>JARHVA010000418.1:730000-740000 GCA_037957365.1 Torreya grandis
ATTCATCTTATTACTTACTCAATGGCTGATTTGATAAGACCCTATTGACAAAATGTTACTTGACTATCACTCAAAATTTTATAGAGTTATTTTAGCCATCAAAGGGGGAAACCCTACTCATTTTTTGTAATTATTTTGGAATAAGAAAAGTAGCTATTGAATGATGATAATAAATCTATTTTTTTTTTATAGTGATATGCTTCATTTTAAATTAACCTTTCCCTTTAGGCATAGGTGTAAAGTTGGACATATAAATTATTGATTCTTTGAATTGTAATAAAAATTTGGTTAAGGATGAAAGTAAGGTTGTTTTTCTAGATATTGTTAGAGTGTTATAAATTTATGTTTTCTTAGGTATAAATGTAAATAATATTGTACCTATGGAAGTTATTCTCTGTTCAATTTTGTATAAGTTTTATGAAGGAAATTTATTGAAAGTCCTTCCCAGTTGTGCATTCTTTAATTACATTTGTTCAGCCTTGAGACAAAATAGTTTAGTTACCACATCTTCTTGGATTTTAAACAAATTAATGAGATGAGTTACTAATAGAAATTTATTTGTTTAATTGAATATAAGTGGGCATAGGATAAATTTTATCTACTGTATGGTAACTAGTATATCCATTATGAACAGATGTCTAGAATATTATGCACCCTATTGGATATTAAACCTTAGGGTGAGAATGATAATTTTGCCCATTTATCCTTGAATTGTCTTGTATATTTGTTTATAGAAGATTGGGATTCCATCTTGATATTTGAATATTTTATGATCTTGAAGTATTAAACATTTTTATGGTGTGAATGAGTACAATACTGAGACATAATTTGTATGATAGTTGTTAAATGACCTAGATGAAGATAAATTAGTTACTCAATTAATGGACAAAACCATGATGAACCTATCAAAAGGAATGCATGACTAATTTTCCATGAAAGGACTAAAGTGGCAATGAAAAGTCTTGTGGCATTATTATAACTCTAGAAATTGGTCTTCTTGATAGTCAAGCTCTTATTCATGGATTGAAAAATCAGTTGTACTCTTATCTAAGCTATAGTATTTTTTTGTGGGCTATGATAAGGAGTATTGAGGCATGAGTTATGTTGAGTGATTTTGTATTAAGACTTTTTGAAGGATATTTCTAATTTATTATGATAATACAAAACTTTTTCATTACTTGTGAGTGTTTTATTTTTCTTTTTAGAGATTTTTGTGTTTTATTGATGCATTCAAAATTCTATTTTATGGTTTACTTGGGAATATAGTATTTATGAATATTATAATATTTATTTCCTTGGTATTTTATTTTGGTATTTGATCAATGGTAAATTAAGGAATGACTAATTAGTTATTTATTTTCCATATTCTAAGATAAACATTATGTATTGGTTATCTTTAAGTGCTTTGCCATAACTATTCAATGAAATTGAAAGATAATAGTGTAAGCATGTAATTGCATAAGCCTGATTTGAGCCAATTTACTTCCTTGTCAAGAAAAGTATGACACAAATTTATTATGTGAAATAAGAACCTTTATGATCTATTTTTCTTGATATAAATTAATTTTGAACATATTAAATTATTAGTCAGAATGGGCCACTATCTGATCATGGAGTATTTTATAGATCCAATAAGTGGTGTCTATTTGAGTTAGTTTATACTTAGAAACCACCTCCTTGAATATTTTATCTTCTTGTATGTACTTTGATCTTAATTTTATTATGTACTTAATTGGGCTATATAAATTGAGGATTAATATGTGTATGCAATGTATCAGGGATCTATAAGTTATTGAATGGTATTTTGTGCCCTAATGGTCTATTTCCTTTTTGATCTTAAAGATTTGAATTCCTATATGCGTGATTAAATTTGATGCAAAGCATTAACCTTTTAGTTATTGATGGACTTGAGTCTTTATGCCATTCATTTGGATTTTTTGATCCAATAAAGCTATAAGTTACCAAACTAGGGTTGCAAAAATCTTGATTACATAACACATTGCTAATTAGTTGGATAAAAATAACATTAGTATAAAATATAGGTATAAAAAATGTATGAGGACTAGAATTAATCTTGATATTTTAAGGGAAAAATCAAAACCATACTTAGATTTGTATGCTATATTGATTCTTGATTACATTGTTTTAAAATGAAGAGAGTCTATATTTTCCATATAGGGAAACCAATTTATCATACTTATGTTAGCTCAAGACACACCTTAAATATTTTTATCATAGTTTTAGTATTGGTGAAGACATTATTGAACTATGATTACTTTACTTATTTTATAGGTCTATGTGAATTATTCTTGCTTGACCCTAAAATCAATCATGGCTATAACTAAGCTCATCCTAGATAATGAAGTAACATCTATGGGTTATAATCAAGGACTAAGTCATAATATGGAGAAATCCAGATGAATTCTTAAGAGATTTAATAAATCTCAGGTGTGAATTGGTATTCATATCCTCATTTACTCCAAATTTTGTGGATGTCACAAAGTGAATTTGGTAGTGGGAGAAACACATTTTTCCAAAGGGATATTCCATTGGGGGATGATCCTCATATTGATTATGTTTGGATAAGTTGGGGTGACATATAATAATTCATTTTGTATGGTGAAAAAAATTGCATTTTAGCATGATAAGTATAAGGGGCATACATGCATGATATAAATCACTCTAAAATACAAGGTGAAAATGAAGGCATGGTATGATACCATCAAGGTGGAATTTGGCATGAAATGGAGGTTTTATCACATGATTCAACAAGAATATTATTTTCGTGTGGATTTTTGTGTTATGGATTTATATACACTAGTGATTATTGTAGACCAACATGGATAATGGAATGAGTGGATGAAGTTACCCTATATGGTAACTATGCACTACATGGGAAAAACACTAGACTATATAAAGGAATACCATGGGAAAGTAAGGATTTCATGAAAGTTGACAAGGATATCATTGTGAAATTGATAAAGTATGTGATATAGAAGTTTTTTTTATTATTGGTCCTCATTGGTTTTAAAAAATTTGGCTATAGAGACCGTAGCCAATAGAATCCACTTTTATAAAAGAAGGGGGATCTTTCACCGTGTATGGTAATGGTGTTTATTAATTACATAATTACACTATTATTTATTTACCATAAAATTATTTTTGTGATTTTGGTTGTGACACATGGTAAGATGAGGAGCAATTGGTTAGGCCCATGTGGTGGGTCCTTAGTCCATCACATGGCCTACCACCACACCCTTTAATTTTCCAAGTCACTTATATATGCCAAGTTTAATTACCCAACTCAAGTCCCAAGATGAGTTGAGTTTTTGAATTAGATCAAGTTAGAGGTCAAGTTGAGTTACCTTATTATTGGAACTAAGTTGCATGGAACCAAGTTGAGTCAATTTACAAATTACAACCAACTCTTATCTCAAAGCTTCCAAACCAAATCTTCTAAACTAGGCTTGATAGGTGAAACCAACTAGGATTTGGTTTAATAATTGACAATATATCCAAAAAAATGGCAAGAGACATGGCCATAGCCATGAATTACATGGTAAATGAAATCTATTAAAAAACATTCATCATTTTCTATTTTGGGATGTGTGGGATTAATGTCCTATAATAGATACAAAAACCTAGAGTAAGGTTGGAGCCTTGAAGATGATGAATGGATCATCTACCTATTAGTAAGCCATAGAGGCACAATTGGGTAAGGATATTTGGAATGGATTCAATTCCATTTACATATGCCATTGGTATAATCTGAGGAGGATCTACTATTTTGGATAGAGCCATGTGGTACAATAGGGAGGATGACATATTATAAAATGATAGATTCGAATGGAGGCCATGGGCATTGATATAAAGGTTATGGCATCGATTTGAGTTGGTGGAAAATGTTTTATGCCTATTTAGTAAAGCCTTGGAGGCTAAGAAAGTAGCTCACTATTGGAGGCTAAGTAGGGGTTCTTGAAAGATGAATATGAGGGTTTGTGACTATGCCTATTTGAAAGGGCATTGAGCAAAAGGCGAGGCTAGACCTATATGTGGTGCAAGTCTAATTGTAGGGTTTATATGTTATATAAACTACAACATATATAAGTAATACATTTGTTGTATACAAATTTTCATTTATATGGTATTTGGTCATATAAGGCAAATCCAAGTCTGAAAGTATATAAAGGTGTCTACTGTTAAGAAAAAGAAACTCAGATACATAATATGGATGTCCAAGGACTTGAGCCAAGCTGAGCTAGATAACAAGTGAAGATTATGTATATGTATAAGGAAGAAAACCAAGCCTTAGAGACATGTTGAAGATATTGCCTTGGAAAAAAAAGATACATAAGGATAAGTTCATCTCCTAATTATTGGCTATGGAAACTCGTGGATGTCTATAAAGTTCATGTAGACACACAATCAAGGTTGAAATGGATTCTTCCAATTGCAAGGTAAAGCTGAGCCTATTTGGATTCATTATACCTAGTGAAAAGGCCGTGGAGTCACGGGCAAAAGATTTATTTACAAATGTACTGAGACCAATCTTGTAGGTAGACTTAGTCTTTTGATGAGACCATTTATTTGGTAAGGGTGAATATGTTTTTATTTATATAAACACTTTCTTCTATTTTCATAAACCTTTGTCCAGGTAACGAGTGGCTATTTTAAAAAGGCATAGAATCCCATATTCTTTCTTTTGATGTTATGAGATATTTGAAAATAGTCCCAAAGAGAAAATATGATATACACCAATTATAAGGCAAGTGTGTTTATTTGAATATTTTTCATTAAACACATACCCAAGCCTAGTGATCATATCCTCTTCTATTTATAGGTCCATTGGCCATTGAAGATTTACATTTTTTTCATATTCACATAGAGTATAAATGAATGTATTATTATTGGTGCCTATATTTTATAAGGCTGTTGGCCATGGAAGATGATAATACTTTTATATTACAATATTATTGGGGGTTACAGGTCTATAAAAATAATAATAACAAAGGCACTCCTATTTATTGTATGTATGTTTTAAGAGTTTATAGATACACTCAAATGGATAATTATCCATATACATAGAGAGGAAATATAAATTTTGTTGATGAAGGATGATTAATTACAATTAAAGCCATATTTAAATAAATTTCATTTTAGAATTAAAGTTGACATACAAAAATTTAAAAAAACTAAAATCTAAAAAAAACTTATATTTTTAGTCACTGTTATTTTTAGTAAGCCTCAAAGCCTTCACTATCAAGTTTTAGCATCAAAGGTTCTCTAAATCCATCTTTGATGTAGGTTGACAAGTGTATAGTTACATCTTTTATAATGGATTAGATTGTAGTTAAGCAATCCCAAAGATGTAGACCAAATTATGGGTGAAATCCATTATCATGATGCAAGGGATGGTGTTTACTAATCCTAAACACCCTATATCAAACTTGTCTCAGATTACTTTAATTTTTATGTAAGTATAAAACTCTTATTTTACTTGGTTGAAAAGATTGAAATTTGCACAAACATACAATCTCAAACATGTTTCTCTATTCTGTAAATGTTTGATCAATCAACTTACACCTTGTATAATTTAAGTCTCAAGTTTTATGACCTAAAAACAAAGTTTTATTACCAATTTGAATAATTATCTTCAAATTATTTGGCAACCTCCAATATATCAACCACACAATTAATGATTTCTTGAGTTTGTTGTTTGATCATTAAAATAAGATAGTAATAGAACATTTAATATGAGAGAAAAATTCCACCCATTCACAACATCAATCATCTATATTTTCCTTATACTAAAAATTCATTAATAATTACCTTGCATAGTTTGGACTGTGTTTTTCCTCATATATCTGACCATGTTTTGATGATTTTTCTCTCAATACTCAACCAATCAATCTCAAAACAAATTCATTGATTTACTCTCACCAAAAAGTCCATGTTGTCTAATTTTTAGACTCTTTTACTAATTACTCTTCATTTTATGATGATTTTACTTACTGAAAATACACTTTTTTGGGTTATCTTAGTTTTACAGGTCCATAATTTGATCATAACTTCCTCCACACATGCTCAATCGACTTAAAATTTGATTTATTGGATTCCTCTATTTAAGTCACTCCTGATTCTCTATAAACAACTTTCAAGACTTGGTAAGGCTCAAGACACATGGAAGACTCCTTATTACATGACTATCATGACACAGTCTTTAGACACAACTCTAGAACATGAAGAAATGTTATACTCTTGCACCCATATGACTTAAAAAGGAGTATTTAGAGTAATATTTATCTCTTCACATGTATACAATGATTTCCTTTATGAATCTTAATATCTTTAACACCTCTCTTATATCTATGAATGAAAGAATAATTTTCTCATTAATTTTTACACAGTCATGTAGTCACAGACCTGAGACATGGAAAATGGAGTTATTTTGAAATTCAAGGTTTAAAAAAGGGTGATTTTCTTATTTTATCTTGAATACACATTTATATTTATTCTCCAATGATTGTTTTGGTCCCATGCATAAAGAACATGCCATTTTCTCCCATTTTAGACTTTAAGTACACAAAAATACTGTAGTTTGAAAGTGATTTGACAAAAAGGAAAATATGAAACTTAAAAACTACTTTATATTCTCATACACTTAAAATAAAATTACCAATCCTTTATATTGCTTTATAAATCCACTTTTGGTGTATAAACTATTCCAAAGTCATTCAAAAATCAACTTTCCCTTCTATGTTAGAACCTTGTAGACTACAGACTTGAGAGTATGAATTTAGCAAAATATTAGATTTTCATGATCATCAAAGGTTATTTTTCATTTTTATTAGGACCTATGCAATGTACCTTAATTCTTACAATCATTTTACAATCCCCATACTATCAAAAGTATGTGATATTGAATTAGTAACTCAGACTGGGTTTCTTAAGGCAAAGTTACAGACCATATATCTTATGGAAAACCACAACAATGATAATTAAGATCAAAATTAGGCAAGAACATACAATTAAATATTTTTAAGGGTATGAGAAGAAAACCAAGATCATAACAAAGTTCCTTTTCAATCAAATATCTTCATACATACAACTTTGCTACTCCATGGTAGACTTTCTCTTCTCTATCTTCTATCAACTTTTAGACTCTCTCTACTATAGACCTCCTTGTCTTTTTATTATCCCTCTTCTAGTTTATGAAACCAACTAAATCCTTTTTCCTTTATTCTTGTTGATCTACTTTATTTTTCTCCTTTCTACTTGTGTAGAAAACTTATCTATTTATAAGTTTGGATTGGTATAAGAATAGACTAATATTCCCTCGTTAGTTTTTATCTCTATAATAATCTTATCATATGCTAATTTAACATTCCCAAATGTATCATTTTTCAACCTTTATAAAGGGTGATGAGGTGTTTTCACCTTTTCATAGGTAAATAGACTTTTACAACACAGTATTGAACTTTTAAGGTCATTATATGGGTCCTACCCTTACAATTTTACTACTTATTATTTTTCATGGGAGGACTTATTTGACCAAAATTAACCCTTATATACAAAATTTACATAGATGAGTTGATGCTCTTACATCAAACTCTTGGGCTCAAAATGTTTCATGAGATACTGCTCATGAGCCTCTTTTACATGCCCACTTATAATTGAAACTATTTTTGCAAATTGTCTTCTTTATTCAAATTTTTATAAAAGTGTGCATGCTCCTTGCTTCCACACATATGTCTTTTCTTTCTTGGCATCTTCCCCATCCATACTATGATTTTATTCATCATCATTTCTTATGTCTTCCTCTTTGTATGTTTATCCTCTTGAATGAGAATAAATATCTTCATCTTCTTCTCTTGAGATATTAGAATAACTCTCTTCTCTAGGTACTTTACCTCCATCTCAATCAAACATATATATACACAATCCAAAGCAAAATTAGAGACAAAAATTAGAGACCGTTAGGTCTCTCCAAAATTTTGAGGCATCCATACTTATTGCTCAAGTATGTTATTTATCTTCTCAATTCTAAATTCATCTTTTTGAGACACCTTTATCTTTTGCCAACTGTCTACCTCCTCAATTTCTATTTTAGGACAAAATTTGTCCTCTCCTTCATAGTTTATGTCATAATACAAGACTAACATCTCTGCTTATAGCTATCTTATACCTTGATAGAAAAATATTTTATCTTGTTGCTCAACTAGAAACTCTTTATCACTTACAATATATTGTTCAATATTTTCTATCTCCTTCAAGATATCTTATTCAAGTGATAAGGCCATGTATTTAGCCTTTTCTCCATCATCTTATTCATTCATGAGTCTATCCATTGACTCAAGGACTTCATCTTCCTCTAAAACATATGTACCTATAATCACAACATCGAAAGCAAAGTCAGATATAAAAATTTAAGGGCAATTTACCCCTTGAGTATCTTCTTCCATCCACATGTTCATATTGAGATTTCTTAGCTTACTCTTGAGTTTATTACATAGCAACTTCTTTTTCCTATTTCTTCTCTCTACTATTACTTTAAATGGCCATATTACCTTCTTATTCATTACCCATCCACACCATGGGTTCTTCATGCTCTTAATCATGAGCTTCACCAGTGCTCTTCTTTGCTTCAAATCTTCCATTTCCATTTGGAAGTTTTTCTCTTTTTGTTTTCTCATCCTTTCTCTCTCTTTCTCTTTTTTCATCTAGTTCACATCTATTGGAATTTTATCTATCACCTTTTTTACTACTTTTAGCAAGTCCTCTTGCTTCATCTTTCTTGTCTCATCCAAGTCTATTACACCTTTGATTTTTGAAAATTTATCCAAGTTCTCTTTTTGGATATTCTCTTAGAGAAATCACTATGCTCTTTTTGTCAAGCCTCTCTTGGATTTGAATACCTTGAACCTATGAAATATTATGCAACCTGACAACTGCAATAGCACTAAACAAAATATCAATTTCTCAAAAACTTTCAAAATCTTCTTATTACCTTTTCTTTGTGCAATCTTGATCTCCACAACATGCAACTTCACAGAAGATCTTAATCTCTAAAATAACTAATTAGAAAGTGCCAAAATTTCTCTTTCAATATATTCCCATGCTTTGATACCAATAATGATGTAAAGGATGGTGTTTACTAATCCTAAACACCCTATAACAAACTTGTCTCAGATCACTTCAATTTGTATGCAAGTACAAAACTCTTCTTTTACTTGTTTGAAAAGATGGAAATTTTCACAAACATATAATCTCATACATATTTTTATGCTCTGTAAATGTTTGATCAATCAAATTACACCTTTTGCAATTTAAGTCTCAAGTTTTATGACCTATAAACAAAGTTTTCTTACCAGTTTGAATAATTATCTTCAAATTATTTGGCAACCTCCAAAATATCAGCCATGCAATTAATGATTTATTGAGTTTGTTGTTTTATCATTACAATAAGATAGTAATGAAACTTTCAATATGAGAGAAACATTCCACTCATTCACAACATCAATCATCTATATTTGCTTTGTACTAAAAATTCATTAATAATGACAAATGGAGTTCTTTTGCAATTCAGTGTTTAACAAAGGGTGATTTGATTTTTTTTTAATCTTGAATACACATTGATATTAATTTTATAATGATTATTTTAGTCCCATGCATAAAATAACATGCCATTTTCTCCCATTTTAGACTTTAAGTATATAAAAATACTGTATTTTGATAGTGATTTGACAAGAAGGAAAATATGAAACTTGAAACCACTTGATATTCTCACAAGCTTCAAAGAAACTTAGCAATCCTTTATATTATTTTATAAATCCACTTTTGGTGTATAAACTATTCCAAAGTTATTCAAAAATCAACTTTCCTTTCTATGTCAGAACCTTGTAGATTACATATTCGAGAGTAAGAAATTAGCAAAATATCAGCTTTTCATGATTATCAAAGGTTTTTTTCATTTGTATTAGGACCTATGCAATGTACCTTA
>JARHVA010000418.1:745000-1062500 GCA_037957365.1 Torreya grandis
TTATATATGCCATGTTTAATTACCCAACTCAATTCTAAAGATGAGTTGCATTTTACATTGGATTGAGTTAGAGGTTGAGTTTATTTACATTTTTATTGGAACCAAGTTACATGGAACTAAGTTGAGTTGAGTTACAAATAATAACCAACTCTTATCTTGAAGCTTCCAAACCAAATCTTCTAAACTGGGCTCATTGAGTGAAACCAACTTAGAGTTGGTTTAATAATTGGAAACACATCCAAAAAAATAACAAGAGATGTGGCCATAGCCATAAATTACATTTTCAATGAAATCTATTAAAAACCCTTTATTATTCTCTATTCCAAGGCATGTGTGATTAATGTCCCATAATAGATGCAAAGACCTAGAGTAAGGTTGGAGCCTTGAAGATGATGAATAGATCATCCACCTATTGGTAAGCCATAGAGGCATGGCTGGGTAGGGATATTTGGAATGGATTTGATTCCATTTATAGATGATATTGGTACAAGATGAGGAGGATCTACTATTTTGGATAGAGCTATGCAGTACAATAGGTAGGATGTCATATTATAAAATGATAGACTCGAATGGAGCCATGGACATTGATATAAAGGCTATGGCATTGATCTAAGTTGATGGTAAATGTTTTAAACCTATTCAGTAAAGCCTTGAGGCTAGGGTGTAGGCATATATATATGTGTGTGTGTGTGTGTGTGTGTGTGTGTATGTGTGTGTGTGTGTGTGTATATATGTATATATATATATATATGTATATATATATACATAAATATATATATATATATATATACACACACACATATATATATATATGTATATATATATATGTATATATACATATATATATATATATGTATATATACATATATATATATATATGTATATATACATATATACATATATATATACATACATATATACATACATACATATATATATATACATACATACATATATATATATATATATATATATATATATATATATATACATACATACATACACACACACACACACACACACACACACACACACACACATATATATATATATATATATTGGCACTTCATCATTGGAGGCCAAGTAGGTAGCTCACTATTAGAGGCCAAGCAGGGGTTCTTGAAAGATGAATATGAGGGTCTATGACTATGCCCATTTTGGAAGGGCATTAAGCGAAAGGTGAGGCTAGACCTATACATGATGCAAGTCTAATTATGGGGTTTATATGTTATATGAGTTTTAGCATATATAATCAATGCATATGTTGTATACAACTCTTCATTTGTATGGTATTTGGTCATAGAAGGCAAGGTCGAGTCTAAAAGTATATATAGGTGTCTATTGTTAAGAAAAAGAAACCTAGACACCTAATATTAATGTCTAGGAACTCAATCCAAGCTGCGATGGATAACAGGTAAAGACTATGTATATGTATGAGGAAGAAAACCAAGCCTTAGAAATATGTCAAAGAGATTTCCTTGCAAAAAAATATATGTAAGGACAAGTTCATCTCCTAATTTTTGGCTATGGCAACTTGTGGATGTCTATAAAGTTCATGCAGACACATAGTCAGGGTTGAAATAGATTCTTCCAATTGTAAGTTAGAGTCGAGCCTATTTGGATTCATTACACCTGGTAAAAATGTCATGAAGTCATGAGAAAATGATTTATTTGTAGATGCATCAAGACCAAGATTATAGGTAGACTGATTCTTTTGATGAGACCATTTATTTGGTAAGGGCTAATATGTTTTTATTTATATAAACACTTCTATTTTCATAAGCCTTTAGTTAGGTAACAAGTGACTATTTTAAAAAGGCATAGAATCTTTAATATCTTTCTTTTGATGTTATGAGATATTTGAAAATATTCCTAAAGAACAAATAGGATATATGCCAGTTATAAGGTGAGTGTGTTTATTTGAATATTTTGCATTGAACACATACTCAAGCTTGGTGATCATGTCCTCTTCTATTTAAAAGGCCATTGGTCATTGAATATTGAAACGTGACTTCCTATTCATATAGAGTCTAAATGAATGTATTATTATTGGTGCCTCTATTTTATAAGGTCGTTGGCCATGGAGGATAATAATAATTTTATATTACAAGATTATCTATGGTTTTAGGTCTGTAAAAATAAAAATAATAATAATAATAATAAAGGCACTATTATTTATTGTATGTCCATTTTAAGAGTTTATAGATACACTCAAATGGATAATTTCCCATATGCATGGAGAGGAAATATAAATTCTATTGAGGAAGAATGATTGCTTCAGAGCCTTAGAGCCTTCATTGTCATTTTAGCATCACAGGTTCTCTAAATCCATTTCTGATGTAAGTTGACAAGTGTATAGTTACATATTTTATAATGGATCATATTGTAGTTAAGTAATCCTAGAGACATAGCCCAAATTATGGGTGAACTCCACTATCACTTATGGTGTCACTTTTCCTTTCAATTATTTTATGTTTCCCTTTTTAATTTAGTTTAAAAAAAGGATTTATAAAACACTAAGAAAATATGAAGAAATTGATCATGACACCAAATCAAGAGTTTTATTGATTAGGAAATGAATATTAAAAATGTTTTTTTATAATCACTTATATTCATTCCCAGAATTTTGCATTCTAATTTCTATTTTCACTTAAAAGGGAATTGAGAGTTATAGAATCCATTGTTAGAAACTATTTACCCAATTTATGGATCAGTATGATAGGTTGGGAATAATCACCCTATGTGAATACATGGATTCAAATGAAGACTCAACATAATTGATCCAACAATATTTATGAAGGTTTTAGAGATCAAGAGTCAAACCATGCACAAGTCCCATGATAAACACACATGTACCACATACTAAAGTAAATCTAGTAGTGCATGAAAAATAATAGGAAGAATAATAAAATGATTAAAAATAAGATTCACATGTGGAATTAGAAATAATATCCCACTGAAATAAAATCTAGACAAAAATCTTAACACAACTTATGAGGTTCCACCAACATAAAATATTATGTAAGTTGAAGGTCATTAAGAGGAATAAAAGGGGACTAAAGGAGAATGAAATTAAAATTTTTAAGATTAAAAGCAAGAAATCCCACACATAATTCAAATGGAAATTAGTTTATCTCCTTGAAACTCAAATGTCATGAGAGGATAAACATACAAAACATATCTCAAAATCATGGAACAAGATATTAAGGATAATTATAGATGATTATTACAAGGATAGTAAATGTGAGGTCCCATTGAAAGAATTAAATGATCCAAAGGTACACGAGGTAGACACCAATGCTAAAATATCCACTAGAAGGAAATATTTTATATATAATTGATAGGTATTTTATGAAAAAGGGGCTCTAACATTGATGAGAACATATTTAGAAAATTCTAGTTGTGTCATTCATGTAGAGATAAAATCAAATAATAACAAGATAAGATATTAAAATTTAATGAGAAATTATAAATGATTATAAAAATGTTACTAGAGTTGGAAATAAAAAAAAAATTTAAACTCATAGTAAATCAAATATCAAACATATGGGATGGATTAGATGTTATTGAAATGGAGTTATCATAAAATTAGGAGTGGCAATAAGAAAGATGTTACACTTATTAGTAACATCCAAGTAGATAAGTGATATAAGTTAAGATAAAATACATGCAAATAAGTTCATGGATACCAAGATCATTTGGGAGGATAAATTTGAAGAGTTGAAAGATGTAATCAACTCATTTAGATAAAATATGAAGGTAGCATGATTTTTTTCAAAGGTTTGAGGAGAATAAAATACTTGTCAATGATCACTTGGAGGAAGATGAATTGAAACTTAAAATTTTAGTAACACACAACCACAAAGAAAGAAAAAATTATTTTCCAATAGTGGCTAAGAGAATCCAAGGATTTTAAGGAAATTGTGACAAAAAATATCCATAATTAGAAAAAATATTTGATATATTCCACAATAAATCCATGGATGAAGAGGAGAATATAAATGAAGTTTATACAAAAAAAGCAATAGTTTCAAAAAACAACTACAAAATATAATGAAAATTTAGATGATATGAATTTTAAGGTAAAGTCTAATTGGGATTACAACCTAAATGAAGAAGGGAGTATAAAAAACTATGAAAAATGGGAAAATGTTGAGAAAGAATTGAAGCAACACACTCCGAAAGTGTTGGTCACATGGGAAGGAGAGATAAATGGGAAAAATCATATTTTATATTTTTATGAGGATAGACATAATATGTAGTATGGGGTAATGTTGACCCAATTATTACATGAGAAGATAAAGACATAAAATTTTGACATGGTATTGAGTTGTATGCAAGTTAGATCATGCATAGAAGTAAGAGAAGGAATATAGTGACATTCATGCAACATGCATACTACCACACAAAAGTAGTAGCAAGGAAGATGCATAGAGAAAGACACATTGGATATGAATAAGAATTCAAAACACGTAGATGATCAGAATGAGCGTCCTTTAAAGAATATAAAGAATTATTTAAGGAATATTATAGATTTTAATACAAGATATCTACTTGGATACATATTTCATGATAATGTTAGTGGGGAAATAGTATAAATATAGTCCTTGACTATTCATTTGGACATTCATATTTTACAAGGATTACATGTTTTGAGGTAAATATAGATCTAATGTATTTTTTAAAGTATCTAAGTATATTATATATGTGAACAAGCTTATAATACTATTGTATTGAGAATGTATATGCTATAAATATAAAGTAAAAAATATGTATACATATATGAACTATTGTAGAATATAAAGAGATGTAAACATGTTTGATATTATTGTTAAGTTTACATTCATGATTAATTTATGTGTTTTTAGATATGAAGTATATGCATTCTATTCTATATGGACCAGGGGAAACAAATGCATTATTGAAAGTATCAGAAATATAATCATAGACTATTTATTATCTTTAATTATCATCCCAAAGAGAGATATGTGGATAGTGGGATTGCGAAGCAATGAAACCTATTGAAAATAATGCCTATTAGCTTGGATATGTTGTGGTTAAACTAAATTTGACATAGGTTATTTGATATGAACCATTGTAAGAGTTTATAAATTAGTCTTGGGACATGGATGTTTAGGCACTATATGTCTTAGTGGTGTAACTATAAGAGTCTTAACTCTAGGAGTTATGACTCAAGATTTCAAAGTCATAAATGAAAGGATAATAGGAAATATAAAAAAATATGGTGAAATAGTAAGAAATATCATATGACGTTGAATAATTCAAATTTTAGGAATTTTTGGTAACATCTCAATTTGTTTCTAAGGTGGGATAGGTAACTCAAAATATATGCCACAAATAGTATATTTTTTGTAATTATGTACAAAATGAAGACAATGATGAAGTGTGGATGTTATTTCTCTCATTTAATTCAATCATGGGAATCCAAATAAGATTTTGAATACATAAATATTTCACACTTCATATAAATGTACTAATACTATCTTGGAACCAATTATAAATAGTAATTTAATAACACCAAGTGGTATATGTGTAACACTATCATAACTACTAAGTGTCATAGTCATACCAATTAAATTATGTTGTGTGTAACCTCAACTAGCTATAGATAAAATTGAAACTAGATTTTGGATTGAATCATTATCAACCATAATTCCATGTGTAATTAAAGGATGTGAATCCATAAAACCATGCATGTATAGATGACTATTATTTGAGTCATCACATGAAATATCATGGTGATAGAATGTGATAAAAGGTGTTTTCTTGTGAGAAATTGAAACCATACTAATAATGAGATCAATGTCATGCTTATGCAAAATAGTAGGGTAATGTATAGATGTAATCATGTGAATGTTGTATTGATTCATATTATGATTTGGTGAAGGATTGTTAAATATTTTAAATTATTGATTAGGCTTTTTGATAGATTTTTTTAATGTAGAATTATTGTCATTAACTTGAATAGTGTTACTATTGATGAGATCTTGTATCTCATGTTGTATTTTGAATAATTGATTGGTATAATTTCCATAAGTGTTATGGTAATCATACAAAATTGGTTGGCATCATATCATTTAGGAATAGGTAAAAAAGTATCCAATTGATATGGTTTAGATACAATAATCAAGTTCCAGTGAAGTAAGTATTTAAGCACTTTATGAGGAGTCTTAGGTAATCTTGTAAATTATTGTGTGTTCTTATAAGGTGGAAGGATAATCCTATCACTATGTTTATAATGTTTACATCATTATTAGCTAAAAAGGTTGGTGCATCATTAATATTAGATTTAAATGTTGAATTTACCCAATATTTGGAATTTATAGAGGTAGAAGTGGTGGATTTATACTTGAGCAAATTGATATCTAGAAGTTTGATCTCAAAGTTATAATAATATGGAATTTAAAAAAAAAAGGTTGATACATGTTGAACATAATTTTTTATTTAAGAGGATTAAAAAAAATATTAGAAAATAATAATTTTAAATTCAATATAAGGGAGTTGATGAGCCATTTTTATAAGCATAGTCTTGAATATAATCACATAGTCAACAACATTATATCTAGGCCCTTATTTTCATTGAAAATTTGAGAAAACATGATCATTTAAATAATGTTCATAGAGAAATTAACCAATAATATGTTTGAAAAATTATTAAACTGACACATAAATCCCATAAGCATGGATTAAAACCAATCAAATCAATAGTCCTTAAAACATATAGGGAAAAGAATGTCATATGTAAATCGTCATATACAAAACAAAAGCATGAAGCAAAATAGGATCTAATGTGATGTGAAGTGTCACCCTTGATACTATATAAGTCAAACTTAGGTATTAAAAATGCATGAGGAAAAGGGTGAAAGAGGAACTCAAGAACAAATGGATTATGTAGTATGTCATAATATGTATCTACATGACTAGACTTTGGAGATGCTTGAGGTAGTGACATGAGTTTTAATAGCATAATTTGGAATTGTTGTTGAATAAATGGATATTAAGATGTACTAATAAATATATGAGTTGAAGCATGATTATAATTTGTATGTGTAAGAATGGATTAATTTATGGGATTGCAATTGGTAGTATTAGAGGCATGATTGGTCTTTTATGACCAAGACAAATAGATATAAGACATGAAGTAGGTAGTCATGGTACATTAGTTTTGGGATTGGAAGTAGGAGGTACCAAAGAAGTATTAGGTTATTTAATAATATTAAGAGGATAACTTAAGTAGGAATGACACTAGGTGTAGGAATAAAAGGATTAAGAGTACTAGGATCAATACCCTCACCACCCAATGTATACGTAGAGCCTCCAATATGTGAAGTATAAAAAATAGAAAAATATCTATGAGATTTATCATGTGCAAGATGCTTATCCTTAATTCATCTTTTTACACACTTAAATTTATGAAATATATGTTCTATGCATACAAAATTGTTTTGAATTAATTATTTATATTTGGAAACTCTAGTAACTCTATGTTGATCAAAATCATCAAAATTATTTTCATCATCATAAATATCATTCACATAATATCACAAGAAGTATAATTTTTCACAAATCATTATTTGTAGGATTTTTATTATCAACCATGGTAAGAGAAAGATTAGTATAAAGAACATCACTAGTATGCATTTCATTAGTGATTTTCATTTTTTATTTTAAGTAAGCATGTATAGGAAACAATGAAAGTTGAAACAAATCACAAGTACCAGAAATAAATCTTGAACTTTGCCTAGTAATATGTGTGGATGTAGGCTTCCTATATGGAATATGATATAAGAATGAACAACAAAGTAAAAAAAAATCACATCTAAAAAATAAAATTTGAAACATAATATCAGAGATCAAAACCTAGGGGGTAACCTTAGGAGGTGTAAGCATTCTAATAATGGGGAAGTTCACCAATTATTGAGAAGTGGATGTAAATACAAAATAGAAATGAAGGTAAATAGAAACATTATGCTATGGAGAAATTAAAAAATCATAAATTAGTCATTGAAAGTTATAAAATCAAACCCTAGGTGGATGAGGGTTTATGAAACCCTCGGTTGGATGATAAAAATATTGAGGTCACCAATTTTTTTAAAATAAAAATGCACATAATTACAAATACATAATAAATAAAAACTAAGGCATAAGCTAGATGTAAGGTAATATAGTCTAAGTAGTAATAATACCTATATCATAGCCTAAAATTGGAACAAACAAAGCAATCAAATGACTAAAGCATGTAAGAACAATGAAAAGAAATGAAGGTAAGAATTTGAGACACCTGGTTATTATTCCATGAATCTAAGATTGGATATGGCATATGAAAGTGATTGTGTTTATCTATATGAAATATGATTGTTAAATGTTAGTAGGACAAATTCAACATGATAATGATTTTTTATGGTATATAATAGACAAGTTATAAAATATGTAACACTAAAAATGTCCTCTACTATCTTTCTGAATCTATAATTTTTTGGGTAGATTCTAAGGCTGATTCTAAGTAAGGTTATGTGATTATTGCATGGAATTAGGGGGAATAATGAAATGTTTTGTCTTATGTTTCACTCCCTTACCCATCCATAATATGTAGTAATAAAACAAGCACATGTAAGGTTAGTCGACTTGGGATACCCTTGAGGATTTGAAGCTACATATATTTCACACTCATAATTTGATTAAATGTAGATATATTGTGCACATGAGTGAAGTATTATTAAAATAAAGGCCCAAAATTATCTCACTAGTAAATTCAATAAAACTACAAGAAAAATTTATTAAACCTTCTTTTGTTACAAGATGGTGATGACACAAGACTTGAAGATGATGAAGTATCAATGTGAAAGATCCTTGATAAGTGTACAAATATAAATGATCAATGTGTGGCTCAAAATTATGAGGTATTATTTATGATGTGATACTTTATATATGAATATGGATGAATTTTTATATATAGGGATCTAAAGGAAAAAGAATGTGACAACCAACCATGGAATAATGTGATAAGCAAAATTAAAGGTGTGAGAAATAATTCCAAAGGTAAAAGGATCCACAAAGAGGCAAAGAATTTTTTTTAAGGTCACCATAAAAAATAGAACATAATCAATAGACCATTGATTATGTATAAGTTAGAATAAACACTTAGAGTTGAGATGAGGCTACTTAGAAAGTGGACAACTAGGATTGAGAAGATTATAATAGATGAATATGAGGATATCTAAATGAAACAAGGACATAAATAGTATCATGTGGGTGAAATGTGTTTTATAATATAAAAATATACAAAAATGAATCAAATATGCTAAAAATATAGAAGACCTGATGAAAAAGGGTATTGCACCAAAATTAGATATTTAAAAATACAATACATTTCAAATTGTCTTTTAATAACAATTGAGAAATGGAGGAGAGAGATGATGAAACCTTTTTATAATTTCATTTTTGAAGTTATGCCTAAGGAAGCCACCTCTTAGTCAAGTGACCCCCTCTATTGTCTATCAACCTTTAAAGTAAAATATATTTTTTTAATTTCATATTTTTAAAGGTAAAATTGATATAGATTCACTAAAAATGACTCAACAAATTAGAATGATTATTCTCCATAAAAAAAAATTTGACAATAAAAAGTAACATTTGCACTTCTTAAAGTTGTTTCCCTTCTTGAAAATAACCATGAGGAGAATTAAGACCATGATGATTTAAAAATTGAATAGAAGAATGTTATAGTAAAAACATAGATAATATTTATAGAGGTCATCAAACATGAGTACTTCCCTATAAAAACTATGATGACCAATATAATAAGTTGTAATAATTACACCACAAAAGATAATAAACCATGAAAGATTATACTAATGATTTTCATGAATTTTTAACATAAGTAGTATATGTGATAAAGATAAACAAATTTAAAAAAAAATATAATTGTGTCTTGAATTATACATCCAAGAAGAAATGGTATTGTTAAAGATTACCAAAATGGGAAAATCCTACATGTATTCAATCAAGATTTATGAATAGTTCAAAAATAAAATAAAGAAATATATGAATTTCCACAAAATGTCATAATAATATAAATACAAGGGTGAAATTAGTTAAAAATAAGAAACATGAAAAGGACTCATAACACTTAAATAATTAACCAAAGCCTAAAGATTAGTTGGAGACAGTCGTAGTGGATCCTGTGCATGGAAAAAAGTGAGGCATTTCATTCAAGGACATAGGACACAAGGATTCACCCACCATAGATTATTTTATCAAGGTTGTATGATTGAAAATAGGGTTTTTTTTTAATTGTGGATAAGCTGAAAAATTAGATTAAAATCAAGATATAGGAGATCAAAGGGGATCTAGTTGTAAAATATATTTTTTTGTTGTGGTTGTTAAACCCTTATCCAATGATGTTAAGAATGGAGTGGTTCTAAAAACTTCATCCCCTCTTGTTTATTTTGAATTCTCTCCTATATTAGCCTAGTTATGCTTGCATGAGGATACAACTCAAGCTCTTGGTTTGAAAAAGACTAATCCAAATGAGGGGATTTGGTGATACTTGGACCCATCCCCCTTTCCTCTATTTTAGATCCATTGCCACTTCATAAAGTTAGATATTATCAAGTAGTAGATGACATGGAGGTTGGTTTTTAGACTAGATGGATCTATCTTGCATGTAAAAATGCAAGGAATCTTTATCACCATTACTCATATTTTTTGTAAATCATGGATCCATTTTGGTTCTACTTTAGAAGTCCCCTCCCTAATCGATGCTTCTCTGATTTTGACTTAGTTTCCATTTAAATATATTTTTTGGGATATGTTTGGGTTCATTTTTATAATACTACACATGAAGTGGAGCTACCTAAATTTTCTTTTCTTGAGTTGGAAAATGATATTGGTAGAAAATTATTGATAGGGAAATGTGTAAGCACCTTCATCTCAGTAGCTGATCTTTCAATTTGTGATTTTAAAATTTGGTATTCCATGGCTCCTCTTTCCTTTTCTTTGATTTGTTTGGGTTTTTTCTTGGTAGAATTTTTGAGTCCTTTAGATAGGTATTACATCTAGAACTCTGGTCCATGGTTCTACAAAAATTTTGGATTCTTTTTTTCTCATGATCCCTATTTTTTTACCATGTTTAGATGCATGCCACGATGGTTCCTATTTGGATTTAGTTGTATTCCCTTCCACCAGTGTTAAGGAATGATAATTTCATCAAATTATTGGTTGAGAATTGATGAATCTTCTTTGGGTTGTAAATTTGTTAGAGTTTGTGCCTATATTTATCTCTCCAAACCACTCTATTATTTAGTCAAACTATTCTCTTCTCATAGTTTATGGACACCACTCCTCAACTATGAAGGCCTCCCTCTTAGATGATTTCATTTCCATCTTCTAGGGCATTGGGTGGAAAGGTGTCTTTCTAAGCCTTATGGGATCTTTATCCAAGTGTGGAAAAAGAAAGAAGGGGATCCATACCATGATTTTTCATGGGACAATCATAGAATTTTTTCCACCTTCTTTATTCCTTTCTTGGTTTTAAAGTGAGTATAGTTATTGTAGAGGAAATTTTTAGGGAAAAGTAGGCTCTTGACCCACTACCCAATCCTCCTCTGTTGTTAGAAAATACTTCACCACTTAGGCCTTATTCTTCTAAGGTTTTTATAGAGAAATTTATAAAAAAATCAACAACCTACCCTCTTTCAATTCCACCCAAGAAGGTTGAGGATTTACTCTTCCCATCTAGATCTATTTATAATAAATCAACTAATGTGGGAGCTTCTTCAAGAAATAAGGGTCACAGGTCTGAGGCTGAGTTGCTGAGATATGAAGTAGGATCTTTGATTAGTGATGGATCTCAATGGATGTTGGAGGGTTTTCTTTCTAAGAGAGGGAGAAGATTGGATTTGGCCTATGGCTGATTCTTAAGGTATTTCTAGATGTTTTGGGTGTTGGGTCTTTCCCTTTGTTTCTTATCTATTCCTTCATTTTCTTTGTGTTATTATTTCTATGATATCTCCTTATGTTTCACTTGTGGCTGGTATAGTTTATCCCAATTCCACTTTATTTTTTGGTTTTGATTAGCTCATTATTTTTTTAGTTGTTTGTTTGTGATTTAATGTTTTAGGGTTATGGAGTTTGAGCCCTAGGTTGTTAAAGGGTTTGAGTATAGTAAATTAGGGTATAAATATGAAATAAATACAACCACTAATTTGTAACAAAATTGACCTAGTTTGACATTTTTAAAAATATAAATAAATGATGTAAACAAGTACTTAGCTAAAAATTGACTGAGATGGGAGATATGGAGGCTAAAAACTAGGATAAGGACTGAGCTAAGTGTTATAGATAATATCTAGGTATCAAATCCCTTTATAGATAGTAATTCCCTAATTGGATAGTAGTTCCAATGGTGATAGTGTCTTTATTTTGGTGCTAGTGTCCTCTATGCAAAACTATTTTAAGATTTTGGGTATCATTGTGTTTGAGTCTACCAAGCCTATTTCTATGTGCATGAGTTTTGATTCCCTATCAATGACCTATTTTGACTAATTTTATATGTAAACCTTGAACCTCTATGTTGAAAGGGATTCGGGTTGGCACAAGTAGTAAAGTATGATGTTAGTGGGGTAGGATGGACATCGTCAACACCACACTATGATGAGATTTGCCTACATACCAATACTCTAAGGAGGGATCAAACCTGATGTAGCTCTCCCCATCTAAGTGCTAGTGCAAGTGCAAGTAAAGCTAGTATGAATTCTAGTTTGAGTGATTTTGAGTGGAGATTGAGACTAGAAATCTGAGTATTATGAGCTTGGGATGGCTATAGATGGATATATGTAGAAGTAGGGTAGAATAGGGATTGATAACCCTGATTGTGCATGACTTATTCTAAGCTAGATTGTGTTATTTTCATATGATTTCCATCAGGTGGATAAAGGGATAAAAATCACACACACACACACACACACACATTGTTTTAGTTTTTGTGCGGGTCTTAAAAGAGGTTTAGGATGACCCTAAGTGATTTTTGTTTTGAAAATATATCAACTAGAGACAAAAGGTAGGAAAAGGATAGTAACATCATTAATACTACTATCCAAATTATGGTGCTAGTGTCTAGGGATGTTTAGGGATGCATGTGGCCTACATGAAGTCTAGATAAGTGTCTAAATAGTCCTTAAGATAAGTCTAGGGCTAAGATTGGGATTGATGGTCTCAAGTTACACTCTTAATAATCAAGTATCATTTTTAGATGATTAAATCCCCCGCCTTTATTTTATAAATGAAACAAAGTGAAATGACTAAGATAAAGGAAAAATAAGTCTACATAGACTTACATAATAGGTGAATCCTATGAGTCTAGATTTGAGTATGTGAAACATGCTCCATTGCATATCTTAAAAATAAAACATGTATAGATCAGTCCTTACTTAGGAAATATCAAAAGTAAATACAAAACTAAGTAAAGAGATAAGAGAGAGAAAAGGAATGAATACACCTCACTAGGTATGTGAACTAATGTATAAACCTGGTTATAACCTTTGTGTGTATATAGTGATCAATTGATGAATAACTTGGACTGAGATGATGGATTTCTCAATCCCCACATGTGGGTGGCTCAAAAAACCAATCTAGTTTTAAATCCATCATTTCCCACACCTACTTGGTGGATCATGACCTATGAATAACTTGTAATGGACTAATGGTGTGTCCAACCATCTCATGTAGGTTGATCAAGAACTTAAGTTAACTATGAATCCATAATTTCCAACCCATGTGTAGTAGATGCATCTATAACTAGATTTCATAATTTAATAGAATATATGTAGATATAATTAGAATTGTATATGTTGACTCTATGGTCATTTAAGAACTCTTAAATGTAAAATGACTCTAGGCCACTCAGGAATGCCAACCACTATAGATGGAGTAATACATTAATATAGTGTGTAATTTAAAACATGGTGTTTGGTGTATACAATGTAGAAAATGACACGGAGGTTTTCATTCCATCTGATCAACTAGTGTACAAGTGAGCATAAAGAAACAATGTCTTGTGTACATGCCCAAAATTTGATATTTGAGTATATGGATTTTGGATTGAGTTGTAATAATATGTATTTGAATATATGAAACTAAAATGTAAATGATTATGTCATGCATGATTCCCATAATTTGATAAAATTAGTATGAATCTATGCTAAACTAAGCCAAAATTGGTAATCTATAATTGAACATGTGCAAACTTAGAATGTAATTGTTGTACTTTTATAGATAATCTAGAATTTCTTGAAACTAAGGCTATTATACAGTAGTTCTATATCTTGGATAGTGGTATTAGTGGTTATGGTGTCCTAATTTAGGTGCTAATGTCTAACTATACTAATTTTTGTGCAACTTAAATTGGTCTCTATGTCATTATTTCTCATTATGTTTTCCTAAAACTAATTTATGTATTCTATGCCTATGTACTGAAAACTATGCTATGAGTGCATTTAGATAGCCTATTCTCTATGACAAACCTATGTGAATTCCTATTATTTTTAGGTTAGTTTTTGAAACTATTAAAGAAATATCCTCAAAAGAAAAAGCTTTACAAAATGTGTGTTAGTTGGAGCATATATGATATCTACGTTATTAACCAATATAATGTGCATACATAACATCATAATGTAAGATAATATGAGATAAGTTTGTAATGTATGATGTATGTTAGAAATATCATTCAAAAAGCCATCAAGATAGATATAACAATGTATATAAATAACAAATACGAGTAATAACTAAGTATCTACCTAGGGGATGGGGCATGATGTCCACAATGGTAACCAAATAAGAAGGGGAGATGCATGAGGTACCTCATGGCATATAATACTATATTGTGTAACGAGAAATATAAAAGTGTCATGGCCATGATGCATATATAAAATCACACATAAAAAACACACGAGGCATGCAAATTAGGGCAAGAGGCCATAAGATAAGGGACATGGGCACATGTCACTAAATTAGAGAAAGAAAGACATATAAGGACATGTTCAAATGTCCACATACATAAAAAAATAGGTAGGTTAGCATAGATCCACATGGGAGGACATGTTCAAATGTTCACATGCATAATAAATAAGGCACACACAAGGATATGGGCACATGTCTAAAGTGTACATACAATGAGAAGAAGTTTGTGTAAAGTTGTAGAGTAATGTCATACTCAAATTCCATTGAATAGATGCAATAAGATAGAGACACAATCAAGTCTAAACTAATAATTCTATAAATTAAAATATGCATGAACATGTGGTACAAGTATATATAAAATCAAATATGCAAATAAACTAAGTCATAATTAGTAGTAGTTGATAATGAATCTAAGTGGTGTAGGATGATCAATATCAAGATATAACAATGATAAATATGTGATGTATAATTTAGAAATATGTAACTTGGTAATTAAAATTATCTATAGGATGCCCCCAAATGGGTGAATGTATCAAATGATGAATCTATGTATATGCCTCCAGTGTGTAGATAACAGTAAATATGGATATGTGTAGTGGACCTAGGTCCTGTAAGTAGCTATAAACACTTGACAAGAACAAGTGAAGCATGTATGTATGATAAAAACTGACTACACTAAGATAGCTAGAATATGTAGTACCTAGAAAGTATAAGAAGTGTAAACATGGCAATTTATATAATCTATAATTTGTATTCTTTGAGTAAATATTTGAATATTTTTGTGTTTTGGCATGCTATATTATTTTTGTATTTTTTGGATGTAAGCTATGTAAGAGTTGTTGACCAAATTTTGCCCACAGGCAAAATTTTTGGTCCCCTTCCTCCCTTGTTATTCATGCCAGTCACTTTTAGGTTGTTCAAGTTCAACATGTTTGGTCCATGGCCTAGTTCAAGTGTTTTGGCAGATTTTGGTTCAAAGGGTTCATCATTCGGTTCAAGCATCTCATTTCAATAGCGTTGAACCTTCGTATCGTTGAACCGTTGAACCAAATTTTTGGTTCAACGGGCTAGGTTCAATGTACTTGGTTCAAGACATAAGTTCAATAGGTTTGGTTCAATGTAAGTTCATCGGCCTTGGTTCATCAATGTGCATGGTTGAAACTTTGAACCGTTGAACCATTTTGGTTCAACAACTTGGTTCAAGGGTATGCCCTTAGCCGAAGGGGAATCTTCAAAATTTGAAAGGCCCTTGCAAAGGGGCAGGTGCTTCAATGCAAAGGATCAGGTAAGTTCAAAGTTCAAAGTTTAGTTCAAAGTTCATTTTGCTCAAATACTAAGTCTTGAATTCCTTCAGACTTTTTCTTGAAGGAATTCCTTCGAACAAAGAGTCTGAAGGAATTCGAGTGTAGCATAAAGCAAAGCCAAAGCAACCCAGGGAATTTCCATGGACTTTTTATCTGCAAGAAATGTCTATAGACAAAATTTTGTGGAAAACATAGAGGCAAACAGGACTTGGGGAAATTAACCCAGGGAAATTGTCTGTAGACAATTTATCTGCAGGAGCTCGGGAGGTAGTCCAAGCAACAAAGGGACCCACCGAAGGACCCCGAAGGGCAGGTGCCCTTACAAGGGACTTCCAGCCTAGTTAAAGGGTACTTTTTCAAAGAGACTTGTGCTAAGAAATATATAAGGCAAGGAAGATAAGCCGCAAAAAGACAAAGCCACATGGACTCGACTAATGTAGCGAAGGACCTTAGGACATCTCAGAGGACGCCAAAATTAGCAAAACAATATAACCGTTAGTTTTCAAAGCAATAACATTTAGGAAGCCATCAAATTCAAGAAGGTGAAATATATGTTGGTGTTTAAAGCATGATGGCCGTAGGGATGTCAAAGTTAATGAAATGAAATGGCCATTTGTTTTCAAGTGGAGTGTTAACCAGGAGCTAGAATGCAGTGACCCGCTCGAGAGTTTGTCCCTGGGGGCTGAAGGAGCTAGATAGAGACAAAATTGAGAAAAGACAAGGAGACAAGCATATAATGAGTAAGCAGTTAGTCCAAGTGGTGCCATTTGATAAGTGACTTCAGTAGGTGAAATAGTTCTTGCGAATTGATCACAAGAGGATGCAAACAGTTGGTAATGTAATCGGTTTCTCCATTTTATATCAAATGGGTAGACAAATTGTGTATTGACCTTGAAGAAGGGGATTTTGAATAGACAAAAGGGTAGTTCATTAATTCCTTGAGCAATTTGTTCTTCCTAATGAAGGGACATGACATGCCACTTGTAAACAAGGAGCACCAAATGAGCCTCTTTGCTTTTCCATATATATTGTGAACTTGTCATTTTGTAATCATCTTCCACAATTTTACAAGGCATAACCCTGCTAAAATTTCTACCTGAATCTATAAACGCAGTTTTTACCTCTTCTTGGATAGAGATTCTATGTATGCCCTGAGTGCTAATTTGTGTTTAGTCATTGTCTTTTGATGCTCTCACAAGTTCAACACCAACACACCAGTTATCTACAAGGTGCCATCTCTATAGTTGAAAGGAGGAGAGTTCTATTTGGGGTGCAGAAACAAAAGGGATTACCTATAGAGTGCGTCTCACAGCACCTTTGGTGAATCTCTATTTTTTTATATTTTCATTTAAACCCCCTGTCAAGTTTGCGGACTGTTTCCTTTGCCAAGTGTGAAGCGTATGAATGTATTTGTTTGATTTTGAGAGTGGATGTGAGAAGGTCATTTCATTTTGGTGTATCACCTCCTTAGAGTAGTTTGTTTTCTTGCATCTTTCTCCCTTTTCATTCCCCCCAATTTACATACCTATATATATATATATATATATATGCCTGTATTAGCACTTGCTAAAACAAACACAATGCATCAAAGGGAGCTAGCCCTTATCTAGAGACTCTCCCCTCTAACTTCACCAATCCCACAGGTGAGAGGGGAGTTTTCATGTTGTGAGGAGAAGACATGAGTTTGACTTCCTGTCATTGGGTGCATTTTCCTGCGTCAATAGTTTTGGCACACCTAGTGGGACACATAATTTGACAACTCAATAAAGTTTAGGATTGATGCTAGTCCTGATATAGCCAATTCAAGTTTTCTAGCATCTAGCAACTCCACTGGTAAGAGCTTCAATTTTTATAATTAAGACCAGTTTCTTAACTTTCTATGCCTAAAGTCACCACAAGGTCTGCTTCAAGAGGTGTTCCTTTCGATTTCATTGAATTACCTTTAAACTCTGCTAAAAGACTAAATTTTGAGGGGACCCATCCTTACCCAACAAGCAATCCTCCTAGACCTATTATAAGGGACACAGTCACATCAAAACCCCAGTTACAACCAATCCTAGCCATGACATTGCCTTTTGCGGCTTTTTACAGTGAGAGCCCCTTGAATCTCCCACGTTATGATCCAATTCTAGGAATAACTCTAAAAAATGTGCCTTCTTTTGATGGAGTGGGACCTCTTACAGTTGTCGAGCATATTAGGAATATTGCTAATCTCTACAATATTCACAATATAATAGAAGAAAATATTGCCATTAGATTGCTAGCGTTGTCTCTCAAAGGCAAGGCTCTTGATTGGTACGGGACCTTGTCTGTGAATTCAATACATTCTTGGAATGAATTGGGGACTTAGTTGATAGATCATTTTGGGGAAAAAAGTGATGGCCTCTCGCTTGCTGAGCAGCTGATGACCATAAAGAGAGCTCTACACGAGTATATGTAGGGCTTCAATACGTGGTTTCAAAAGACTTGGGATAGAATTCCCATCTTGGTAAGACTGACTCCTAGCTATGCTTTCTTATACTATTTAAAGGCTTTAAACAGTGATATTGCTATTATGATCCAATCCATGGGAGGACATATACTACCTGCTGCTTATGACATAGCCATAGCAGTCAAAAATTGCTTGGTTCAAGCTGGGAAAATTACCCCTAGGCTTCATATGCCACTTTCCCCAAAAATGATACCCCTAATTCAAACTATTTCTCCCACATTGGCTCCTCTACCTACCATTGAGAAAATAGCTACTGTTCCATCTAATGAATTAAATTAAGTTGAGAGTCTGTTGCAGAGCATGTCAAATGAACTTGTAGCTCTTAAAAAGTAGTAAGCTCAAAGCAATAGGCCGAACCAGGGATATTAGCATTATGGTTAAGCCCCTAGACCCCCTTTTCAAGGCTATAATCAAGGATCAGGTCAGCTAACTCAGACCAAGCCTTTTCAAAATTACAATTTAGGCCCCCTTTCATCATCTAAAGTCATGGTGCCAGTTTAGAACAATCTAGAACAAGAGCAGTCAAGCTGTTTGACCATGGGATATGGTCAAGAATAGGCTATTTACACAAATGAGATGATGAATTATTTTCAAATTGTGGACAATCAGACAACTACTCATTCCCAGGTCTTTGAGCCTTCAATGCAACCCAGCATGAGTAGCAATCAGGCCCAGCCTAATTCCACTCTCATGAATCACATGGAAGGGGAATTTTATTCAGTTAATTAGTTGGGCACTGTAGGCAATCAGGCTAACTATGTTGCAGCCAACACAAGGTTTAAGAGAAGAGCAGTGATAGAAGCCTAGGCTACTACTCAAGTGGCAGCAGCACCTTCTCCATCACACTCCAATTCAAAGGCCCCAAACTTTAGGCAGCTATTTATACCTTCATCCCCTCAGCCTGTAGCTCAGGTTGTAATCAGCCCCAAAGAAAACTTGAAGGGAGGCAATCCTCAGATCAATATAGTGGACTAGATGAAGAAGCTACATATGAACATCTCTTTATGGGATTCATTGTCTCTTCCAAGATAGAAGGATGTATTGAAGAAGGAATTGCATGAGCTGGATTGTCAAGCTATCCCAACAAGCACCGATAATGTCTTAATGACAAATGTACAGCCCTCCACTTCAGGTCAGGTAAAGAAGGAAGAGAAAACTCCCCCTTTCTATGTATCCTTGGTCATTGGGGATTTATTGGTACACAATTGCATAATACATAGTGGGGCTAGTACCTCAGTGATGCCCAAGTGCATTGGTGACAAAATGGGACTAAAGTATGAAGAGATGAACAAAGGAGTTCTACAGCTAGATGGAACACCTGCAAAAATAGTTGGGATTGTGAAGGGTCTAGGCTTGACATTACATGCTTGCCCAACCTTCTCAATTCCCCATGATATAGTGGTAGCAGATGTTCCTCCTTATTTCACAATTTGCTTGTCCAGGGACTTCACATCAAAGATAGGTGGCTATCTAGCAATGAATTAGTCATATTTGGTTTTCAAAACCAAGTATGGGACCAAGGTGAAAATTGAGTCTGAGCCACTCTACAAGGACCATCTAGAACCATATTTTCCCAAGGCAGCCAATGTTAGTTACACCATTATCAACCCAGAAGAGTCCCAGATAGACCAATCTCTATCCTCTACTCTTAAAGGAGTTGTAAACCTACTCTTAGATGAGTGGGGAAATGATAACTTTGAACATGATCCTTACAAGTTTATAGAGGAGGCAGACCTTGGAGTCTACTGTATGCATGAAGAGGGTGCCTTCATGCCTAATTTAATGAAGGTCAGCCAGGAGAACCTTGGCCTATGGCAATTGTACTTTGATGGTTCTAGGAGTAAGCTGGGAGCTAGTGGTGGGACGATGTTAGTCTAACCTTTAAAGGAAAGGTACTTTTCAGCTTTCCATTTCCAATTCTCTTGCACAAGTAATGTTTCAGAATATGAGTCTCTAATCCAAGGGCTAGAATGGGCAAGAAAAAGAGGGATCAAAGATATGCAAGTTTTGGGAGACAATGAGCTGATTGTAAATCAGGTGAAAGGCTAGAATCTAACCAAGAATTCCTTACTAAAGCCCTACAAGCATAGAGTCTGGGATTTGTTGGAAGATTTCCTCACTTTCAACATTGCCTCCATTCCTAGAGAACAGAACAAACAAGCAAATAGGCTAGCAGCAATTAGTGCCCAGTTTGATGTTTCAAAAGAAATAAGTCAAGACTGTGGTTCACGCCACTTGAAAGTGGTGGTTTGGCCCTCTGTCCCAGACAACATTACAAATTGGCAAGTTTTTGAAAGTGACCAGAAAATAGCTTTCTTCCTAAAAGAAGAAGCCAAGTTCACAACACACAACTAGGCAAAATTACAACAACAATATAGCAATCAGATTGTTTAGTTGAAGAATAATAAGCTCTCGAAAGGTTTGGTCATGCTTGAAAGCATCTTCAATGGAGATGACCAATTGAGAAATGACAAGGCATGCATCACAACCAAGGAGGAGAATTATGAAAAGGTTGAGATCTTCAAGGATAAGCTGCTTGTGCTTGGAAAAGTTTGCACGATTCAAGAAAGGTGAGCTTTCATTTTGCTGTGTCAAGAGTTCTTCGATGTCTTTGCTTGGGATTATAGTGACTTGAAGGGTTTTGACCCAAGGCTCACCCAACACACCATCAAATTAGAAGAAGGTGCTAGGCTAGTCACACAGAAGTAAAGGCCTGCCAATCCAACAATTGAGCCCCTCATGCAAAGGGAATTAGCCAAATTGATTGAGTCTAGAATTATATTTCCAATCAAACATTCCTCATGGCTGGTCAACCTTGTTCCTATTAGAAAGAAGAATGGGGAGATCAGGCTGTGTGTCAACTTCAGAGACCTTAATAAAGTCTCTTTAAAAGACCATTATCCCCTCCCAATTATGGAGTAGATCCTTTAGAAGGTAACAGGCAGTGAGCGCTTCTCCCTCCTAGATGGTTATTTAGGGTATAATCAAATTCTAGTGCAAGGCTATGATCAACACAAAATAGCCTTCACTACTAAATGGGGAACATTTGCCTACAGGAAGATGGCATTTGGGCTATCTAATGCTGGTGCTACCTTTTAGCGAGCCATGGACATGGATTTTTGAGGCTTGATAAACAACAACGTGCTGGTCTACCTTAATGATGTGATGGTATTCTCCAAGGAAGTGAGCCAACACATAGAGCACCTCAGACAGATTTTTGAAAGGTGTAAAGAGTTTGGCATCTCTCTTAACCCAAGGAAGTGCATGTTTGTTATTCATGAGGGGAAACTCCTTGGCCACATCGTATCCAAGGAGGGCTTATCCATTGACCCTAAGAGAGTTTGCTCCATCCTGGAGATGTCCCTACCAAAGCACAAGAAAGGCCTACAAAGCTTTTTTGGTAGGATAAATTTCATTTAGAGATTCATTCTAAATTTTGCAGACATAGTCAAGCCCCTAACCTCTATGCTAAGAAAGGGTGAGGAGTTCAAGTGGACAACACAAAGAAAAGATAGCTTTGAAGCCATCAAGTAGGCCATAACCTAGGCTCCTACTTTGATCAACCCTGACTTCAACAAAGACTTCAACCTCTACACTTTCAGAAATGAAGAGGTGATCTCCACCATGCTTACCCAAGCAAATGGTGACAACCTCGAATAGCCGCTTGCTTTTTTCAGCTAAGGGTTAGAGGAATTTGAAGTCAGGTACACGTATGTAGAGAAGTAAGTCCTAGCAGTAGTGTGGAGCCTGAAGCAATTTAGGCATATGTTGTCTAATAGCAAGATTCACCTCTTGGTCCCACATCCTAGCATCAAGGATTTCTTGAACAATAGAGAACTGAATGAGAATAGGGCAGGGTGGATCACCAAAGTGATGGAGTATGATGTAGACATCAAGATCATCAAGCTAGTGAGGGGAAGAGGCTTGTGTGAATAGCTTGCTATAGACTTCAAGCAAAAAGGGGAAGATAGCCTAATAATTCACGATGCAGCCACTATAGAAGAACCAATTGTCATAAGGGATTGGATGTTAGACATGAGGTGTTTCTTTCTCACTAGTGAGTGCCCATAGGGTCTTGATAAGACTGACAGAAGGTATTTTAAACTCTAGTCTCTCCCTTATGTCTTGGTTGATGAAGTATTGTTTAGGAAGGATCTCTTTGGGGTTCTTCTAAGATGCATTGACCCAAACTAGGCTGATAAGGTATTGGCTGAGTTCCATGATGGGCCAGCAGGCGGTCATTTTGCCCCTAGAGCTACTACAACAAAGATAATGAGAGCTGGCTATTTCTAGCCTACTCTTTTCAAAGACACCCATGCTTGGGTAAGAAAGTGTCAGAGGTGTGCACTTTTTGATGGGAAATAATGGTTAGCTGCCATGCCTCTATAGCTTGTTCAGGGGGAGCAACCATTCATGCAGTGGGGCCTGGATTTCATAGGGATGATCAATCCTCCCTCCAGTGTTGGACACAAATGGGTCCTGACTGCTATGGATTACTTCACCAGGTGGGTGGAGGATGTTGCTTTGAAAGAGGCAAATAAAAGTGTAGTTCTAGAGTTTTATGAGGACCTAATAACAAGATTTGGGGTCATGGCCACCATAATCTCAGATAACGCCTTGGCTTTTCTGGGAATCAAAACTAGTGAATGGGTGCTAAGGTATGACATATATCTCAGCACTTCATCAAATTATTACCCACAAGGGAATGGGCTGGCTGAGTCCATAAATAAAAATTTGATCAAGATCATAAAGAGGACCATGGGCACTTCATCAAATTATTACTCACAGGGGAATGGGCTGGCTGAGTCCACAAATAAAAATTTGATTAGGATCATAAAGAGGACCATGGAAGAAAATCAGAGGACTTGGCATGCCAAGCTGAAGATAGCTCTGTCGGTCAATTAAATCACTCTGAAGAGAGCAATCGAAAATTCTCCATATACGCTCATATATAGAAGGGAAGCTAGGCTTCCCATCTCACTTGAATTGGCAGCACTAGACCTCACTCACCAGCTACAGCTAGAAGAAGGAACCAGCATAAAGATCAAGCTGTGTGAGCTAATGAAGCTCCAAGAGGTAAGGGACCGGGCTATGGTTTCTATGATCATTCACCAACAACAAGTAAAAAGACACTTTGACAAGAAATCTTCATCAAAAGATTTATTTGAAGGAGACATTGTCCTGAAGTGGGATGAAGATCGAGCTAAGCCTGGAAAACATGCAAAATTTGATGCCCTATGGAGCAGTCCTTATAAAATTACTCAGTGCAGGTAGCATAATGCTTTCCAACTCTCTAGGTTAGACGGTCAAGAACTATGTATCCTAGTTAATGGGATACATCTGAAGCATTGCCACTGAGTCTCTTTTCACTTGTACATATTTTCCCTTGTTTTCTTTCCTATTTTCCCTAAGTGCTGTTGCACAAGTAGTAGTTTTCTTAGTTTTGTGTGCATTTTAATTTCCTTGGAGGTAGATCTGCATGACTGGTTCTAAGTTTTATTAGAGCTATTATTGGTTTTCAAAGTTACCATCTGACTCCATGCCTAATGTATTTTGCAAGGCAACTAGTCTATAGCATAACAGGGATGCTTCCCTTGGGAGTCACCAATTTGTTGACCAAATTTTGCCCACAGGCAAAATTTTTGGTCCCCTTCCTCCCTTGTTATTCATGCCAATCACTTTTAGGTTGTTCAAGTTCAACATGTTTGGTCTATGGCTTGGTTTAAGTGTTTCGGTGGCTTTTGGTTCAAAGGGTTCATTGTTCGGTTCAAGCATCTCATTTCAATAGCATTGAACCTTCGTATCGTTGAACTATTGAACCAAATTTTTGGTTCAATGGGCTAGGTTCAACGTACTTGGTTCAAGAGATAAGTTTAATGGGTTCGATTCAATGTAAGTTCATCGGCCTTGGTTCATCGACGCGCATGGTTGAACCTTTGAACTGTTGAACCATTTTGGTTCAACGGCTTGGTTCAAGGGTATGCCCTTAGCCAAAGGGGAGTCTTCAAAATTTGAAAGGCCCTTGTAAAGGGGCAGGCGCTTCAATGCAAAGGATCAGGTAAGTTCAAAGTTCAAAGTTTAGTTCAAAGTTCATTTTTCTCAAATAGACTAAGTCCTAAATTCCTTTGGACTTTTGCTCGAAGGAATTCCTTTAGACAAAAAGTCTGAAGGAATTTGGGTGCAGCATAAAGTAGAGCTAAAGTGACCTGGGGAATTTTTATAGACTTTTTGTCTATGGGAAATGTCTACAGACAAAAGTCTGCAGAAAACACAGAGGCAAATGGGACCCAGGGAAATTAACCCAAGGAAATTATTTGCGGACAATTTGTTTGCGAGAGCCCGAGAGGCAGTCCAAGCAACAAAGGGACCCGCCGAAGGACCCTGAAGGGTAGTTGCCCTTGTGGGGGACTTTTGACCCAGTCAAAGGGGACTTTTTCAAAGAGACTTATGCTAAGAAATATACAAGGCAAAGAAGATAAGCCGTAGAAAGACAAAGCCACATAGACCCAACTAACGTAGCAAAGGACCTGAGGATGTCCTAAAGGATGTCAAAATTAGTAGAACATTATAGCCATTAGTTTTCAAAGTGATTACATTTGGGAAGCTATCAAATTTAAGAAGTTGAAATATCCATTGGTGTTCAAAGCATGACGACTGCAGGGAAGTCAAAGTTAACAAAATGAAATGGCAGTTTATTTTCAAGTGAAAGAGTGTTAACCAGGAGCTAGAATGCAGTGACCCACTCGAGAGTTCACCCTCAAGGGCCAAAGGAGCCAGATAGAGACAAAATTGAAAAAAGACAAGGAGACAATCATGGAATGAGTAAGTAGTTAGTCCAAGTGGTGCCATTTGAGAAGTGACTTCAGTAGGTGAAATAGTTCTTGTGAATTGATCACAAGAGGATGCAAATAGCTGGTAATGTAACTAGTTTCTCCATTTTATATTAAATGGGTAGACAAATCATGTATTGACTTTGAAGAAGGGGATTTCAAATAGACAAAAGGGTAGTTTATTAATTCCTTGAGTGACTTGTTCTTCCCAATGAAGGGATGCGACATGCCACTTGTAAACAAGGAGTGCCAAATGAGCCTGTTTGCTTTTCATATATATTGTGAAATTGTCATTTTGTAATCATCTTCCACAATTTTACAAGGTGCAGCCCTGCTAAAATTTCTACCCAAATCTATAAATGCAGTTTTTACCTCTTCTTGGATAGAGATTCTATGTATGCCCTGAGTGTTAATTTGTGTTTAGTCATTGTCTTTTGATGCTCTCACAAGTTCAACACCAACACACCAGTTATTTAAAAGGCACCATCTCTATAGCTGAAAGGAGGAAAGTTCTATTTGGGGTGCAAAAACAGAAGGGGTTACTTATAGAGTGCCTCTCACAGCACCTTTGGTGAACCTCTATTTTTTTGTATTTTCATTTAAATCCCCTGTCAAGTTTGCAAACTATTTCTTTTTCCAAGTGTGAAGCGTATGAATGTATTTGTCTAATTTTGAGAGTGGATGTGAGAAGGTCATTTCATTTTGGTGTATCACCTCCTTAGATTAGTTTGTTTTCCTGCATCTTTCTCCCTTTTCATTCCCCCCAGTTTACATACCTATATATATGTGCCTGTATTAGCACTTGCTGAAACAAACACGATGCATCAAAGGGAGCTAGCCCTTATCTAGAGACTCTCCCCTCTAGCTTTGCCAGTCCCACAAGTGAGAGGGGAGTTTCCATGTTACAAGGAGAAGACAAGAGTTTGACTTCCTGTTACTGGGTGCATTTTCCTGTGTCAACAAAAGTAACATGAATATATATAAAAGGAGCAATAAATAAGGAAAATATGTATAATAAGGGAGGAACATACTAACTGATGAGTCTCATGGGAGACTCACTATTAATGTGGCCCATGTTGAATAAAGGAACAATAATCATGCATGCTATATGAAAAGGTAATTAAGGTCCAAAAACCTACTATACTGAGTGATATATAAATGGTACTACCTATGGTGTAGTGATAGGAATCCATGAAGCTTACTAGGGTGTACTATGAACTTTAGGGTCTTAAGGACCCATATGGTAGAAGATGTTATAACTAGCATGGGTTTCCTATGTTGAGAACCCTACGAACTCAATAACACTGATCTTAGAAGGAAAGGGGTAAAGGGAGGCCCTATAGAATTTATAACATATCTCAAGCATAGGAGTCTCTCTAATAAGGGTCTCTATGGAAGAGTAAGCATATTTGGTAACACTTTAGGAATATACCTCACCTACACTAGTGTCTTAACTAAACTCTATGGTGTATTGATGGGAACTATCCTTAAAACTATAATCGGTAGTTATGTTTTGACTTCATGTGAGATAGGTAAAGGATACTCATATGAAGGACCCTTAATTATGACCACCTGATTAACATGTATATATTTGAAGCATATGTGCATGGTGGATGGAATGGATCATAGCTATTATATCCATGGACTACCTAATAACATGTCAAATGTGCCTACACTAGGTACTAATAAGAGTCTAGTATCCATATGTATTGGTCTAACCTGTAGTGGAAGTACAATATTTCTAATGGAGATTTAAACATGGACATTAAAACCATGGATAACTATGTTAGTCAAAGAAATGTCCTACTCTAAATAACCCAAATGTTGTATAATTATGATAATACACATGTTGATACTTGACCCATTGTCAACCATAACACTCTAAATAAGATGATGATCAATGTAGGATCGTACAAAGAGTACATATAAATCTAAATTATCATTAATAATCTCCTACTCTAAGAAAGTGATGAGTGGTCTAGCTAGCATTAGAGTATGATACACACGAATGATATTATGTATGGGGTGTGCATCCTCTGTAATAGTGTGATATGACATTAGTGGTGGATGTGCCTGATAGGTATAGTGAACACCTAAAGTGCCTCTTGCCTTATTATCTATATGTTTTAAAAACAAATCAAAAAATATTTTTAATGCCTTAGCTTTTATTTTTTAAAATTTAGATGCCTTTGTGGATGTTCCCACATCAAATATGATGGCCCCTATCAAATCTTGTATCTTATGTTTCAAGATAATGCATCTATTTGTAGTATGGCCTAGTGCCCTGTGATAGTTGTAGAATGCATTAGAATCATATATATTTAAAAGAAGTTGTTTTGTATTAACCTCTTTGATGGGAATGAGAGATATGACATTGTATTCCAAGAGATATTTTAAAACACATGCTGATGATTTTAGAATATTGGTGAAAAATTTTCATGGAGGAGATGATAAAACCAAGTGAGGAGGTGTCTCTAAAGTTGCATTAACTATGGCCCTTTGATCACTCTTGTTTTTAGTGTCCCTTACTTTGTATAGAGGCTTATTATAACTCTTATTAGTTAACTCTGATCAAGTTATGTACTTTAATTTTCCCATAGAGAGAAACTTGACTTCCTTTTTTTCACTATGTGGCATAAATCTATGAATGTTGGAAAATCTTGAAGAAGATAGCTTCATACAATGCTAGTAGTAAATTCTATTTGATTATGTCTTGGATCTCTCTATCTACCATGGAGATAGTCTTATTTTCCAATATAGTTTTGTATTGTAAGACATTTAGTAATAGGCTCATTGGATTTTTCTTAAAATGTGCCTCTTGAGCATATGACATCTTATCACTGATGTTAATTGAAAAGTGTGGTAAAAACATATTTTCCAATGGATTGAATGCAGTGATGGACTTATTTGGAGGATCATAGAACCACTATAAGGCATAGTCCGTTAGACTACATGGGAAAAACTTAGTAAGGATCCAATCATTGGACACATAATCTAAACATGTTGTTTGGAAAGCTCATAGATGGTGTTCTAGGTCACCCTTTCCATCATATAAAGTAAATTTACCACAAATGTAGATGGAAAAGGAGTTGCTAATATGTGTTATGCCAAAGGTATATTTAAAATAACATAAGAATCTAAGGCATGTGATGGCCTAGTATCACCTTGATCAATATGTAACATGTTAGCCTACATAGAATGAATCTCATGAAAAAAAAATTGTACATCTGGAGAGGAGGAACTAGCCATAGGAGGTGTTGCCATTATTGAAGGTTGTTGAGTTAAAATGGGTTATTTTACAAGTTAAGTTTCCCCCAAAGTAGGTGTAACAATATTGTCATCTAGGGGAGTAAAAGATTGAGTATTATTTGATTTATTCTTTATTTCCATTTCAGCTTGTAGAATTTATGCATGATTATGGGGATGTTATCTAAGTCTATCTATAAAACTTTGTAAAATTACATCTTTATTTACAATAAGATTTTTATTGTTAAGTGGGGGGAGAGTGTCTTGATTTCTATCTTGTGTATTATTTTGATCTTGAGTACTTTTTGAATCACTAGTTGTAGATACACTATATTATCATTTATTATTTTGATATATAACATTGCTTGCCACAAATTTGACTATGTGAAGATGCATATAGATGATTGACACTAGTGTGCCCTAGAGGCTTTTGTCTTGTAATCTGATTTTCCAATGTTGTAATATTTTCATGTAATAATTGATTTTGAGTTTATAATTTTGAAATGAACATACTCATACTGATAAGTTTATCCCTTAGAGTCTCACAAATGTAAACCCTAGTTAATTTTGATTGAATATGTAGGCACATGCCTTATAAAAAAGAGGTGGAGGTATGGATATGTTAAGTATGTGAATTAATAATAGTAGTATTGATTACTTCATCTCATAGAGGTGTGATAACATGGACCTAGTTAGAGGGAAAGTAGCTATCACCCTCATAGAGATGAGGAGGAGAAGGGAATTCTTTCTTATGCATAAGATATGCCATTGAAGCTTGAAACCTAGTTATTATCTTATGTAATAGATCCTCTATGTATGTAAGGATTTGTTTCTTAATTGAATTCCACATAAAAGAACAATAACATTCTAGAGATAGAATGAAATATGATATAAATTTTAACTGATATAAAGCATCATTTACATATGTGTTTCTGTCATATTTGAATTAATTCCAAATGAAAGGAAACAAACATGCAAAGGAAGTTAGAAAACTTTATATTAAAAAGTGATAAACTTCATCTATCATTATTATCATTATTTTATGAAATACAAATAAGAAAATACTGGGATCTAAAATCTAAATGTGGGTCCTAGAAGGTTAAAAATATAAGCCCTAAGGTTATCTAGGGTTATAATTTTTGAACTATTTGAATTAATTTAGGTTCACTAAATGATTTAACTTTTTAGGGTTATGGTGTCTAAGTCTTAGGTTGTTAAATGCTCTGAGTATAGTCAATTATGGTATAAATATGCAATAAATACAACCATTGATTTGTAATAGAATTGACCTAGTTTGACCTCTCTAAAATAACAATAAATGATGTAAATAAGTAATTAGAAATTTACTAATATGGGAGATCTAGAGGCTATAAAATGGGATATGGGATGATCTAAGTGTCACTGATAGGAACTAGGTGTCAAAAATCTCCTTGGATAGTGATACCCTAATTGAATAGTAGTACCAATGGTGTTATTATCTTTATTTTGGAACTAGTTTCCTCTATATAGAACTATTCTAAGCTTCTAGGTGCACTTGTGTTTGATTCTTCCAAACCTTTCCTTATGTGCATGAGTTCTGATTCCTTATTAATGACCTATTTTGATTAATTTTGTATGTAAACCCTGAACCTCCATGTTACTAGGGCATCTAATTGGTACAAGTAGTAAAGTTTGATGTTATTTGGGTAGGTTGGACATTATAAACACCCCAATGCAATGAGAGTTGCCTACATACCAATAATCTGAGGTGGGATCAAGCTCGATGTAGTTCTCCCCACCTAGGTGTTGGTGTAAGTGTAAATGAAGCTAGTATGAATGTTGGTTTGAGTGATTTTGAGTGGAGACTAAGAATGAAAATATAAGTATTCTAAGCTTTGGATGGATATATATGGTTGTATGTATAAGTAGGGTATAATAGGGATTGAAAACCTTGATTATGCACAACTTATTATGAGTTAGTTTGTGTTATTTACATTTGATTTCCATCTAGTGGATAAAGGGCTAAAATTCATGTCTATATACTATTCTAGTGCTTTTGTGGGTCTTAAAAAAGGTCTAAGCCAAACCTAGGTGATTTTTATTTTGAAAATATATTTGTTGGATATAAAAAGCAATAAAAGGACAATAGCGCCCAAACTAAGACACTAATGTCATTGGTGCTAGTGTCTAAGTGGTAAAACTTGAGGTACCAGGGGCCAGGATGCTAAAGTAAGGGTTTGGGATGAATTTAAGGATGTTTAAGGATACATGTGGCCCACAAAAAGGTTGTATAAAATTTTAAATAGGATGTAAGATAGGTCTAGGGCTAAGCTATGGATGGGTGGTCTCAAGTAACACTTTTAGCACTCAAGTGTCATTTTTAGATGATTACAATTTATTGTTTTGTGGATATGTTGGTGTTGTGTAATTAATATTCCTTAGTGATGTTGGATTTTATATGTAGATGTTTCTTTCTCATCTAGAATGTGGTTTGTAAAAGGGTCATGTCCCTTTCAAAAATCTCCACTTTACCAATAATTAAAAAAATTCCCTCTAGAAAAAATATCAAAATATGTGAGAAAACATTGTGACATTCACAAACGTAGATGAAAATAAAATGAGGAGTATCTTACCCAATAAATTAATATTGGATGGGACATAAAAACAAACACATATACCTGAACTAACATAATAAACTATACCACAAAAAAATATAGAAATAGGAAAGTAAATCATTAAATCAATTTTAGATAAATCACATCTTCCACACAAATGTGTCATTGAAATGGGCATCTTTCCTCTTAATTTTGGGTAATGATAGTTAGAAGATTTTATTATAAAATATTTTATTATGAGGATGAATCTACCAATAATATCTCATCCCCAACAATACATAGTTAATTGGTTGAAGTAGGGGAGGGACACACATATTAATAACTAATGTAGCCTCATATATAAAAATGTGAGCAATAGTAAGTTTTTATGTCAAGGATATAGTGTGTCACCACTTTGTGATATAAAATATATAAAAACTAGAGGTAGTTATAGTAACACAACAATGTCAATCAATGCATAAAGGTGGTTACCTAGGCCAATTATTTTTATGTTCCTCATGGTCAATCCCCAAGAGAAGAATAAGACCATTTTACCTTTATAGTCCTTAAAATCTATTAGATACTATAATATATATTAGTTAATTAGATTATGAAAAATTACATTGACATGTATTTATTGTTCCAAAATAGTTCTTTTACATATTTAGGTAAATAATTCAATAAAACTAATCCATGTCATCCTTTCTACAAATGACCCCTTTCACAAATGTTTCATTCTAGAGTACTAGAATGTTAGGTATAAAATATAGATATGATACATAAGGGTGAAATCTTAAATAACACATCACTTTTCTATAGGCTAGTCATGCATGTAGAGAAAAATGATATGACATAATATCTCTATATTGACTACAAATCAATTAACGATGTCACTATGAAAAATGTACTTAGTTCCTTGGATTGGTAATTTATTAAATCTAGTCAGAGGAGAAAAATACCTCACAAATATTGATATTAACCTAGCCTATTACTAAGTGCAAATAAAGGAAACATATGTGAGCAAGACACCTTTCAAATAAAAAGAAGGTTTTTTTGAGTGATTTTTCACATCGACTAGTTTAACCAAAGTACTTGAAATGTTTATGAGAATGGTTAACACTATTATCCAACCCTTCACATAATCATTTTTGGTTTTCTAATTATATGGATTAATTAATTTTAGTATAACCCAATAGGAGTATTTGGATCATGTCCAACATGTTTTTGACAACCTTTGTTGATACAAACTATATGAAAACCCAGAGAAGTTTTCATTTTGCATACAAGGATAAAAATTTATGCTACATAATTGATAGGTATGGGTTGTGTGTGGATCTAGATAATATTAAGTTAATACAATATTGGACCTCCATAAAGACAATCACAAATATTTTTAGCTCATTTTTTTAGTTTATTGAATGTAATTTATTGTTAAGTTAATATCAACAAAGACCCTTGTATATACCTCATTCTATATTACTAACACTTTATTTTGGAGGACTTGTCAATCCATTAATATCCTTGAGTATATGTCTAAAGTTTTATAATGAGTTAGGGTGGGCTTACTCATGGAATTTTGTGAGAGATTATGTCATGCATTACCATTCATATTACCACCTTCAGATAATAATGACAATAGTCTATCATATCCCATTGGTTACCATTCCCCCTACTATTATTTTTTCCTTTACATTCCTATACTATATGTCATCTAACTGATTGATAATGTATTTTAGTAGACCTTGGTTTAGTTAATGCCATTATCCAAGATGATGACATACCATTTCTGTTGAAATATTTTATATGCTCTTGTCTAGATCGATGCCACCAAATAAATATGAGTTTTTAATTTTAGGGGTTGAATATGTATTTATAGGATTCATCATTATCATTTATTCATGATAGTACATTCAATTTGTTTTTCTCATCCTCTAAAATTCATGTTATGATAAAATAAGAGGAATTAGAGCTAAGGAGCTTACATAAGGGAAGGAAACTTAGCACAAGGTATCTAGATATATTAAGGATAGGAGTTTAAGTAATAAATTATATCAAGTATTTGGAGCCCCCAACTTGTGTCTACTTATGTATTCTTATATAAATATTTAATAAACCTACAAAAATCTCTCACAAAGTCCTATAAGCCAAGGGGTGGAGCAATGTGTTGACAAGTTAACCCAAGGTATATATATCCCTAAATCTATAATATTTATTTTATACTTTGGTTTATGTTATTATATTGGTCTATTTCATGTATTCTATGGATAAATTAGCACATGATTATTAGTTTATTTTTATACTTAAATGTTAGTTATTTATGGCTCTTAAGCCTAAAGTTACCTTTACTTTATATTACAACCTTTAAATTAGTTACAACTCTTGCTTATGCATGTTAAGAACTCCTTAGTTTTGTTATAGCTCTTACTTGTGCCTAGTGACACCTTATTTGTTTTAACTATATCTCTTTATTCAATGTCTACTAGAAAATTGGATCTAGTTAGGACCTTCACATTATATTTCCTTAAAAATTATATGCATAGATTACCCTTATAGATCCATTACCAAATGATTTGTACATGAACCTTTTCTATAGCTTGGGATAACTTTGTGTAAAAGTGTATTCTATGTGTGTTGAATATATAATGGTCTTCTACCTTTTCCTATTTTAGAGGATCCTTATATTATAGATTATCATAGGCCTACATAAAACTATCACAAATATTTATAGTGGGTTTGGATAGTTTCTCATTCATGTTATTATTAGGATTATTCAACATTTTTTTGTTACTGAATTAGGAGACAAAATGGGGAGTGAAGGAAAAATTCGTTTGGTCTAGGGTACAACATATATTTGATGAGTTAAAAGGTCAACTCTACTAAAAAAATGTTATTTATTCAATATACGTAACATTTATTTTAAATTGAGATATATGATTAAAATTATGCACTTGGTGTTATCCATGATTAGCATGGGCACTTAATGGTATAAATAGTGATACCTTAAATGTCATAAGTACATGGAATATAATATAAAAATATATTCCATTGTCTAATCTTATTATAAATAGAAGCACTATGTTTTGGGGAAATATAGTAAAATCTACATAAATCACAAACATCCCTAATTACTCTAGCATAATAATAAATTATAGAAAAATTGCTTCCATAAGTGTACACCTACATATAATATTTTTATTTAAATATCAAGCATAAGAATGGAAGTGATAACTAGGTTTTTGATTGTTTGAGTTTACCTCCAATAATAACAATGAAAATCATATTTTATTCCTACAAACATGAAACTTTAAGTTGGCCCCAAAAATAAAGAAGTGATCCTAACTTTAGTCACACATATTTTATACACCTTATTTTCACTTATTTAAGTTTTACATTAATAAGAATCAACAACACATAAATATAATTGAGTGTACATCCTAAGGAGTACATAGGATCAAGGTGGGCTAATTCGTGGTGCTTTGTGAGAGTTTACATCATGATCCATATTGATAGGTATCTTGATTTTCATTTATAAAGATAAATACATCTAATATTATCTGTTCATGCCTATAAATCCACCTTAGTAATAATAATATGATTTAGGGATAGAAAGCATACACTTGAAGAAGACTACTTTGCATAAGGACTTGAAGATATCAAGAAGATAAGTTGAGCCAATAGGGTATACCTAGTCTTAGAGTCTTGAAATTAGGTCTAAATATGTATTTTTCTCTCCATATTAAATTGACCTATGACCACCTCTCACAAAGTGACACTTGAGCTAGGAGGATATTAATTCATTGAAAAGTCAATCCAAGGTAAGTATTCTAACCCTATATTATTTATTCTATACTTTAGTGGTTACATTATATTATTATGTTTATGTCTTCCATGAAAAGATTAATATATACTTGTTATTATATTTTTATCTTTTCATGCTTTATCTCTTTATTTACACCTTATGGTTACCATCTAATGACACCCATAGAACCCTTAGTTTAGATATCTCATGGTTTCCACCAATAGAATTGTATTTATTTTGATTTCCTTTTACATCTATTAGATACCATATAATTGGATATGTTTAGGCATAATGTGGATATTTTTTTTAAAATCCTTTATTAGATCCATTACAACCTCCTTTGATCATAACATTTTTATATATCCCTAGACAAATTTTTGGAATGGCATGTTATATGTGTATTGAATTTAACATAGAATTATACCTTTTCTAGTATTAGAGTATCTTTATATTATTGACCATTATTAACCTACATAAATTTTAGTGAATGTGATTAGAGTCTTACCCAATTGTTGTTTTGGGTCATTTTCACATTTTTATTTTTCTAGCTTCATAACACTATCAATAACTCAAACTTCATAGCTTTTCTTATAATTCATGCAATCTCAATGATGTCACCTATTATAGTTTTTATAATGTGCCTCAACCCATTTATATTTTATATGGATTTATACTTTCTCCATTTTAAGAATACCACTGAGATTAATACCTCATGGTTTAATCTTTCTCAATATAAATGTAACATGGGAAAAAATCCCTAAGATGATCTTCCCATCATGGAGGAAGATCCATAAGATGATCTTCCCATCATGATGAAGATCCACAAGATGATCTTACCATCTTGGAAGAATATCCTTGATATGATATTAAATTATTTGTTGTATATCCCCAAGATTATCTTTCCATTTTTGATGAAGATCCCCAAGATTATCTTCATATTTTTTTTAAAGATCCCTAAGACAACTTTCCCATTTTTGACAAAAAAAGTGAAATAGATCCTCATGATCCATTCTGATATATACCCATTTTTTTTAATTTGAAACTAGGGATGATGAAATAAAATTCAGACTATATAATTCTCCTACCATTCCTCTCTTAATTCAAATTTTTAAAAATTATACAAAATGATACCCATGATTTTTTTGAAATCTTATAAAATCATGACGTCATCAACCCTATCAATGATTTTTAGAAAATTCAAAATATTTTAATGTCATTGAGCATTATAATGATGTTATAAAAACATGAATAAGATCCAAATTCATTAGGCTAACTGATGATTAAAAAAAATTATAGAAGAATATAATGCCATCAATTTGGACAATGTTGTTTAAAAACATTTTACACTCCTTTACACTGATATAAACATTAACCTATATACCAATGTCACACACATCAGACAAATTAGTTAATATAAATATGCTAACTAAAAAAAAATTGACAACCCCAAATTTGAATCAAGTGATGAAATGATAAATACATTCTTTTCATACCTCTGATTAATCCACCCTTAGAAGATCATGAGTAAATAATTCAAAATATCTCAAAATCTACTCAACAAACCCCACAAAAATCAAGTTTTGTGATTATTGTGGAAAAATCAGACAATCCTAGTGTCATTAGCCCATCTAATAATATACAATTAGAGACATTCATTTTTAACACCATTGACTAGGCTGGTAATGTTTAGAAAACTTTTCTCTATGTCATCTAGTGTGCTGATGACGTTCAGTTACAAAAACACATTATAACATAATTGGGCATGTTGATAACACTCAATTTATTACATCTAATTTCAATTCCATCATCCTAACGAATACCACCAATATAAATTTATAAAATAATTCAACCATTAAAAACATTACCTTAAATGCTATAGTCACTGATGTGATACAAATTCACATCGAAAATGATAGTAAAGGCAATTGATTACATAAAGCTAGTAATTGATATTGAACATAATGGGATATTAACCTATAATATCTCAAACTTTGGGGCATCTTATGATGCCCACAATCATATCCTTTCAATATTTGGGGCATCTTGAGATTCCCTCCCTTACCTCAATTCACACATGGGGTCATTTGATAATGCCCACCCTCAACTTTAGTTAAACTTGAGGCATATAATGATGCTTTATATTTCTCAACATCTCACACTCAATGTAGGCACATAATTTTGGTAAAATCCATGTAATTAAGGAATATTTTTCATGACTTGGTATGTTTGATTGTTTTTTTTAATTTTTAATCCTTTTAGCATAGTCTCCCTTCACATTGAACCTTCAAAGTCAGGTTTCATCCATATTTTCTCATGAATATGCTCAGATATATAGTTTTTCTAGCCTAAGATCTACCCAGTCATCTTTCAATTCAACTTGACCTCTATTTAATTGTCTTTTTTTGAGTTGAGTATTTTACTAGCAATCCGTAAAGCAATCTGACCACTTTCAACATTAGATAAAAGTGGCCATGTATCTTATGGGTCCATTGTGCCATAATGTGCTAATTTATCATGCCTTAATTTTGATATTTCACTCTTTTCCATGGTTTACCTATGTGTGAATGTGCTCAAATTTGAATTCAAAGGAGTCTATATATACACATGTACTATAATCCATTTATCACTTTAAATCAATCAAGTCATTAGACTACATATTGAGTATATCTATCACACAATTGTAAAGGATCATATTATACCCTCATCACCTTTTTAAGTTTTGTGATTGTATACTTTCACAAAAAAAATTATATTAAGGAGTATATAGAATTAATTAATTTTATTAAGGAGATAATGTGGAGTCTATAAGGCCCCATTTTTCATAGTGCTTATCTTTGACAAAGGTGACTAAAATTATGACTCATATGTTCTCTTACTTAATTATGTTATTAAGGCACATCCCAATAAGGTGTGAAAAGATTTATGAAGGTTTTTAATGTTTTGGGAACCATGAGAAAGACCTATTATCAATCATGTTCTGGATTGCTTACTTATGAAAGTGTGATGCTTATGTTTACTTTATATATATGTTACTTTATGAATTGTGATTATGTCTATGAGATATATTGATTAAATCATTACTTCAAAGCTTATGAAATGGCAACTACTTATGTATTAAATCATATGAAATTATCTACGTGTATGTTGATATTCCATGAATCATTGGATATGATTAATTGATTGAAATTTCCTTGTTTGATTAAATTTTGTAGCTTTAGCTATTAGGTTAGAGGAATTTATTGTATCCATTAAATATGCAGGAACAAGAAAAGGGATAATAAAGGAAATAGACTACACCAAGCATGGTTATATCACTAATCAGTTTTAAAACTTATTAAAACCCATGCTAAGTTTTGGATGCCTTATCTACCACCTTTGCTGACTAAGCATATGTTTTAGGTGGATAGCCTTTAAACTTGATTGGTTAAACTTGTTGTATCTTGTCCTTTAGATCTTATAACTAACATATAAATTGTCTAGTGGATGACTAAAAGACCTTCCATTGATTTCCTTAGACTATAATCTAGTGGGAAAGGAGGTAAGTGTAGAGTGGATTACAAGAAATTATTAGTCAAGCATTAGTCCAAGAAATTAAAAAAAAATGCATAAAGAGATAATTAAATCAATCCAATCTATTCATGTAAGGTTTTGATAATAAAACTAGGATACAAATGAAATAAATCAAACCATTACCTTCCCAAATGAATCCATTGCTCAAAATCAACTCAAAAACATGTTTTCCCCTTGATCAATCATTCTTGTCTTCATCAATAATGATGGCAAAATCCTTCAATGTCTCAAGAACACTCCATAAAACCTAGGCTCATGATATTGAAACTATCTAATTACCTATCAAATTAAGTTAATCCAAATATGAATAATACAATAATTAAAACACAAATGAGTTGTGAAGAGATTTTAGAATTATAACATTCTAATAATTGAGCTTAAAAATGATGTTCTATACCCTCCTATTTATAATTTTTTGAGATTGATCAGAATGAATTGTGATCATCCATATTGAGATCAAGATGTGTAGCCAAGAATCCATTCAATTTTGGAGGCTAAAATAAATAAATGCCCTCATAATTATTTGGGAATAAGGGGCATTAATGAGGCATGAGAGGCCATGATTCAGATATTTTATGCATTTATGGCCTAGGGATGCCTTTCGAAGAAATGATGTCATTAGGTGATGTACATAATAGAAATAAATTTCCAAAAGGAAATATTCAATAACCTCCATGGAAAATCCACTTAAGCTCTTGATTTGAATTAATTAACCTTATACAAGATTAATCAACATATCTGTAATTCTTTAGAAATTAGCTCTCAATTAATCAAAATGGTCAAAAAGTCATATCATTGGGTTGTAATTTGAATCAAGAAGAATTGGAAGGTGATGTTAGATACATTGGAACCATATTCCCATTTATGATGTTACCAATACAAAATAACAAAGGTACATGACCTGTACTAATGAATTAGAAGAAAAGAGTGATCTAGAGCACAAAAAATCAAAATCATCATTTTAAATCAAAATGAATTGATCAAAGTTAGAAATTACATATAATACATTGCCCCATTTAGGGATATTTTGGCCTAAATCAACACTTTTAAATTATAATTTTGAACCATTTAGCATGTTTTAGTGATTTTGACCTTAATTGAGTATTTGAGTACAATTCAAGTAAGATTGACAATTTCAACACAAATGGTGTTAGGAACTAGATGTCTACATTTTGCCCTTGTTTGAGAAGGCATAGTGAGACATTCAGGTGAAGCAACATATTTTTAAATAAAAGAGTTATCAAGAAGAAATTGGAAATGACTCATGATGCCCCCTCATGAGGACATACTCGGATGAAAGAGAAGGATGGGCTCTCAAAAAGAGAGGGGCAATAAGAGATTAACCCATGGAATAAATCACATCCAAATGAGCTAATGATTGCATGCATGGTTACCATCAATGATCAAAATATAATTAGAGGTATAATGGGCCCTAAATATGGGGGGAATAGGAATAATTCAATCTAAACATGTAAGGGACACACTTGAATTTCACCCAATTTGAGAGTGAAAACTATATAACTATAACATTGATCAATCTCAAGACAAGTTGCACACTAAAACATTATCATCATGGGTAAAAGTGTGAACCCATGGGCCCCAAAGATGGGGGTAATGGTAAGGATTCAATCCAAACATGTAAGGGACACTTGAAATGCACCCAATTTGAGAGTGAAAACTATGTGCTTACGACATTGATCAATCCTAAGATAAGTTATACACTAAAACATTGCCATCATGGGAAAAAGTGTGGAGAGCTTAGAATTAGAGGAAAAGGAGAACGTGATCTGCATATAGATGATAATAATAAGTTCCCTAGTAGGGATAATATTTATCATTTATAAATAATAAATAATGGTTTACCCTTGTAGGGCTGATTTGAATCTTACAGTAAGCTCAAATGTGGTGCCCTAGTGTGGGTAAATTGGCGAGAAATTAGCTAAATAATATAACCCAAAACATAGGTCAATTGAGCAGGCACAAAAATATATGTGATGGTATAATAAGTTGAGGAAGCCACAAAAAATTAGGCACATGAGAATGCACAAAGTGATGAGAGAGATGAAAAGAAGAATGAAGATGGCTGAGCTGACTCTAGATGTACAAGACAAGTGGATGCTACCTACATAGTTCCATGGATGCATATTTCAACATTAACTTTAGGCCAATGTAGTTTACCCATAAATGGAATGAGGGTTGAATTAAAATTGACCAAAGATTAATTAGACTCATGATATATGCAAAGAGATACATGTCTAAGCATAGAGTCAGGTGCTAAACCTATAGAGCCTAGATTATGCATAGTGTTCTTAAGAGCTATTTATTAGAGTTGTGTTAACATTTAGACTTGAGTCTAGAGCATAAAGTGATTGCTATATAAAAATAAATTAGGTAGTATAATTATGAAGAACTTATAATGACATGGCATTTCAAATGCATAGAGTCGATTCAAATGTGAATACCTATAACTAAGGATAATTGTAAATAATGACCAAAACCAAAGTTATGACTATTTAAATTTAAACAAAAAATCAAAGACAAAGAAAAAGATAATCACAAATGAACCTAAATTAAAATCAAGATATGAATAATCAAGACTTAAGGAGGAATACAAATGTTTAAAAATGAAAAGAAAGAACATCTGAATGACATAAGATCAAGGTATGAATAATCAAGATCTATGTGGTCCATCAAGAGGTTCTTGAACACAAAGGAGAAAATAAAATTCAAATAGAAAAATAAGACACCAACAACAATCAAATAAATAAAAAGGTCCAAGAATAACTTAATAACATGAGATCAAGATATAAATAATCAAGATCCATGTGAATCATCAAGATGTTCTGAACACAAAAGAGAAAAGCAAAATCAAATAGAAAAACAAAAGACCAAGATGAGATAAGAAGTAATAAAAAGAGAAAAGGAGAAGAAATTAATGTAGAGGTGTGAAATCACAACAAATCACTAAGAAAGAACAATAAAACAATAATAAAAACAACAAAACACTTTTAAAACTTAAATAAACACACAAACAAAAACCAAGTTAGTGTAGTTTAAAGATAATTATTCATGCATGTGTGGTAGAGGCATTACTTTCCACCATAATTTAACAAAGAAAAAGGACACAAGAGTTGTTCCATAATTAAAGAGGAACAATGATAGAAGAGATGGTGGAAGAGAATAAAAGGTGGAAGAGAAGAAAAGGAAGGGGTTGGTTGAGATGACTCCAGATGTACAAGATACGTGGACACTGCCTACATAGTTCCATGGATGCATGTTCCAACATGAACTTTAGGCTAAATGTATTTATCTCAAAAAGTGGGATAAAAGACATGATGATGACCAAAAACATATGATAAATGTTGTATAAGAAAAAGGAAGACTTGATAAATGAGATTGGTCTTGCAAAATGGTAAGATGGTGAGATGAAGGAGAATGATCTTGCAAAATGGCAAGTGCATGGAATTAATTTTATTGAAAAATGGAAAGAACATGATATGGTGGGACAAGATGAATTTCAAAATGAAAATTTAGTAGGATAAAATGCTTGTAAAATAGTAAGAATGTGAGGATCGAAATGTACAAAATTGTAAGATAATGTGTTTATTCTTTTAGGAATCATTTTCTAATGTTTTTGGTATTTTTGGGATAAAATATGTACAAAGGGGGAACCAAATAGTCAAGGAGATGCTCATTTGAGAGTATAAGCTCTAATAAATAGCTAAACTAGTTGTAATGACACATGATTTCAAATCGGTGAGGGTGAGGATCCTAAAAAGATAGCAACAATGTTCACCAAAGAGCAAAAAATGTAATATATAATAGTGTGCAGTGTGAATTTAATATAAAGAACCATGCAGTAGATAGATCCTGAGTTGCAAAGATGTTATTATTCACTTGCTTGTAGAATAAGTTGTAAAATACTATTCTAGTTGAATTGCTTTATAGAACTGGCATTGAAGGTGTTCATAATGTTGAGACATAATCAAGATCATAATCAATCAAGGGATAAAAGTGTTCAGGGTATAACAAGCTCAAGATGTAACAAAGAATATGGTTCTCATAGAGAATGACACAGGGTAGGATAAAATGTTTTTAGAGTACCAATGGTCTAAAAGTGTTCACTATCTAGAGTCATGAAAGGGTGGGGCTCATGCGAGAGCAGTCTAAGGTAGTATAAAATGATGGGATAAAAGACTTCAACATAAGTTGCCCCAAGTAAGTGGTCTTGTAGACAATGGTTCAAAGCTATCAAATGTAGAATCTCTTAAGGTGCATGATATCCATGGGCTCTAAAAGTTCTTCACCATTTAGTTTTGCCAATCAATATGCCCCTGATCCATATTTTATTATGATAATAAATGGTCCCAACCAATTAGGTAGAAACTTACCTTTTTTATTACATTAAACATTTGTGTTCTTTTGGTTCTCTTTCAAGACCAAATCACCAATCTCAAACTCTTGAGGGAGAATGCACTTGTTGTATCTTCTCTGTATTCTATTCTGATAGGATCACAAGTTTTCTAAGGTAGCTAAATGTTTGCCATCAAGACGTTATAGTTCTTGTAACCTTGAGACTCTATAGTAATCATCATCTTTAATTTTCTCCAATAATACTCTTGTTGATGGTAACTCAATCTTGATCAAGATAATAGCTTCAATTTCATATAAAAGGGAGTATGGACTGGCTCCTATTGGAGTTTGATGACTGGTTCTATATGTCCAGAGTGTAGGAAAGATTTATAAGTTCCAATTATGGCCAGTGTCATTAAAAATCTTCTTTAAAATGGATACATTGGTTTTATTTGATGCCTTACCTTATCCATTACCTTGTAGGTTTTATGGATTATATTTATTGTGGTTGATATTGAATTTTTCACAAATAGCTTTTATATCTTGGTTTACAAAGGATCCACCATTATCGGATATAATGTGAATGGGGAAGCCATATCTAGACAGATGATATGGTAATAGATGAATTTGGAAATCTACTTCTCAATGATGTAAGTGAGAGGAATGGTCTTGATCCACTTAGTAAAATACTTGGTGGCAGTCAGGATATGCTTATGACCATCTGAAGATGTTGGGTTTATTTTCCCAATGAGATCGAGGCCCCATATTGAGAATGGCCATGGTGTTGTGATTAGCGGTAGTGATAAAGAAGGTACATGTATCAAATTTCCATGTTGTTGAAAAAGAACATACTTCCATACATAATTTAAATCATTGATCTCCATTTTGGACAATAATAGCCTATTTTGAGGAGATTCTTTGCTAAGACTACACCATTGGTGTGGGACCCACACATTCCTTCATGAACCTCCCTTAGCACTTGCTTAAAATCTCCCAAAGATAAACAATGAATAAGCATTCCATCATATATTTTATGATAAAGTGTGTCTCTTAGGAGGGTATAATGTGATAAATAGTGTTGGAAGAGTTTCTACTGGCTATTGGATAGGTCAACTGGGAAAACATGATCATGAAATTAGTTATCAAAGTCTTGGAACCAGGGTAATTCAAGTGGGGGATTAGGACTAGTAATGGTGCATACCCTTTCTAAATTTGGTCTAAAATGTGCAAGATAAAGAATATTTTCAATTAATAATTGATACTATTTAGCTCCACCATCGATTTATATCATGGAACCAATTGTGTCCATTGCATCAACCAATCTATTGTTTACTCTTGAAATTTGTTTAAATTACAGATATTTAAAATGACCTTTGAGATTATCAATAATTTTCTTGCAAGGAACAAAGCTTGTCATCTTTGGTTTGATATTGATTAGTGGTCTAATTGATGATTAATTGGTAATTACCATAAACCTTCAAGCTCTAAATATCCCATAGTATGGCAAGGTGAATCCCTACAAATAATGCCTCATACCTCGCCATATTGTTTCTACAATGAAATTATATATGAAATGCTTTGGGAATTAGATCCACCTAATGTGTAATCAATAATATGCTATCTATAGATCCATAAGATGTAAAGGTGCCATCAAAATATAGATTCCATTGTTTATACTCCTATGATGATTGCTTTATTGTCATAATATAATCATCTGGAATGTTAAATTTCATAGGTCGAGTATTTGTGATAGAGGCTTTAGTAAGTTGAACATCAATAACTTGCCCCTCAATTGCTTTTTGATTCTAATACTCAATGTCAAATTTTCTTAGGATCATAACCCATTTATCCATGCATCTTTGAAGATTTGATTTGGATAATAGGAATTTGAGCGGGTACACCTTTTTGATGATAATAGTTTTATTATTTATCATATAATGCTATAATTTTTGGGTAGAAAACACCATAGCTAAACACACTTTCTAATTAGGCACATAATTATTTTCATAATCCACCAAAGTGCATATTAAATAATAGACTACATGTTCTTTGCCTTGATCATCATGTTGGGCCAAAAGTGCCCCCAGTGCATGCTCTATGATTGATATTTAAAGAAGCAGTGGTCTTCTAAGTGTTGGCAGTCTCAAGACTAGTGGATTGGCTAAATATGTCTTGAGTTTCACAAATGCTATCTAATAATCTTCATCCTATTGATAAGTTACCCCTTTCTTCAAAATGTGGGTAAATGGGTGGCACTTATCTGCCAATTAAAAAATGAACCTGTGTATAGATTGGATCTTTCCTTGTAGGCTTCATAATTGTTTGAGATTGTTTGGTGGAGTCATATCCATAATGGCCTTAACCTTGGTAGGGTCAAATTCAATCCCTCTTTTTGATATAATAAAACCTATAAATTTCCTTGATTTGACTCTAAAGACACATTTCTTAAGATTTAAGAAAACTTTATATTTATGAAGCCTCTCAAAGATTCTTCATAGAACGCCAAGATGTCCAGATCTCGTTCTTGATTTTATTATTATATCATCAACATATTACTCAACAATATTACACATCATTTCATGGAAGATGATAATCATGGCATGTTGATATGTGGCTCTAACATTCTTTAAGCCAAATGGCATGACTTGGTAATAGAATGTTCCCAATAGAGTGGTGAATGCAGTCTTGTGTTGGTCTTCTTGAGCTATCTTGATCTGATTATATCTAGAAAATCCATCTGTTAAGGATAGAATCTCATACCCAGTAGTTGATTTTATGATCATGTCAATGTTGGGTAAAGTAAAATCATCTTTGGGGCATACTTTATTATTACCTCTAAAATTAGTACAAATATGTATACCCGTAGTCTTTTTATTCATTAGGACTATGTTTGAGATCCATTCAAAGTAATCTAGTAGCCTAATAAAGCTTTTTCCTAATAAATTTTATAGTTCTATTTTAACCAATAGGGTGATGTATGGATGCATCTTCCTCAATTTTTGCTTGACTAGTTTAGCATCAGGAGGACAACAAGGTGATACACAACCAAGTCTGGGTCCAAGTCAAACATGTCAAAAAATTCCCATGTCAAGATGTCAATATAATACCTTAGGAGGGATACAATTTATTCACATTCTAATTCAGTAAGGGAAGCTCTACGATAAATGATTTTGGGAACCTCATAGGTTCTCAAGTTCACTTCTATCATGTTTTCCACAAAGAGTATGGATCCATCTTCTAGAATTGTAGGCAAGACATGATCATGATCATCTTATTCTACCACATCTTATTTCTATTCCTCCCAAATCTTTGGATAGTGTGGTGAATCAAAATCTACCATCTCAGGTAAAGGCCAAGTATCAAAAACATCTAAAAACTCAAGAGCAAGATGCTCAAACATTTGTTGGTATTCTAAATAAATACTTGTACTAGCTATCAAACTTGGGATAGATGGACCTTTTACATCCTAAGGGGATGAGCAAACTTTCCTACCTAAGAGTGCCTCAAACAGGTTTTCACTTGAAGGATTGTCTTTATATTTACTTTTTCCTTGATCAACGATCACCTCAAAGAGGTTTTCACATGAAGATCTTGATGTTTATTCTTTATTATGACCAAGAAAGTTTGTCTACTCTCCAAAGTAAGTAGAAGAGCCCAATGAAAAATCAAATCCTTATTTGTGATCACCAATGGGCAATCCATCTCTTAGGACCATGTATTCTACAAGTTATTCTTCATTCTAAAACTCATTGAGGCATATAACCAATTTTTTTGGTCCCAATCAATGAGTTTAGGATGGCAAAGGCATAGGAAAAAATAGGGGTTTGCTTTAGGATGGGAAGCTACAATGGAAAAAATATGATGTTTTACTTCAGGAGGGGAAGCACCAATAGAATGGGTTCTTGATTTAGGATGGGAATCTCCAATGGTTAAGGTTAAAATGGGATTTTAATCAAATAGGTCCATGTTAACAAGCTCATCAAAAAGGCTATAATGGGATGCTACATCACTGCCAGGAGTCTCATTACTAGTCACTTTAGAATAAACACTATTGAAAGTCATGAGGTCACCCCAAGAGGTATATATCCAAGACCATGATTCAAATTAGGTACTCTAGCAGATATGGGTTCCAATATTCCTTGTGCTCATGGGCCAAGGCCTTTTCCTAGATAATCAAAATGATCCATGATCTGGTTAGGGATAAGATACTTTAGATTCTGAAAGTAATTAGTAAGGACTTTAGAATATAACCAATCTCCCTTTGTAAAAGCCTCTTGATATTTCTTTGGCACAATAATATTTAAAAAACCATAGGTGATTTTCATTATGACATCTTTAGTTTCCAAATCATTATGGGTTCATTAGGATTATTTAAAGGTTGAGGCTTACCAATTTTTTTTGAAGTTTTGGGTAAATTTGTAACATGGAAGGCATCCTTAAGACTATATGTGGAAATTCTCACATCTTTAATAACAACCTGCTTTACAAGAGTTGTGGGGAATGTATCAACTGAGGTGGAAGTGAGATCAACATGGTTGATGTAATTGGATGGAGGTGGATGTGAAACTATAGTCTTATTCTTTTTCACAATGAATTTAGAACCTAGACAATAGTTACAATTACAAAATTGGGCCTCAAGATGTTTGTAATATTCATAAGACTATTAATTGGTGAGAATAGTAACCTCAATCCCATCATGGGGAAACTTAAAGCACTAATGCAAGGTGGAAAGAATGGCTTTTCTTTCATGGATCCAAGGATGACCAAGGAGTATGTTATAAGGAAATTCAATATCCATAATATGAAGTAATATATGATGTGAAATGAACCCAATAATGATTGGCAACCAAATAATACCTATATACTCCCTATCAGTGTTGTCATAAGCCTTGATAGTGATTGTCTCTAGTTAAATGTCTTTTGTAGTGTATACCAATCTTTATACCAAGTTAAAAGATATGATGTTCATCCCTAAACCATTGTCTATAAGAACCCACTTGATCTTATGGTTTTCAATGATCACTTCAATGTATAATGAGTTATTATGATTAGGTTCAAGTGTAGACATGTATTTTTTATCAAACGTCACTTGATGAAATGAAGATAGATGTCCTACAAGGTTATGGAATTGTTCAGGGTTTATATCATTGGGAATAGTGGATTTTTATAAAATATTGTTCAGAATAGTTCTATGGACTTCAAATGTCTACAAGAGATCCAAGATGGAAATATATGTGGGGGTTTTAATTAATTAGTCTGATAGACTATAAGGCTTTTAAACATGGATATGAGATGGCTTGGCTTTAGTTGGGATAGTAGTTGGCTTTGGCTCTGTTAGTGCAATGTTCACATTAGGTTCTATGGATGAAGTAGGTAAAGGGCCTTGGAGAGTAAATCATGAGTGTCTATTTATGAATGTGCATATTAGAGGTGGTGGGGATCTAATATAATCAAAATATGAAGGAAAATGGCCTTAAAGGGTGACTCATAGGCATTTAGTTACATTACTATAATTTTGAGTTGGTAAGGAGCCATTATAATTAGAAGAAGGGTGTTGTCCAAAAATAATAACTTGTGAAAATGAAGTTACAATAGAATTGTATGAACTCGATGTAGTATTACTAGAGAGAGAGGGTGTTAACCCTATAATGATGGGTCCCATACTATGAGTAACATGAAATGGTTAATGTGGTTTAACAGCAATAGTGGAAATATGGGTTGCAAAAATGTGTCCCACAATATTGTTATAGTTGCAAAGCATGTTGTAACCCACATTGTTAGTATGGGTATTATGATCATGATTTTGCTCAAGCTGATTATGATTTTGACCTTGATTCTAGTTCTAGTTTTGAATTTTTCCTTGGTTTTTTCCTTGTTTTTGATTATTCCTTAGTGGCAGTTGATTATGTTAAGGAAAAGGGTCCTTGTAGACTCCTATATCCTAATTTGTGTCCTTATTAGGGGCCAATTTAATCTCAAATTTACCACTCTCAATGATATCTTTAATAATATGTCATAATTTGACATAATAATAAGCACCATGACCAACAACACAATGAAATTTTTATCATTAATGCTCTTTATACCAATCTAGTTTCAGTTAATCTCGAAGAAATGGCCTTGGTCCTAGACATATAATTAGGTTAGCTACTATGAGCTTTTGGAACACTATTTTGATTGGTTCTCCTAATTTGCTAAAAACCCTAAAACTACCATGGTTTTCTCTTTATGGAGGTTATCTCTACAATTTAGGTGGTGGGTTAAGGGGAACTAATTATACATTTGGGGCTGATGGAGCCTACACCATTTATACATGCCTTGTCACCCCATTTCCAACCATGTTCTTATTCTTGTTAAATCTTTAGGCTTATCCTACGTAACTCTCTGACTAGAAGATGGGGTCAGATTTGATGTTTAACCCTATACAAAGATCTTAACAAGTCCCTTAGCAATAAAATCCTTCTCAATGTATACACCCTTATCTATGAGCTCCTCAAATGAGTTAGCATAAGTTAGACATATATTGTGCACAACCTCAGGATGTAAGTTCTATGCAAATATATCTTCCAATTATTTTTCTAGAAAATTATGTTGAAAGAAACTTGCTAATGCTCTTCATCTCTATAAATATGCAAAAAAAAAAATCCATCTTGTTGTTTGGCTTTGCACAAGTTAACAATGTTTAATTCATGCTCTATGTTTTAGATAAATGGTTCAATTTTTTTTTAGATAAGTCATTCCAATCCATAATTGATACCTTGGGTAACTTAAGTAGCCAATATAAAGCTTGTCCCTCTAAAATTTATGGAAACAATCAAAGTAAAAATGTACTACTGTAATCCACCTCTTGGCATAATATGAAAAATGCTTGGATGTGTTCACGTAGGTCACCCTTTCCTTTGTATTTATCAAATTTGGGTGCCTAAAAGTGATGTGGAAAGGGGATTTGGAAAATGCTTAAATCAAATAGATATGGACATATCTTGTTAGATTTATACTTTTTGATCCTATTTCCAGTCTCCAAACATGACACAATCTCCTTCATGGAGTTTCACTATTGCATATTTGGTGCATTCATGGGTGGAACATAGTTATATTGGGTTTAATTTGCCCCTTTCATATTTTTTGTTGGGGTAGAAGGTGCCCTTGCTATGGTTTTTGTTGGGGTGTAATGTACCCCTATTGTTACATGGATTTGTGAGGGATATACACCCTACGTTTTGTGACTTGGTTTTGATTTTATCTTAGATTTGAGTAAATAGGCTGTTGATTCCTTGAAATCCTTGAACCATACATGATTTTTTGATTTTGGGGAGTCTTTAGTCTGTTCACAAATTTTTGTGTTGGTTAAGATGAACTAGCTAAATTGTCTCGAGGGATCTCCTTAATTCAAACTAAATGTTTAGGTCTCTATGTTTTTAAAGTAACAAGAGGTTATTATTAGCTAAAGAATGTGTGTTCCATGTCTAGTGGAACATTTTTCACTACCTCTTACATCTTATTTTGTTCATTTGAGACACCTTGATCAATTGTTGTTGTGTCATCAACCAATGTTTGTTGCATAGGTTTAATCACATTTCCTTGTTCCTTGGAATCATCATTATGGATTGAAGTAACAACTAGAGAGTATTTTAAATCCACAATAAGCTGATTGGCATATCATTGAATTATCTTCTTAATCTTGTTAGCAAGATCTTGATCAGTTGGTTTTGACTCTCTAATTATTTCCTTACCTTTGTTAGAGGAAGAAGGTATGTTTGTTTGAGAAAAATCTTGCTCTTGTTGTTTTTATAATCCTTCTCTAACTAATGTTTGTATTAATATATAAGAAAATCCAAGGGTAGTCTAGCATCAGATTCTATCAACCTAAGGAGTGCTTCATCTTGGTTCTCTTGATATTTAGTATAATCCCCTTCAGATCCTACAGTTATAAGAATGTCCTCAAAGACAACATAATTGTCTTATCCATCATAAAAATGCTCATCCTCATAGCTAGGGTTGTAAGGGACCCCACTACAAGTGAACCTTCGAGTCATGTCTAGAAAGGTTTACATTTTGACTAAATTTGGATTAATGTTTGGAAAGCATGTAAAAATGGTATGGGACTTTATCTTTCTTCTAAAAAAGTGACTAAGGTACCACAAGAGACTATAAAAGGAGGGTGGCTTAGAACCACACACAATTAGAATAATGTGTTCATGAAATTACTCAACCTTGGTTAGGGTTGAAATCATATAAATTGGAAGAGGGTATGATAACTCAAAAATCCTAGAGTGTCACTAGTATACTAAATGTAGGATTTTGAGATACATCAATAACACAAAAGCTAGTTCAACTATGATGAGTTACTACTAGAAAACTCGAAGAAATCCCTTCATATTAGGAAGGAGACAATGCAAACCAAGAAACTCATGATGTGGAAACATGCAAGAATTCCTAAGTATAAAGCTAAAACCAAATCGGTGGCATAACATCACCACATAGTAATAGGACTGGTAGTATAAAATGTGTTCTAGAACTCAAATTATAAGTGATATACAAGATGAATTAAGTCCACCAAAGATGATAATGTGATAATGAGTCTATAAATGGCCCTAAAATCAAATGAGAAATTAAACCCAAGTTAAAACAAGTCAAGTGCAAATGGTGAACCCAATTTAACACATCAACCTTTAAAACTTAGAAAAATCCAAATTTGAATTTGAATGATCAATGAGGGTCTTAAGAAAACTTGGAAAATGATCTAGACTCAAATGGGCAGCATAACTAGACCAAAAAATGGAATATATGACACAATGTTCTAGATGACAATTTGATTAAGGAAAATATGATTTTTACTTGGATAGCATAATGCCTCCTTATTCAATAAATTTGTGGACAATGTGTTAGGTTATGACATTTGGTTAATAAGAAAGTTTTGACCCAAAATAAGACCAATTAATCTAAGACAAAGACAAATCAACTAATTAGTCATCTTAATCCCTAAATTGATAAGTTGTGGTAAAGTGGGGTTAACTAAACTATCAAGTTTTTGAACATTTATCAATGGATCCCATACACAAGATATTCACATCAAAATACAATAGAATCAACATGTTAATTGGGTCCACGTCATATGGCTTATTGTAAAAAGGTCTCACCATTTTTACAACCACTATATTTGTCACTTGCTCAATGTAGTGTAATGTCTAACATGATCATATGTCTTGAGCTTTTTCCTAGTGATAGGTGATGGTTTAACCCCTCAAACCACTATCCCAATGAGGTGATCCTAATTCATATACCCCCCTTGCCCCCCCTCCCTCCCCCGCCCCCATAGAGAGGCGTTGAAGATAATGCTAAGAGATGAAACCCCAAGTCAAAGCTTCTCTAGAGAACTTATGAGAGGTAATGAAGTCTCCCTCATAAGCTAAGATGCAATGAAAGTAAAAAACCAACTAAAAGAACTTTAAGGGTTATTTCTAGATCACCCAAGCCATGTGGTCTTGGGGAGAGCCTTCACAACATCTCTTTTATGCCTTGGACTAAGGTAATTTGTAATAAATATGGTGATTTTTATCCCACAAGTTTATTATAGGGGATGGGTAGAGAGCATACATTCATAACTTTCTTTTTTCCAATCAATTATAACAAAGCAATGATCTGTTGAAGACAAAATTTGAAATGTGAAAATTTTTAAAGCACTTAAATCAAAAAGTTTCATGATGTTCTTTGTCCCCTTGGCCTTTATTTATAAACTTGGAAGAAACAATTAGGCATGCTGAAATGTAGAGTAGATTACAAAAAATGATTATTCAAACATTAGTCAAATAAATCAAAGAAAAATGCATAGAGAGTTAATTAAAAGAATTCAATCTATTCATGTGGGGTTTTAATAATAAAAATAGGATACAAATGAAATAAATCAAACCATTGCCTTCCTAAGTGAGTCCATTACTTAAAAGTGGCTCAAAAACATGTTCTCCCCTTGATCAAGCATTATTGTCTTCATAAAAAATGGTGGCTAAATCCTCCAATGTCTCAAGAACACTCCATAAAACCTAGGCTCATGATATTGAAACTATCTAATTTCCTATTAAATGAAGCTAATCCAAATATGAATAATACAACAATAAAAACACAAATGAGTTATGAAGATATTTTAGCATTATAAAATTACAATAATTGAGATTAACAATGATGTTCTATGCCCTCCTATTTATAAATTTTTGAGATTGATCAGAATGAATTGTAACCATCCATCTTGAGATCAAGATGTGTGGCCAAGAATCCATTCAATTTTAGAGGATATAATCAATAAATGCCCTCAAAATGATTTGTAAAGAAGGGGAATTAATGAGGCATAGGAGGCATTAATGAGGCATGGGAGGCCATGATGTAGATATTTTATGCAATTATGGCCTAGGGATGCCTTTCCAAGAAATGATGTCATTAGGTGATGTAGTTAATAGAAATAAATTTCCAAAAGAAAATATTCAATAACCTCCATGGAAAATCCACTTAAGCTCTTGATTTGAATTAATTAGATTTAAACAAGCTTAATTGACATTTGTGTAATTCTTTGGAAATTGGCCCTTAATTAATCAAAATGGTCAAATAATCATATTACTGGGTCATAATTTGACTTGAGAAGAATTAGAAGGTGATGTTAGATGCATTAGAACCATATTCCCATTGAGGATATTTCCAAAAAAAAATAACAAAGGTATGTGAAGTGTACTAATGAATTAGAAGAAAAGAGTGATCCAGAGCATAAAAAGATAAAATTGTCATTTTAAATCAAATGAACTGATCAAAGTTAGAAATCACATAAAATGCATTTCCCCATTTATGGATATTTTGTCCTAAATTATCACTTGTAAATGGTAATTTCAAACCATTTAGCACATTTTAGTGATTTTGACCTAAATTGGGTATTTAAGTATAATTCAAGTAAGATTTATAATTTCAACACAAATGGTGTTAGGAATTGGATGTCTATAGTAAGTATGTCAGTGAAACAACCATAGAAGCCTTCAAGAGCCACCCTGCACTTTAATTGAACATGAAAAATAACATCCCTTAATGAGACATTGGTTATGAATATATGTAGGAGTCAAAATCCCTTAGGATTTTTTTTTTACTAATTTAGAAAAAAGTTAGACTTAGCATAAGAGAAGGAGAAAAAGTACATAGGAATAATAGGTTAGGAGAGTTGAATCTAGACAACTGGAGGATAGTGCCTAGGCGGTCTTGGAGTCAATATGTGGTCTTTATTTTAACCTATGTTTTTAACTATTTCCTTAAAATGAAAATATTTTATCTTTGTTTGATCTTTTGATTTTGAGAGAATAAGACCATTTAGTTTATTTTGCATGTTTTATTATTTGCCCATGGTTAAACATTAGACACCATGTAGATCTTTGCTTAGTCAAGGGCCTTAGAGAGGTTATGTTCATCCTTGCTTGACTTGAATGTTTAGATTATTTTTTTAGTGTATAAATGTTGTTGTGACATAATGTGGTCATTTTTTTAGAGCAACAACTACACGGTAATATTTTGCTTAACCCTCCCATGCCTATTAGATGGAAACAATAGAGTGATTTATCCTCTAGTTACTCTAATCAATCTATGGACCTTGTTATACTATGAAAGGTTTCTTGCTAGTTTTATATTTATTAATGTTTAGTTTCACTTGAATGATCATTTAAGTGCTTATTTGTTTGAATTTGGGACTAGGAGTTTCTTTGGGTAAGAATCGATAGCAAGGCTAAAGGTGTTACATGGTCATTCCCTTGTTTTAAGATAATGTTGCTTAGATATCTACCCTTGAATTTTCTAAGTGATATAAACATGTTCAAAGTTGGGAGTCTTAAGCTCATAGGTGTCTACAACAAAAAATTAATGATGAAAAAAGGTAAGGTGGTGAGCATTTCTTCTTATGGCCAATAAATGTTTGGGAGCAGATGAGGAACACCATTGAAGACTGATTGGTCCTTCATTATTTCATTAGGCCTACAGATGTGCCAATTTATTATTTAAATAAATGAATTAAATATGATGTATTATTAATGCTTTAGAAACCAACCTGCTATAATATACTTACAAAAGAAATAGTCTGGAATTATTCCAACTATGGATTAAGATATATGTGTCTAGGTACTAAGACCTCAATGTTAAAATGAGTTGTATTTATTGTGAATATATGTTTTATAGGAACTTAGGAAGGATATTATGTGTATAAAATATTATTTATCCTTTTTGGGCTCTTTTCATTAATTAATAGATTGATTTCCTTGCTTAAATCTTTGTCTTGAGTGGCTTGTTAATAATCATTGTGTCTCTCTTTATGATTTGAAAGTGATGTGATTTAATGAATCAAACTTATCTTATTGAGAAGAAATCAAGTAAATATATATGAGTTTGTTATTGGGAGTGACATTATATCTCAAATAAATAGTTAGAATGTAGATGATTACTCTGCTAAAATACATTTTGTGGAAGAGTCCTAGATTGAGGCATTTAAAAAGTTTTATGCTGAAAACCTTCCTCATAACAAAACTAACTTAAAATTTTGCAAATTTTTTAATGAAGCATGAGCAAGAGAAATAAAAGTGAGAGAGAAATGGTGGTGGGGATTTGTAGGTAGGTAAGGATAGTATGGAAGAGAGCCTAGATAATGACTTTGTTGGGCTTGAAAGGATAGTAGGTTAGATAGAATTATGCAAATTCACATGGGCTAAGATAGTCCAAAAGGAGAAAAAGGAGGAAAATAGGTTTTCAAATAGCATTGAAATACCCAATAAAGTGGAAGCAGTCAAATTTCATCATAATAAAGAAGTCTTTCACTACCTCATACTAGATGCAGTGGTTAACAAAACTGTAACCAGAAATAATATGGCATTGGTAGGTAAATTCCTTGGACCTCATCCAAATATAGACATTTTGAAGAAATGGGCTTTGAGGAAATGGTCACCAAAGGGATGCACGAAAATCTCAACCATAACTAGGGGTTTATTTTTCATTCAGTTTAACAACTAGGAAGATTGTCTCAAAGCTTTAACGGAAGGACCATGGTTCTTGGGAAATATGGGACTCTTCTTGAAAAAATGGACCCCTACTTTTGATCCTCTTAAAGAAAACATCAATGTCATGCCTCTTTGGATCTGTTTTCCTACACTACCCTTAGAATTTTGGGATCTAAAGGTGTTAAAGGGTATTGTTTATTTGATGGGCTCCTTAATAGCCTATGATGGAGCAACAAAAACTAGATCAAGACTTACACATGCATAGTTTTGCATTAATGTTCTCTCTGATTAGGTACTTTTAGATTTCATATTTTTAAATTATAAAATGGGTATTTGGAAACAAGATATATAATATGATAAAAACAATTATAGATGCATCAAATTCTATACTATGATATATTCTATTTGTTTCTTCCCAGAAAATGTTAAGAAAAAGGAAGTAAAAACAAATATGGCATGGCTAGCCAAAAATATTGAACAAGAAGATGACAAAAGATTATAAGAAGAGGAGAGCCATTTAAATGGAAAAGGAGTTGTGATATAAGATAATCCTAAGCTACATCTAGACAAGGAACTTATAAAATCCAACTAGGTGAAGGAACATATGATGCTAGGAACTAGTCCGATTCAAAGTCTTGATCAAGAGCAAATTTTTTTATGAAAGATTTATAGTTCAACAAACCATTGGAGGGTTAAATACATAGCACTATGGATGGTAATAATGGAAAATACATACTCTCTTTAGAGAAAGAAATAGAACTACAAGGTACATTGGATAGTAATAGTGAAAAAGTTGTAATATGTTCAGTGGAAGAGGTAAAATTAATGCAAGTGGTAGAGCATTCTCTTTCAAACAAGGAAAATAAGACTTTTCAAAATAGAGATAACAAAGTTTTGGATAATATTATAAGCATACTAAAATTACCAATCAAATTTAAAGAAAAAGGCACTTCAGATGTACCCAGTTATAGATTCATAAGAAGCTCAAAGGATACCATGTATGTGTGAACCAACAAAAAGAAAGGGAGACTTAAAAATAAAAAATCCAAGGAGTGCAATACTAAGAAGGAATTGGCAGAAGGGACTCAATGGCAACTGTCCTTTACTAGCAGTAAAAAATCTCAAATAAGTAAAACATGAAGTACATCTCTTGGAACATAAGAGGAGTTAATGGTAGTGGTAAACATAGAGTTTTAAGGTATCTTAGAATAACTAGTAAGCCATATTTTAGCAATCCAAGAAACCAAAATGAGCATTTTAAGTTTCAATAAGATCAAAATTTTGATTTGTAAGGAGGCTAAGTTCCATAACATTGATTCCATTGGAGCCTCAGGAGGTTCGGCCACACTTTGGGATAGTAGGACTATCAAAGGTGAGGTAATTTTGATAGCATTGGTCATCATGCAATTCTTTTTACCTCAGTTATCAATAATAGTACTTAGATATTTTCAAATATTTATGCCCATAATATGCAACATGGTAGAAGAAGGCTTTGGAATAACATTTCTTAGTTTAGAAATATGTCAGGATACGGATTGGATCATAATGGGTGACTTTAATACACCCTTATTTCCTAGTGAAAAGAAGGGGAAAATATGGATTTCTTAGTGAGTATGGAAGAATTAGCAGACTTCATTGCCAATAATAACCTTGTAGATGTGGATCTGAGGAACAACACTTTTAATTAGACCAATAGAAGAATAGGTCCTAACTTCATTCAATGCAAACTTGATATATACTTAATTTCTTTAAATTGGTTTACTAGACAAGATTTTTGCCTCTTTGCTCTACCAAGAACTAGTTTATATCACAATCTAATTGTTTTGAGTTTTGCTAACATATATAAGGACCTGACTCCCTTTCATTTTGAAAAGATGTGGATTCAGCATCCAGGTCTTTATAATAAAATCAAAGAGTGGTGGGAATTTAATAGAAGAGGGACAACAATGTACTCCTTAGCTCAAAAACTAAAAAAAGTGAAGATCAATATTAAAGTGTGGAACAAATAGCTTTATGGAAACATTTTTATCAGGAAACAAGAATTAAAATAAAAAATTAGTAGGATTCAAAATAAATTTGAGCATATTGGTATGAATGCAAAAGACTATCTAGATGAAAAGATCTTCTTTGTCAGTATCACAATCTTAATGCATTTGAGGAGACTTTTTGGCTGTAAAAGTCTAGAGATTTATGGCTCAAAGAAGGTGATCACAACACAAAGTTCTTTCATCTTACAACTCTCAAGAATAGGATATTTAGTATAATGTATGAAGTGCTAAAAGAAGATGGTAGCCTCATCTCAGAGAAAGAGGTTATCAATAGTGAAGCCATTAAGTTTTACAAAAATCTTCTCAATGATAATGTTCAGTAGAATGTTCAACCACTTTAGCAAGAAGAACATTTCATATTGGACTCTATCCCAAAAGGCTTGATAATTCCTCCTAGGATTATCTCCTTATACAATCCAATTATTATGAATGAGCTCAAAGGTATTGTCTTATCTATAGATGGAGACAAAGCTCTGGGACTGGATGGATTTCTAGCTTATTTTTTTCAAAATTACTAGGATATTTGAAAAAATAATCTTCTAAGGGTTATCAATGAATTTATTGATAAAGGAAATATTCTCAAGGAGTTAAATAATACTTTCTTAGTGCTAGTCCCCAAGAAAAATGGTGCTCTAATTTTTAAAGATTTCAAGCCTATAAGTCTCAATAATATGGTGTATAAAATTATCACCAAGACTTTTGCTTCCAAAATTCAACTTTTCCCCAATAAGATCATTTATATCCAACAAGGAGGCTATGTTAGTGAAAGACAAATTAAATATGGTATTGTGGTTATTTAGGAAGCAGTCCATTCCATGGATAAAAGTGGTAAAACTAGAATGATTCTAAAATTGGATGTGAATAAAGCATTTGACAAGGTATCTTGGAGATTTTTGAATAAAGTCCTTACCCACTTTGGTTTTGATGTAAAGTTTAAAAGCCTTGTCAAGGAATGTATATCCACTTCAATGTTCTCTATTATTATAAATGGTTCACCAGTGGGTTTCTTCTCCATTAACCATGGCATTATACACAGTGATCCTCTTACACCCTTTCTTTTCATTCTTATGGTTGAAGGTCTTAATAGAGTGGGTTTTAACGCTATTAGAGAGGGCAGTTTGAAAGGTTTCAAACCTTCAACTCATGATAAAACTCTATCTCATAAATAATATTTTGATGATACTATTTTTATGCTCTATGCCTCAGTGGTGGAAGCTAATAATTTGAAAAGATTGCTTACTATTTATGAACAAGTTTCAAGTTAGCTTATCAATTTTGAAAAAAGTTTTGTGTACTTTGCCAACACTCTATTGAGATGCCAACACAAAATTTACAATATTTTTGAATGCCAAATAGGAACTCTTCCAACTACTTACCTTGACATGCCACTCTTGTTTGGAATATTACCTTTATAGGTTTGGAATCCTCTCTTAGAAAGAAATCAAAGGAAGCTCTCAGGGTGGAAAGAAACCTTGTTATCTCAAGCTACCAAGAGCCTTCTTATTCAAAGCACTCTTTAAAATTTGTGGCTTTATCTTATGTCCTTATTTAATATTCCTTTTAGTATTATTATTATCAAGATTGAGAAGATTCAAAAGTGTTTCTTGTGGTTAGGGACTGATGAGCATAATAAATATCATATTATAGCTTAGGAAAAAAATTATCAACCTAAATATTTGGGTGGTTTAGGTATAAAGAACTTAAGATTAATGAATTTAGCTCTTACTGCAAAGATGTGTTGGTGTTTTATAAAGGAATATGTGCTATGGATTGATGTTATTAAAAATAAATATCTTAATCATTTGGGTATTTTTTGTTTTTCTTTCCATTGATAATCTGCCTAGTGGCTCCTCTTTTTGGAATAATCTTGTTCATTACAAATCTCTCATCTATAATAAAAGCTAATAGAAGATTTGTAATGGCAATCTCATATCCTTTTGGAAGGATAAATGGTAATTTTTATCTCCTCTCTTTTAATTTCCTTATGGGAAACATTTATGCAATCCTATTTATTCTATCTTTGGAGATTTGGTGAGAGACTACATTAATGTGGACAACTCAAGGAAATATTGGAATATTTTAATCCTACAAGGGAGGAATCAAGAGTTATAGGTTCATCTTCAAACCCTACAAAATAATTTATAGCATTCTTGCATCCCTTCTAGTGATAAGCAGGATGAACTAATGTGGACAAGCACTAATCATGGGGCATTATAGTGTTAAAATGGGTTACTTGCTTCTTAACAATCAAGTTGAGGTTGATACTTTTTGGAAGGAAGTTTGGAACAAGGTTTTACTTGAAATTAATATTTTTCTTTGGATTGTAGTTCAAAATAAAGATCTCACAATGGAAAACTTAATCAAAAGAGGTTAGATGATTCCCAATATATGCATTTTATGTAAGAAGCATGAGGAAATGACTAATCATCTTTTTATTCATTGTCCTTTTGCAACTACTCTTTGGAATAATGTTCTTGCAAGTTTTAATATTCAGTGGGTCACACTGGATAGTATTCAAGATTATTTAAAGAAATGGAAATCTCCTTTCAATAAAAAAAGAGTGAAAATGCTTTGGAAGCTATCCTTTCCCCATACTATATGTACCATTTGGCATGAGAGGAATATCATAATTTTTAAATAAATTTACAGCAATACTAACCAGGCTAGTATCAATCTTTTCTCTAGGATTAGAGAAAATCTTTCCATTTTTAACATCAAGGAAGACCAAAAGATTTCTAATATTGAAGAGGATATTGCTATTAGATGGAAAATTTCTTTAATTTTAGACTCTTATACTATGGATAAGATTAACTACAGGAAAAATGTGACATGGAAAAGTCCTCCTTCAGGTTGGATAAAACTTAACATTGATGGAGCTTCAAAAGGTAATCCAGGAATTGCTAGACGGGGAGGAGTCTTTAGAGATAAAAAAGGTGGTTTTGTTGTTTCCTATGCTATCAATATGGGAATCCAATAAAATCATTATGTTGAAGCTCTTATTACTTTTTGGGGTTGACACTTTGCTAAGGATTTAGGTATTGACAAGCTCTAAATTGGAGGAGATTCATTAAACATCATTAGGTGTCTCAATAACTCCTCCACTCCTAGTTGGACAATTAAACATTTTATTGATGAAGGAATTATGTTATGTAATTCTCTTATTGAGACTAAAGTTTCACGTGTATATAGAGAGGGTAACCAACTAGATGATTGTTTAGCTAATGTTGGTGTTCAAAGTAACCAACTCCTTAGATGGATCAATTCATAAATCATGCCCAAGAATTTCATCATCCAACTTCATAATGAGATAAGCAGGTGTTAATTCTTGTCATAAGGACACTTTTTTGAGTTATGATTTATATCACATTGGGATGTGGAGGTTAATCACTAGAAATATCACGAGTATCTCTCTCTTCAATTAGAAAGATCATTTCAAACTTATTTTCACTTCTATCTCTATCATCCTTGGTTTTCTCAAGCAAGAGCCTCTCCTACTTATAGTTGCATTTTACAGTAGAATGGGAAGATAACATCTCAAAATAGAGGCTACCTTTAACAAGGCTTAGGAGACTGATAAAGTGTTATGGGAGCATCTATAGGTTGGTGGGTTTACAAATATTTATCTGTCAGGGTTAGAGGGCATGAATCTCACATTTCTTAGAACTTTGCCCATAATTAGAAAGATACAAGAGTTAATATCAGACGTAAGAATGTTTCCATCACTAAGGGTCTAATCTCCTTCATCATAGGGCTCAGTACTAAAGGTTATAAGTTTCAAGGCAACAAATGCAACAAATAACATGAATTGGACACATTCATGGTGGGAGACGAACAATTAACTCCATATCATGGAGGTTTCCTTAGAACCTCTCTACCTAAGCCATTTGATAAGCTTGCAAGGATCAATATGTAGTTCCTAACTCTAGATAGATGACACCATGTAATAAAAATCTTCCACTTGGTCTTTTTGAACCACTTTAGGTACTATATTTTGGGGATTCTTTCATTATTTCTTCTAACTTCTCTTGAAACATATATTCAAAAAATGTAATTAGGGAGGTTAGCCACTCCCTCTCACCAAGCTATTATTTTACTACTGCATCTGCACTTCTTAAACTTATCCTTGAGAAGCAATACTTCCTTAACCTCTCCACCTGAGAACCCCTTGCCTTCTTCCTCTAAGCATAAAAGGGTTAGGGGCATTTCTAAAGTTCTGAATAATGACCCCAACAAAAGGGTTCTTTGTAGTCACTCAAATTAGGGGAAAAATATTGATTATGATAAGGCTAATGTAGTCTAAAATCCTTCTTTCCTTGAGTACCCATTTAGATCAAGCCAACCATAATTTTTTCCATAAGGAGATGGATAATCTCAAAATCTTGGTCAATGATGTGAGAAAGGAGATGAATATTCTCAATCACAATTATAAAAAGAAGAAGAACCAGATAGATTACACTGAATGATAATATTAAAAATTCTTAGATTCAGATTCATAATTTGAGTGAGAAAGTTAATATCCTTTATATTAAGTTCATTAATTTGGATAATATCACTACTAGTATGGCTGAGATGATTGGTACCTAGGTTACTATTATTAGTGATATTTCTACTATTTTAGATAAGGGAGGTAGAGGCAACATTCAGAAACATACTAGGAAGGTCACTAATAATACCATGACTAACAAGCTCTAGAATATGCATAACAACATTAAAGAGATAAAAGACACCCTCAATAGGATTCAAAACTACTAAGGTGTTCTATTTTTGGGGCTACTTTTGCTACTTTTTGGCTTCTTTTATAGTAGCTCTATTGGTTTTGTTATTTAAGATTTCTCAGACTAGTTTTCTATGCTTATCTAGGTTTTGAACCTCTTGTAATAGGGTATGGATCGTTACCAAAAAACCAATGTTTACCCTTATCTAAAAAAACAAAACCAACTTAAAATGAAAGAAGTATTACTAATATTTCTTATTTGAATTGTTTTTTCTTCATAAAAAATTATGTCATTTGACCCACTTTTCCCTTGACTGGAATGAAATGATCTAAGGGCCATTACTAGTCAAATCATTTGACCGAGCCTTTAAAATATTATTCATTATGAGTAGTTTCCTTTTTAACCACTAAGATTTCAGTCAAAATTTGAGTCTCTTGGATGGTTTGCATATTTGGCTAAACCAATGAGAATATTGTTTTAGAATCAAAAGAGTATTTTGCCTAGGCACCTTATTATTCAATGACTTATGTGGTGATGACTTGATTACTAGAATATATTCTAAGGAAGGAAGACTTTATCTAGATTCAGCAGTCAATAGTAATTGTGCAGGCATTTTTTTGCCTTAGTTGAGTCCTAACTCTCTGAGTCATCTATGAGTTTTACTCCAACTTGAGCCTTAGTCAATTTATGACTTTGATTTCACCTATTTTTAATTTTTTCATAGCCATAGATATTTGGAAAACTTCCTTGCGTAGTGTTTTTACCTTATCCATTTGAAGAGTTTGCTTGCATAGTTTCTTGCATAATGTTTTGCCTTAGCCATCCAGCAGGTTCCTTTGCATAATACCTTTCCTTATAGGATTTTTAGTTAGAAACTTTAGTGACCTTTTTGTTGGAGATTTTTTAGTGATTTAATGGTGATGTCATGGAGGTGTCCTGATGAGTGAATGAAGTGCCCTAATAGCCTAAGTGATAATGACAAAGTGTGAAATGTGCTTGTTCTAATGTGCTTAAAGTTGGCTTGGTTGATCTTCAATTTTGGAATGATTAGAGATGTTCAAGGATGAGTTTTGATTATTGAAAATGTGAAAGGGTTAATATTAGAGGTCCATGGTTGTTTGAGTGCTTTGTGCATAGGTGGAATTCATCTAGTTATCCATAGTTTTCATCTAGATAGTTTGGGTCTAGTGGCAAAATTTTTGAGTAGGTAGTTTGATGATGTCACCATTGTCATGTGGGAATGAGTCAAAGGGAATTTGTCATATGGTTATGATCACATTTTTACCTAATTTCTATGTGCTAAATCCTAGGTCATGTACCTAAGTGCAGTCAAAGATATGCAAGTACAAAGTTGGGCTCCCAAACATTTTGATAGTGTTTTCCCGAACTTAGCCAAATTTACAATGAGGTAAGAAGAACTAAGTAAGCATATTGATGAAGTTATTTATAAAACATGTGGATGTTTCAATATAAGGTGATCATATTCATTTTTTTAGTTTTGTGCATAGTTGATTTGTGCTAAATTTGAGATCATGTGTTGAAACACAACAAAAGTTATATAGGAGCAAATTTGGTCTCCTAGATAAATTCTAAGCATAATTGGCTCTGTGATAGAAGTTTTTGAGAAAGAATTTTAATGGTGATATATCTTTCATACATGAATGTTCCAAGAGAAGTTTTTTATATTGATGGATTTTCCTAAGTAAGGAGATCATATGGTCCAAATTTAAGATCATGCATCAAAGCACTGAAAAAGTTATTAAGGCTCAAAGATGGCTTCTTGGATAGATTACAAGGGTACCCATAGTCAAATTTACAAGAGTTAAAGTTGAAGACCAAATGAATACCCAAATATACATAGATAATCATATAGATCAAGATCAATTGTGCATGTTGAGTGAGATGGTAAGAAGTGCATGATGTGTAATGACTGAGCAAAGGCAAAAGATAAATATCAATGGTGAGTGGGTGTTCATATAGATTGATCAAATGATGAACATTGCTAGTTAAAGACCTGGTTGATCTACAAAAATCAATGAAGCATGTTGAGTCAAAGTTTCAAGATTACACAAGATGAGGTCAAAGTGACTAAGGTTCTATGTTTGAGAATTGGAACCTATGCATTAAAGTTTGGACAAGATCGATGGTGTGAGATTAATTGAAAGCTCAGAGGATACGAGATGAAATTATAGTGTTCAATGTTTAACTATGACCATTGACATTTAAATATTTGAATTTTACAAAGGGAAAAACCAATCTATGGTTTTTGGACCATATCTTTTGATCTAGATAGAATTTGACCATGTAGTAAAAATAAAAGTGGTAGAAGACTCCAAGGTGCATCTAAAAATATTGATTTGAATATGTGTAAGTATGTATAGATAAATATATTGAGATCTAAAGTTTACTATGTGTTTATTCTTATTCTATAAGTAAATATAAGAAGGGTAATTGAGCTTGTTTTGATATATCTCAATGAATTAGATTTTTCGAAGTGTTATAAACTCCATGAGGATACTATATGTGGTATTTGAAGGTATGACCACTTGATATTGAGTATGAAAAAAAGTTAAGAAGTTGACTGTGTGTTTGTTCATAGTGTTCCTATGCACTAGGTCAGTGATTGAGTTGTTTGAGCATATGTAGAGGTGAGCATGAGTGACTATGATCATTTGATGATGTCTTAGGGGACATAAGGAGTGGAATTATATATTTTTAATTGGTTCTATGTTTATTATTTTACTTGATGATGTGCTAAATGAGTTAATAGGTCTCAATGAGACCTATAAGACCTATAATAACATTATTAAAAGGTGTAGTTGCTTAAGGGAAACCCATATATGCTATGACCGACCTATGAAGTTTGTATTGAGATGTGTCTTCATGTGAGAGATAAATTAAGGCTAAGTCATTCTTAATGGATGACAAAGGTGTTGATTATCAAGTATCCTCTATAAATAGTGAAATTAAAGATGGTGATTTTTAGATGTGTGAGTGAGAGACTTGGGAGAGATTTGAGAGAGACTTGTATGTGAGAGAGTTGGAGAGTGAAGGAAAGGAGAGGAGAGTGAGAGTTCCCAACTATTAGGTTTATGAGTAGATAAGATTAAAGACTATGTGTATGATTTTTAGGTCATGTTTCTAATGATAATATAGTTTTTTTATAATTTGAAGTTATGCAAAGAGATTTGAGTGTGCAAATGAGGATTGTTTGAGTGAAGAAGGACAAAGATTGTGGCATGCTTTGTGAGAGGACTATATGAGTTACAAAGAGAGTTTGTGAAATTTTTAGATAATTAGAGGTCTATCGTTAGGTGTTGAAGACATCAATTTTAAGGGGGAAGTGTTCTTTTTAAAGAGGGTCTAAAGGACTTGATCTTCCTTAGGAGAAGTTACTCCTTGTGAAATAGGGTTTTAGTAAAGACCTTTGGTCAGAAGGAATTGATAAAGGTTGTAGGTTAGAATGAATTTAATGAATAGGTGGTCATAAGAACTTGATCATCTTAGGGGTAGGTATTCCTTGTTGAATTATTGTTTCATTAAAGGCCTTAAGTCAGAAGGACTTGACCAAGGTTTATGATCAGAAGGACTTGATCAGTCTCTTATTTATGATCATCTTATAGGATAGTAGTCTATATGTTTATAGGATTTAGAGTCATTTTTATTCCCCAAGAGGGTTACCCACATATATCTCATATTATGTATGTGATCTTGCATTATGTTCATTGTTCACTACTATGAATGGTCTATATGCTTCATGAATGATTATAGTGAATGTTTAAAGTATTTACAAGGGTTTGGAAATTGAATTGGTTTGTTTGACACCACTAATTCACCCTCTCCCTTTTAATGGATTTTACCTATAATAATTGATATAAGATCAAGGTCCTTTGGTAAAGGCTTAATAACTTGAAGGTGATCCAAGGAACAATGGCTAGTTAGAATATGCAAGGTGGTTTCTCTACTAAGCAAGTACCAATTTTCAATGGATCCAATTATGCATTTTGTAGTGATAGGATGAAGACATACATTATGTACCTAGGGTTTGATGTATGATAATATATTTTGGATGGTTATGTTTCTCCTACTATTCCTCCATCTAGTGTTGTAGATAAGAAGCTATTTGAAAACAACTCTAAGGTAATTGATGCCATCACTTGTGGTCTTATAAAAGTTAAGTTCACCAAAGTAATTCAATGCATGTCTACTAAGGAAACATGGGATAAATTGAAGACTATTTTTGAAGGAGATTCAAATGTTAAGTTGGAAAAGTTATAGACTCATCTAAGACAATTTGAGAGCCTCAAAATGAAAGAAGAAGATTTTGTGGCATCCTTACTACAAAGAGTTGATGAGATTGTAAAGACCATTAGAGCTGTTAGAGATAACCCTGAAGAGGCTAATATAGTTTAAAAGGTATTAAGGTCTCTATCCCTTAAATTTTATCCAAAATTATCTTCTATAGAATAAAGTCATGATCTTACTCAGTTGAAGATGGATCAATTACATGACACCCTTACGATAAATGAGATGAGAGTAATTGATGATATACAACCAAAGAAGGAAGTAACATTCAAAATAGAGATGAAGCCAAAAAGGGATTTCTAAGGTAATAAACCCAATGAAGATGGCATTTTTGATATTGATGAGGATTAACTAATTGCTTTGTTTACAAGGAAATTCAAAACAAGTTTAGGTAAGTATAAGGGTATGTTGCCTTTCAAATGCTTCAATTATAGAGAGGTAGGACATTTTGCTAATAAGTGACCTCATAAGTATAAGAAGGATGTTGATAAAGAGAATGATTAAGGTCATGATGATGGAAAGAGATCATTCAGGTCTAATAAAATCAAAAAGGGATTTAGAAGGTTTGACAAAAACAAAGAAGTACTTCAAAGATAAGAAGAGTGTATACACCAAAGAAGATTGCATCTCATTAGATGAGAGTGAAGATAGTGACTTTGATTATGATCATGAAGATGATGGTCTTAATAAAGATTAAGCTCTATTCATGGCTAAGGAATGAAGTTTCTTACATCAGAAGGAGTCTACTTGGAGTGATTTAGATAATGATGAAGATGAGGTGGACTATGAGACTATATTAATGAATGCTTTTGAAGAACTAAAGACTGAGAAGAAGATCAATAAGAAGATGAAATCTAAACTCAAGGACTATGAGGATAAATTAAAAAAATATGAGGTGAGAATGATTAAAGACACCAAGGATCATGAAGATATGATTAAACATCTTAGTTGTCAATTTGAAATTTTGTCTACAAGCCTAAAAGCTGAAGAAGATGAATGTTCAAGGTATGTTTCTGAAAATGAGTCTTTGAAATCTAAGTTAGAGAAGACATCTAGTAAGGTAAAGTCATTTGTGAGATTTGAAAGGAACTCATGTGATCTAGACAACAGTCTAAATAGTCATATGCATGCTAGTGATAAAAATAGTCTTGGATATAAAAAAGAATAAAAGAAGGTAACTCAAGCCATGATGAAAACTACTGTGAAGAAGGATGATTAGTCTTTGAAGACAAATAATTAGATAAGAAATGAAGTCACTAGAAAATTGAAGATAAAAAAAATTAGATAACCAAATGCCATGAGGTTTGTAAATTTTAATGGTTATTGTTATACTTGTAATAAATTTGGTCATAGAACTAGAGAATGCAAGAGACCTTTTAGAAATGAATTTACTTAGAAATATGATGGGATTCATTAGTAAAAAGGTGTGAACAAGGTTGAATGTTTCAACTATCATGATGTGGGACACTTTGAAAAACATTATCCTTTTAAGGTAAGACAAGCTAAGTTCCCTTCAAGAAATGTTGAGTGCTACAGTTGTTATGACATAGGACACATTGTAAAATTTTGTCCAAATATGGAAAGGTAGAAATAAATTCTTTCAAAAAGTATGGTATGTTTTAATTGTGAATAGAGATGTCACATTGCTAAGTTCTAAAAGTAAAGGCCTACAAGTCAGAAAAAGTTCAATCAAGATCTTAATTTACATGGAAGAAGACAAGTTAACTCATAAAGACAAAATGTGGTAAGTAGGAGCTATGTGAGTCTATAGGTCTAATTAATATGTTTGTTAAGGTGTATAATTCTTTAGAAGTTAAAGAATGCTAAGGGATATCATTGTCTACTCATGTTGAGAATAAAGAGATTAAGCTCAAAGAGAAGACCAAGGTGCTGCTTGAGGCTAGTTCTGAGGTAAGCATGGATACAAGTGAACATCCTACTATTTTTTATAAATATTCATGCAAAGAACATCAATTGTCTATACCTAGTGATTCTAAGCTACAAGGAAGATTATACAGATGAAAATGTATGTCATGAATCTATGTTATCTCCATGTATTATCAATATAGTCATAGAAGAAAAGGAGAATGTTGTAGTGATTGAGGAAGTTGTTTCTATTAAGCCTAAGAATAAGAATAATTATAAGTATTAGATGACCAAAGAGGATAATGGAATATGAGGATTTGTGGGAAACTCCTAGTTTCACACCATGGTAGAGCATTATGGTGTAGAGGAGGTCTCTATCTATGCTTTTTAAGAGACTCATTTTAATGGAGAAGCAAGTTTGTGTGCTTAAGATCATAATGGAAATTTAAATAGAGATTTGTGTTGATCTTATAAGGTCTTTAGTTGAGGGGGGACAACAACTTCATGAGTTTTCTCCATTAGTATGTGAAGGAGTTATATATAACAATGAGGGGTTCTAGATGGCTTAATGAGTTTGATGAAAATTTCAAGAATAGTTTGATGCTCATAAAGGTCTATACACTTGTTTGTAATGTATTATAGGTGAATTTTTGGTCTAGAGGTATGTTGAAAGTAAATTAAAGATTTTTGAGCACTCTTAGTTTTCTCAAATTTTGAGTTAAGGGCAAGCAAGCCTAAAATGGGCTATAGGAAGTATATGTTTTCAATGAAGTGAAAGCTAAAATCTTGGTCTAAAAGTGTGTGGTGGGTGTCTCTAGGTGTGAAAGAAGTGTTAAAGGTGTGTGTTGACCAAAAGGAGGTTTGTTGACTTTGTTTGTTTTGAGATTCTAAGGTTTTGGGATCTGCTAGAAAAGTGGTCTACCTTATGAGTTGAGGATTGATTATTATTAATAGGTTTAAGGGGACAAATGAGGTTTCAAATAAATATTTATAGAGATATGAAGGTTTTTGGTTCTCAAGTTATTCAAGTTTTTGTCAAGTTAGAGGCCTAATTGGATAGTTAGTTTGTGAAGGAGTATATTGAAAATGATGAGCCCATTGTTGTAAATTGGTGTCCTTGAAGGGGAATATGAGAGTTTTATAGATATGAATTTTTAGGTCTTTAAGATGTATCTACTAAAAGGTGTGGGCTCTACAAGTTCTAGGTAGGATTACAAGGAGTCTAAGATAGGCCTAGTGTGAAGAAGAGTATTTTTTTATCAGTTACTCTAAAAGATAAAGGTATGTTTATTTCATGGAGATTTCTTAGATTTATTGAGAGAATTTTTATTATTTTTTAAGTGGCATGAAGTTTTGTTGATGGTCCTTATGGTAGTTTGAGAGAAAAGGCTAGTAAGATTGTATGTTGGTTCCTCATGGTGTATGGAGGTTTGAAGATGCTCAAGTGGTGAAATTACTCAAAAATATTAGTGGGATTCCCTCTCATATGTCTCTTGATAATATCAATCATATTTTAGTGTTTTATGTGTTCTTTCTTTATTGGTTTTAGTGCTTAGTTGAAGAGAGTGTTGACATGGAGCAAGAAGAAGTCTATCAAGGCAAGAAATGGCAAGCTCAAGGTAAGATGGAGTTTGTATCATATTTCTAAGATGGTCCTTTCCTATTTATGGTATTTTAATTTCCTAAACATAAATTTTTTCCCACTTTGTCATTATGTTAGAGGGGGAGAAAGTTCTATTATGGGAGTGCTTTGAGAGAGAAATAAGGTGAGCTATAAATTGTTATATGATGTTTGTTGACATCAATGCCAAAGGGGGATATTGTTGGAGAGTTTTTAGTGATGTCATGATCATGTAATAGAGGTGTGTTGATGAGTGAATGAAGTGTCCTAATAGCCTAAGTGATAATGATAAAGTGTGCAATGTGCTTGTTCTAGTATGCTTGAAGTTGGGTTGGTTGATCTTCAATTTTGGCATGATTGAGATGTTCAAGGATGAGTTTAAAGTATTTATCATGTGAAGTGAATCCTATTAGAGGTCTATGTTTATTTGAGTTGTGCATGAGTGAAATTCATCTAGTTGTCCATAGTTTTCATTTAAATAGTTTGAGTCTAGTGGTAGAAAATCTAAGTAGATAATTTGATGACATCATGATTACCATGTGGGAATGAGTCAGGGAGATTTGGTCATATGATTATGATCACATTTTTACTAAGTTTTTATATGATAATGTTAGGTTGTGGAGCTAAAAGCTTCAACTATTGCAGACATGAAGAGGTTGCTGAGTTTCAAAAGTACCGGCGTCGGCAGTGTAACTGACGTCGGTCACATACAGTGCAGAAGGCAATCGGCATTGGCAGGGAGTCAGCCGACATCGGTCAGCACCAGACAGATAGGGATCAACGTCAGTCACCTGTGGTAGTTCCAAAACTATTGTTGATGAATAGTCAGTTAAGTGAAGTGAGTGTTTGCATGTTAAAGGGCTAATTATAGTCTCGAGCTACGTGTCTAATTATTGTAATTAGAAGTCTATTTTTGTATGCATCCTATTTAAAGACCCATGAGGCATGTATTGTAATCAAGAAGGCAAGTAAAAGCATTGAAGCAAGGAAGCAAGGTTAAGGAGATCTACAAGGTGTAAGGTCAAGGAGATCAGCTGAAGCATTCAAAGAGGGGATAACAACTCAGGTTGTTGAGTTGGTTGTGGTTGAGCAAGAGAGAGAGGGAAGAAGGTCTTGAGGTGTGGCAAGCCTTTGAGGTGGAAGAAGAAGTGGCATCTTCTTTATTGTATTTTCTTCTAAGAGTATTTAATACAAGATTGTGTATTGTCTCTCAAATTCTTTGTTGTTTCAAGTTTCTAGTTACTTAATCATTCTGGTATAATTCTATGTTTAATTGCTTATAAGAAAAGTAATCAATTGTGCTTCCTTGGAGGGGTTCCTAATAGTTGGTATTAGAGCTACGATTTGTAGGAAGCAGGTTATTATTTGATTACAGGTCATTCTCAGGGGCTTCTGATTGAGTGGGAGTTCAACAATGGCAGAAGAAAGTAAGCTACAAATGGAGAAGTTTAATGGCAAGAATTATTAACATTGAAGGATGCAGATAGAAGATTATCTATATTAGAAGGATTTGTACTTACCATTGGGTGGGGTTGCATGCAAGCCCACAGATATGAAGGATGAAGAATGGAATGTTCTTGATCGAAAGGCTCTAGGATCCATAAGGTTGAGCCTTGCATCGTCTGTGATTTCCAACTTATCATAGTGCAAGACAATGGAAGAGTTGATAGAATCTTTGGCAAATTTATATGAAAAGCCCTCGGCTTCAAATAAGGTATTTATTATGAAGCAGTTATTTACTTTGAAAATGCAGGAAGGTGGATCAGTACATACTCATCTTAGTGATTTCCATGGTTTGGTAAACCAGTTAGCTTCAGTCAATATTTTTTTTGATGACGAAGTAAAGGCTCTCTTAATTTTATGCTCTTTACCTGAAAGTTGGGATAGTTTGGTTATGGTAGTAAGTAATTCTACGTCTGCTTCTAAAATCTTAAAATTTGATGATGTTGTGAGTGTAATCTCGAATGAAGAAATACATAGGAAAAGCACAGGTGAATCATCAGGGAATGCTCTAAGTGCAAAAAGTAGGGGAAGGCAAAGAGAGAAGGTCAAGCAAGGGAAATCAAGGTTGAAGATGGGAAGGAGATCCAAATCCAGAGGTGTCACCTACTGGTTTTGTGGAAAGAGAGGACACACAAAGAAAGAGTGTTGGTTAAGGGATAAAGAAAATCAACATGGAGGCAATGAAGAAGTAAAGGATGCAAGTATTGTGGCACAGGATGCTCTCATACTTTCTTTGGATAGTCAGATAGAATCATGGGTTTTAGATTCTAGTTCTTCTTTTCATGCATCTCCAAATAGAGATTTGTTCCATGAGTATGTCTAAGGAGACTTTGGAGTGATTTATTTAGGGGATGGTATGCCTTGTCAAATAGTTGGCAAAGGGAAAGTGCAGCTGAAATTGCAGATGGACAACACATGGGTGTTGAAGGAGGTTATGCATGTCCCAGTTTTGAAGCAGAGTTTGGTTTCTGTAGGAAGGTTGGGTGATGAGGGATGCATAGTAACCCTCACAGTGGATTCTTGGAAGGTTACCAAGGGTGCACTTGTTTTAGCAAGAGGTAAGAAAGTAGGTACTCTTTATCTATCTACTTGTATTACTGATTCTACTTCTAGTTTATCTACTTCAGCTGTAGATTCGAAGATGTGGCTTAATAGTCTTGGTCACATGAATAAGAAGGGAATGGACGTTCTTGATTCAAAAGGTATGAGTTCAGATTCAGAAGGCATAGATCAAGTTCATTGCAGGAAAAGAAAATTTGATGCTTTTGACAAGAATAGGGAAGCCTTGGTGTTTATGGAGGAGATGAGGGACAGAGATCAGTCATAAGGGCCAAATAATTTTGAGCAGGGTAGTATGGACAGGGTTTTGATATAAGATGAGCTCACAAATGAATAATTCATCACGTACAGGAACACACAATCACCGACGTTGGTCACTTGGAACCGACGTCGGTCAGGTAGATATCGACATCAGTCATGTGCAGACCAGCAGGGTCGGTAGAGTCGGGCAGGAGAAGTCTGACGTCAGTCAGGTAGGAATTGACGTCAGTAGAGGGGACATTGGTGTCGGCCAAGGAAATGATGTCGGTAGTCAAGGTCAGTGAAGGGAATCGACATCGGTCGATTGTAGACTGGGAGATGGCCGAGATCAGTCACTAGAACGGATGTTGGGTGGACAACAAGCTGTTAAGGAGTCTCAAACGCCCATATGGAGGTCAGAAAGGTTATGTGAACCTCATATTCGTTATTCACCTTCTTTATTTTATTTATTTCTTAATGATGGTCAAGAGCTAAAAAGATAGGAAGAGGCAATGCATGTAGAATCTAGAAATAGTGGGAGCTTGGCATGGATGAGGAGTGTGAGTCCTTGGAGAAGAACCAAACAAGTGTTTGTTGGTGGAGTTGTCAACTAGAAGAAAGCACTGGATGAGGGATGGATTCCCAAGTTAGAGAAGAGAGTGGATGGACACGTGAGACAGAAGGCTAGGGTATATGGTCTTGATTAGGCTGCAGGACAATGGAGGTTTGACCATTGTATTTATCTTTACCAAGTTGGATAATATTAGCTACATTATCCTGTTACTGTATTGTGTTGCTTGTTGCAGGGTTACATATACAGGGAGTTGTTGAGCTAAGGGTAAAGTTAGTTCAGAGGTATGTCATGAAGAATTTGAGAGCAAAAAAATTCTTTTGGCATAAGAGACATGGAAGATCACAGGTTGATTTTGTCTCCAGTGGGAGTTGTCAAAAAGTTTAGATGTGGCAGGGGACTTGGATGACAGGTTTAGCATCACAAGTTTTGTGGTGGTTAGTCTTTAAGAGTGATTTTGAAGAGGGATACAGAGCCAAGGGAACAAACTAGATGGTGTATAGGTGTAGGTACAGTTGCAACTATTTATCTCTAAGTGGGAGATTTTTAGGTTGTGGAGCTAAAAGCTTTAAGTGTTGTAGACATGAAGAGGTTACTATGTTCTAGAAGTATCGGCATCGACAGTGTAACCGACGTCAGTCACATACAGTGCAAAAGGCAACTGACATCAGTAGGGAGTCGACCAATGTTGGTCACCTGTGGTGGTTCTAGAACTGCTATTAACGAACAGTCAGTTAAGTGAAGTGAGTGTTTGCATGTTAAAGGGCTAATTATAGTCTCGAGCTGCGTGTCTAATTATTGTAATTAGAAGTCTATTTTTGTATGCATGGGATCCTATTTAAAGACCCATGAGGCATGTATTGTAATCAAGAAGGCAAGTAAAAGCATTGAAGCAAGGAAGCAAGGTCAAGGAGATCTATAAGGTGTAAGGTCAAGGAGATCAACTGAAGCATTCAAGGAGGGGATAACAACTCAGGTTGTTGAGTTGGTTGTGGTTGAGCAAGAGAGAGAGGGAAGAAGGTCTTGAGTTGTGGCAAGCCTTTGAGGTGGAAGAAGAAGTGGCATCTTCTTTATTGTATTTTCTTTTAAGAGTATTTAATACAAGATTGTGTATTGTCTCTCAAATTCTTTGTTGTTTCAAGTTTCTAGTTACTTAATCATTCTGGTATAATTCCGTGTTTAATTGCTTATAAGAAAAGTAATCAATTGTGCTTCCTTGGAGGGGTTCCTAACAGATAAATCCCAAGTCATGCACCTAAGCATATTCAAAGATATGTAAATGCAAAATTGGGCTCTTAATCATTTTGATAGTGTTTTCCCATACTTAACCAAATTTACAATGAGGCAAGAAGAGCTAAGTAAGAATATTGATAAACTTATATCTCACATGTGTGGATGTTTTAGGATGATCATATGGTTTTATTAATTTTTGTGCATAATTGATTTATGTTAAATTTGAGATCATGCACTAAAGCATGACAAAAGTTATGTAGGAAAAAAGTTGATCTCCCAAACAAATTCTAAGAATAGTTGGCTCTGTGACAGAAGTTTTTGAGAACTTATTTTAATGGAAATATATCTCACATGTAGAAAGGTTCCATGAGTCATTTTTTATATGGATGGATTCTTCTATGTAAGGAGATCATATGTTCCAAATTTGACATCATGCATCAAAGCATAGAAAAATTTATTAAGGCTCAAAGATGGATTCTTAGACATATTGAAAGGGTCCCCATATAGTCATTTTTTCAAGAGTTAAATTTTAGGACCAAATGAAGATCTAATGATGCATGGGTAATCATAAAAATCAAGATCAATGGTGCATGTTGAGTGAGATGGTAAGAAGTGCATGATGTATAACGACTGAGCAAAGGTAAAGGACAAAGATCAATGGTGAGTGGGTGTTCATACAGATTGATAGAATGGTGAGCATTACTAGTTAAATATTTGATTAATTTTTAGAGATCGATGGAGCATGTTGAGTCAAAATTTAAAGATTTCACGAGATGAGGTCAAAGTGACTAAGGTTTAATGTTTGAGAATTAGCACCTATGTATTAAAGTTTAGATAAGATTGATGGTGTGAGATTGATCTAAATCTTAGAGGATACAAGATTTGAGTATAGTGTTTGGTGTTTAACTGTGACCATTGAAATTTAAATATTTGAATTTTATAAAGGGAAAAACTAGTCTATGGTTTTTAGACCATATCTTTTGATCTAGATAGAATTTGACCATGAAATAAAATTAAAGTCATAGAAGACTCTAAGGTGCATATGATAATATTGATTTGAATATTTGAAAGTATGTACAAACAAAGATATTGAGCTCCAAAGTTGACTATGTGTTTGTTTTACAAGTAAACCCAAAAAGGGTAATTGAGCTTGTTTTGATATTGTTTTAGTATATATTGATGAATTAGCTTTTGGGGAGTGTCATAGAAATCATGAGGATGCTCTGTGTGGTATTTATAGGTTTGACTAATTGATATTAAGTATGAAAAAAATTTAATAAGTTTATTGTGCGTTTATTCATAGTGTTCCTATACACTAGGTCAGTGATTTAGTTGTTTGAGTATATGCAAAGGTGAGCATGAGTGACTATGATCATTTGAGGATGTCCTAGGGGACATAAGGAGTGGAATTATGTATTTTAAAGTGGTCTTGTATTTATTATTTTCCTTGATGATGTGATAAATGGGTGAATAGGTCTCCATGAGACTTATAAGAGCTATAAAGGCCTTATTAAAAGGTGTAACTGCTTAAGGGTGACCCATAGGTGCTATGACTGACCTATAAAGTTTGTACTAAGTTATGTATTCATGTGATAGATAACTTAAGGGATAAGGCATGCCTAATGGGTGACCAAGGTGTTGATTATCAAGTATCCTCTATAAATAGTAAAATCAAAGATGGGGATTTTTAAATGTGTGTGAGAGAGACTTGGGAGAGATTTGAGAGAGACTTATATGTGAGAGAGTTGGAGAGAGAAGGAGAGGATAGGAGAGTGAGAGTGCCCAACTATTGGGTTGAAGAGAAAAGAAGATTAAGGACTATGTGTATGATCTTTAGGTCATGTTTTTTATAACAATATAGCGTTTTGAAATTTAAAGTTATGTGAAGAGATTTGAGTGTGCATATGAGGACTATTTGAGTGAAAAAGGGAGATTATGGCATGCCTATGTGAGAGGATTGTATGAGTTAGAGATAAAATTTGTGCAATTTTTAGATAATAAAAATTCCATCATCAAGTGTTGAAGACATCAATTCTAATGTGGAAGTGTTATTTTTAAGGAGGATCTAAAGGACTTGATCTTCATTAGGGGTAGTTGATCTTTATGAAATAGGTTTTTAGTAAATACTTTGGTCAAAAGGACTTGATTAAGGTTTTATGTCAAAAGGACTTGATCAAAAATGTGGTCAAAAGGACTTGATCATATTATGGGTAGGTGCTCCTTGTGGAATTGTTGTTTCACTAAAGGCCTTAGGTTAGAAGGACTTGACCAAGGTTCTTGACCAGAAGGACTTGATAAATCTCTTTTTTGTGATCATATTATAGGATAATAGTCCATGTTTTTGCACTCTTAAGAGTGGGTTTTATTCCCCAAGATGGTTTCCCATGTAAATCTTATGTTATGTATGTGATCTTGCATTATGTTCATTATTCACTACTATGAACAATTTGTATTCTTCATGAATGATTATATTGAATGTTTAATGTATTTGTAAGGGTTTGAAAATTTAATTGATTATTTTCCACCATTGATTCACCCTCCCTCTTAGTGGATTGTAACTCTAATAATTGTTATCAAAGCAAGGTCCTTTGGTAAAGGCTTAATAGCTTGAAGGTGATCCAAGGTACAATGGTTAGTCAAAATATGCAAGGTGGTTTCTCTGCTAAGTAAGCATCGATGTTCAATGGATCCAATTATGCATTTTAGAGTGATAATATGAATACATACATTATGTCCCTAGGGTTTGATGTATGTTAATATGTTTTGGATGATTATGTTACTCCTACTATTCTTCCATCTAGTGTTATAGATAAGAAGTTGTTTGAGAATAACTCTAAGGCAATGAATGCCATCACTTGTGGTCTTACATAAAATGATTTCAAAAAATTAATTCATTGCACATCTACCAAGGAAATATGGGATACATTGAAGACTATTTTTAAAAGAGATTCAAAGGTTAAGTTGACAAAGTTGCAGACTCATCAAAGACAATTTGAGAGCCTCAAAATGAAAGAAGAAGATTTTATGGCATCATTTCTACAAAGAGTTGATGAGATTATAAAAAACATTAGAGGTCTTGGAGAGAACCTTGGAGAGGATATTTTAGTTTAAAAGGTATTAAAGTCTCTATCCTTCAAATTTGATCCAAAATTATCTGATATAGAATAAATTCATGACCTTACTCATTTGAATATGGATCAATTGCATGTCACCCTTACTACATATGAGATGAGAGTAAATGATGATATACCACCAAAGAAGGAAGAAACATTCAAAATACATATGAAGCCAAAAATGGAGTTCTAATGTAAGAAAGCCAAGGAAGATGACATTTCTAATATTGATGAGGATGAACTAATTGCTTTGTTTACAAGGAAATTGAAAATAGGTTCAGGTAAGTATAAATGTAAGTTGTCTTTCAAATGCTTCAATTATGGAGAGGTGGGACATTTTACTAATAATTAACCTCATAATTAAAATAAGGATGTTTATGAAGGGCATGATCAAGGTCATGATGATGGAAAGAGATCATTCAGGTCTAATAAAAGTAAAATGGGATTCAAAAATTTTGATAATAAGAAGTACTTCAAAGATAAGAAGAGTCTATACACCAAATAAGATTGCATCTCATTAGATGAGAGTGAAGATAGTGACTTAGAAATGATCATGAAGATGATGTTATTAATAAATATGAAGCTCTATTAATAGTTGAGGAATGAATTTGCTCACATCATAAGGAGTCTACTTGGAGTGATTTAGATAATGATGAAGATGAGGTAGAATGTGTGACTGTATTGACAAATGATCTTGAATAACTAAATATTGAGAAGAAGATAGATAAGGAGATGAAATATAAACTTGAGGAATATGAGGAGTAATTTAGCATGTACGAGGCAATAATGAATGAAGACACCAAGGAGCATTAAGATATGATCAAACATCTTAGTTGTCAATTGGAAATTTTGTATACAAGACAAAAAACTAAAGAAGATGAATGTTCAAGGTATGTTTATGAAAATGAGTCTTTAAATTTTGAGTTAGAGAAGACATCTAGTAAGGTGATTCCATTTTTGAGATTTGAAAGGATTTCATGTGATCTAGACAACATTCTAAATGGTCAAAAGCATGCTAGTGATAGAACTGGTCTTGGATATAAAGAAGACCAAAAGAATGTAACTCAAGACATGATGAAGAATAATATGAAAAAGGATGATTAATATTTGAATAAAAATCATCATACAAGGAATGAAGGTACTATTAGATTGAAGACAAAACAAATTAGACAACCAAATGCCATGAGGTTTGAAAATTTCAATAGTTATTATTATACTTGTAATCAATTTGGTCATAGAGCTAGAGAATGCAAGAGACCTATTATAAATGAATTTTATTAGAATTATTATGGAATTCATTAGTAAAAATTTGTGATAAAGGTTGAGTGTTTCAAATATCATGTTGTAGGGCACTTTACAAAATTTTATCTTTTTAAGGTAAAACAAGTTAAGTTCCCTACAAGAAATATTGAGTGCTATAGTTGTTATGATATAGGACACATTGAAATATTTTATCAAAATTTGGAAAGGTAGAAAGAAATTCTTAAAAAAAGTATGGTATGATTCAATTGTGAATACATTTATAAGTTTTGAAAGTAAAGGCATACAAGTCATAGAAAGTTCAATCAGGCTCCCAGAGTACATAAAAGAAGACAAGTTAACTCATGGAGACCAAAGGTGGTAAGTATGAGTTATGATGAGTTTACAAGTCCAAGTAATATGTTTTATATGGTGGATAATGCTTTATAAGTTGAAGAATTCCAAGGGCTATCATTATCTGCTTATGTTGAGAATAAAGAGATTAAGCTCAAAGAGAAGACCAAGGTGCTGGTTGAGGCTAGTTCTATGGTAAGCATGGATACATGTGAACATCCTAATATTTTTAGTAAGATTCATGTAAAGAACATAAATTATTTGTACCTAGTGGTGAGGTTCCAAGTTTAAAAGAAGATTCTACAAATGAAAAGGTATGTCATGAATATGTGTTGTCTCCATGTATTATCAATCCAATCATAAAAGAAAAGGAAAATGATATAGTGGTTGAGGAAGTTGTTTCTCTTAAGCATAAGAAGAAGAATAAGAACTATAAGTATGAGATGACCAAGGGGGAGAAGTAATATGAGGATTTGTGGGTAACTCTTGGTTTCACACCAAGGTAGAGTATTGTGGTGTAGAGGAGGTCTTTGTCTATGCTTATTAAGAGACTCCTTTTAGTGGAGAAGTAAGTTTATGTGGTCAAGATCATAATGAAAATTTTAACAAATAATTATTTTGATCTTAGATATTTAGTTAAGGGGGAGAAACAACTTCATGAGTTTGTTCTATTGGTTTGTGAAGAAGTTGTAGTATAGAGTCACAATGAGGGGTTCTAGGTGGTTAATGAGTTTAATGCAAATGTCAAGAATAGTTTGATGCTTAGAAAGGTATATACACTTATTTTTAATGTAATCCATGTGATTTTATGGTCTATAGGTATGTTGAAGGTAAATTAAAGAATTTTGAGTGCTCTCAATTTTCTCAGTTTTTGGCTTAAGGGCAAGGAAGCCTAAAATTGGTTATAGGAAGTTTATGTTCTTAATGATGTGGAAGCTCAAATCTTGGTCTAGAAGTGTGTGATGGGTGTTTCCAGGTGTGAAATAAGTTTCATAGGTGTGCATTGACTAGGAGGTTTGTTGACTTTATTTATTTTAAGATTCTAGGGTTTTGGGCTCTAATGGAAAAGTGGTCTGCCTTATGAGTTGAGGTTTGAAGCTTATTAATAGGCTAAATGGGCCAAATGGGTTGTCAAATAAAGCTTCATAGAGATTTAAAGGTTTATATTTCTCAAGTTCTTGAAATTTTTGTCAAGTTGGAGGCTTAATTAGATAGTTAGTTTGTGAAGGAAGTATATTGCATAAGATGAGCTAGTGTTGTAAATTGGTGTCCTTGAGGGGGCATATGAGAGTGCTTTAGATATGAAGTTTTAGGTCCTAAAAATGTACCTACTGAAAGGTGTGGGCTCTACAAGTTTTAGGTAGGGCTAAAAGGAGTCTAAGACATGCCAAATGTGAAGAAGAGTGTTTTTTTCTCAATTATTCCAAAATAGAAAGGTATGTTTGTTTCATGGAGACTTTTCAAATTGATTGATAACATTTTTCTTATTTGGTAAGTGGCATGAAGTTCTATTGATGGTCCTTATGATAGCTTTAGATAAAGGCTAGTAAGCATGTATGTTGGTTCCCCATGGTGTATGGAGGTCTAAAGATGCTCAAGTGGTGAAATTAATCAAAAATATTAGGGGGGTTCCCTCTCAAATGTCTCTTGATAAGATCCATCATATTTCAATGTTTTGTGTGTTCTTTCTTCTTTATTTGAAGTGCTTGGTTGAAGAGAGTGTTGACATGGAGCAAGAGGAAGTTTATCAAGGCAATAAAAGGAAAGCTCAAGGTAAGGAGGAGTTTGTATCATATCTATAGGATGGTCATTTCCTATTTATGGTATTTTTTAGGTCCTTAGGATCAATTGTTTCCCACTTTGTCATTGTGTCAAAGGGGGAGAAAGTTCCTATTATGGTAGTGCTTTGAGAGAGAAAGAAGGTGAGATATAAATTGTTATATAATGTTTGTTGACATCAATGAAAAAGGGGGATATTATTGGAGAATTTTTAGTGATGTCATGGATGTGTCTTGATGAGTTAATGAAGTGCCCTAATATCCTAAGTAATAATGACAAAGTGTGCAATGTGTTTGTTCTAGTGTGCTTAAAGTGGGATTAGTTGATCTTTAGTTTTGGCATGATTAGAGATGTTTAGGGATGAGTTTGAATTATTGAGAATGTGAAAGGGGTAATATCAAAGGTCCATGGTTTTTTGAGTTCTTATGTACATGAGTGGAATTCATTTGGTTATCCATAGTTTTCTTCTAGATAGTTTGGCTCTAGTGGCAAAAAATCTAAGTAGGAAGTTTGATGATGTCACCATTGCCATGTGGGAATGAGTTAGGGTGAGTTGGTCATATGGTTGTGATCAAATTTATACCTAGTTATTATGAACTAAATTATAAGTCATGCACCTCAGTATAGTCAAATATATTCAAGTGCAAAGTTGGGCTCCAAGGCATTTTGACAGTGTTTTTCCATAGCCAAAATTTATAATGAGGCAAGAAGAGTCTAGTAAGCATATTGATGAAGTTATATCTAGCACATGTGGAAATTTTAGGAGAAGGTGATCATATAGGTTTATTCAATTTTGTGCATAGTTTATTTGTGCTAAATTTGAGATCATGTGCTAAATCATGACAAAATTTATGTAGGAGCAAAGTTGGTCTCCTAGACAAATTCTAAGCATAGTTGGCTCTGTGACATAAGTTTTTGATAATTAATGTTAATGGTGATATATATTACATGAACAAAGGTTCTAAGAGGATTTTGTTATATGGATGGATTCTCCTATGTAAGGAGATCATATGGTCCAAATTTGAGATCATGCATTGAAGCATAGAAAAATTTATTAAGGCTCAAAGATGGCTTCTTAGATAGATTGCATGGTCCCCATACTCAATGAATTTTGCAAGAGTTAAAGTTTAGGACCAAATGAAGATCCAATGATGCAATGGTAATCATATAGATCAAGATCAATAGTTCATTTTGAGCGAGATGGTAAGAAGTGTGTGATGTTTAATGATTGAGCAAAGGCAAAGGATAAAGATCAATGATAAGTAGGTGTTTGTACAGATTAATCAAATAGTGAGCATTACTAGTTAAAGACCTGATTGATCTGTAGATATTGATGGAGTGATTTGAGTTAAAGTTTTAAGATTGCATGAAATAAGGTCAAAATGACTAAGGTTTAACATTTTAGCATTTGAACCTATGCATTAAAGTTCAAACAAGATCGACGGTGTGAGATTGATTGAAAGCTGAGAGGATACAAGATGTGAGTATAGTGTTCAATGTTTAGCTTTGACCATTGACATTTAAATATTTGAATTTTACAAATGGAAAAATTAGTTTGTGGTTTTTGGACCATATATTTTGATCTAAATATAATTTGACCATGTAGTAAAAATAAAATTGGTAGAAGAATCCAAGGCACATTTGATAATATTGATTTGAAGATCTAGAAGTATGTACAGACAAAGATATTGAGCTCCAAAGTTGACTGTGTGTTCATGTTTATTCTATAAGTAAACCCAAGAAAGGTAATTGAATTTTTTTTGATATATATTAATGAATTAGATTTTTGGGAGTGTTTTAGACTTCATGAGGATGCTCTATGTGGTATTTATAGGTTTGACCAATTGATCTTGAGTATGAACAAAAGTTAAGAATTTTATTGTGTGTTTGTTTATAGTGTTCCTATGCACCAGGTCAATGATTGAGTTGTTTAAACATACATAGATGTGAGCATGAATGATTGTGATCATTTGAGGATGCCCTCAGGGACATAAGGAGTGGACCTATGTATTTATAAGTGGTATTATGTTTATTGTTTTTCTTGATGATGTGTTAAATGGGTGAATAGGTCTTTATGAGACTTATAAGAGCTACAAGGTCTTTATTAAAAGGTGTAGCTGCTTAAGGGTGACCCATAGGTGCTATGACCAACCTTTGAAGTTTTTATTGAGATATGTCTTTGTGTGATAGATACCTTAAGGGATAAGGCATGCCTAATGGATGACCAAGGTGTTGGTTATTAAGTATCCTCTATAAATAGTGAAATCAAAGATGGTGATATCTAGATGTGTGAGTAAAAGACTTGAGAGAGATTTGAGAGAGACTTGTATGTGAGAAATTTGGAGAGTGAAGGAAAGGTGAGGAGAGCAAGAGTTCATAGATATTGGGTTGATGAGCATATAATATTAAGGACTATGTGTATGATCTATAGGTCATGTTTCTAATGATAGTATAATGTTATTACAGTTTGAAGTTGTGCAAAGAGATCTAAGTATGCATATGAGGATTATTTGAGTGAAAAATGAGAGAGATTATGACATGCATATGTGAGAGGCTTTATGAGTTAGAGAGAGAGTTTGTGTATTTGTTAGATAATCAGAGGTTCATCATTAGGTGTTGAAGACGTTATTTCTAAGGTGGAAGTGTTATTTTCAAGGATGGTCTAAAGGACTTGATATTCCTTAGGGGTAGTTTCTCCTTATGAAATAGGGTTTCACTAAAGACCTTTGGTTATTAGGACTTAATAAAGGTTGTAGGTCAAATGGACTTGACCAAAAAGGTGGTCAAAAGGACTTGATCATCTTAGGGGTAGGTGTTCTTTATGGAACTACTATTTCACTAAAGGCCTTAGGTTAGAAGGACTTGACCAAGGTTATTGATCAGAAGTAATTGATCAATATCTTGTTTGTGATCATCTTATAAGATAGTAGTCTATGTGTTTGCAGGCTAGAGAGTGGGTTTTATTCCCTAAGAGGATTTCCCACATAGATGTTGTGTTGTGTATGTGATCTTGCATTATGTTCATTATTCACTACTATAAATGATTTGTATGCTTCATGAATGATTGTATTGAATGTTTAAATTATTTTCAAGGGTTTGTAAATTGAATTGGATTGTTTTCCACCACTAATTCACCCCCACTTTTAGTGGATTGTACCATTTTTGCCTTAGCCGATTACCCGCTTTGGAATTTATGTTTTGAAGTTGACTTAGTTGATTTCAAAACTTTTTGTGAATTGATTTAGAGGAAGCCATGTGTCATCATCCTGATAACTTGAGAGTGATGTCAACTTTGTCTAATGTATGGTTAGCACCAAGATAGCAGGCTAGCAAGATGTTACTATGTGGTATCATCCTAATGACCTATGATATCATAGATGATCGTATAGTAAGATTGCTAGTGGGCTAGTGGGATGTTACCATGTGGCATCATCCTAATGACCAAAAATATTGGAGATGACCATCTAGGAAGCTTCATTCTAGGATAGTAGGCTCATGAGATGTTGTCACATGGAATCATCCCAACAACTTATGGTCTTGGAGATGACCATATAAGAAGATTGCCTCCAGGCTAGTAGGTTCATGAGTTGTTACCACATGGAATCATCTTAAGGACCCATGATCTTGAAGAGGAATATATAGGGGGTGATGCCTTCAAGATATCAAGATATTGGGAGTTACCACATGACATCATCTTGGTGATCCATGATCCTAGAGAGGATTGTATAGGGATTGATGCCTCCAAACTAGTGTGATAGTGGTATGTTACCATGTGGCATCATATCAATGACTAATGAATCTAGAGATGTTCATATAGATAGAAAATCCCCCATGAAATCAAGCTTGTGAAATTCTACCAAGTGGCAAAGAAGTCACCCCATAGTCCTAGGGATAATTTAACAATCCTAGTGGTGAGTTAGATCAACCGACAAGTGGGAGGTTGTGACAACTAGAAAGAAATATCCCCAAGAGTCTAAAGAGAATATAGCATGGCTTTGGAGCCTACCAAAGTATCCACATGGATGCTAGAGGTATTAGCTATGACCTAGGTTAATTTTGATGGATGTTTCAACATCATAAGCATAATAATCTTCAACATAAGCTAGTGAATGGGTTATGAAATGCTTAGTTGAATGATTAGAGATTTTGACCTCTTAATTAGTGGCATGTATTTGACTACAAAATGGTGGTAGTTATAGGAATTTATGGACATGAATATAGGATTGACATGAATTATTTTATCTAATCATGCTTTTTGTTTGGATGTTTGTGTTTTTAGTTATGTTGTGCCTATTTTTAGAGTAAAAAATGGACATGAAAATTTGGTATTAGATCCCAAGTTAAAACTATGAGAGATTTTGGAATGATCTATTTGATTTCATCACCTTTCTAACACTAGTTGAATTTTGATAAATTGAATGTTATGTATGTAGCTTGCTAAATTTATTACACTTAAATTGTAGGGATATTGTAGATAATATCTCTTGCTATTTAGAGCATTAGGACCATTAGATGAACCATGCTATGGTAAAAATCTTATATTGAGGTTATGGCTTGCTTTATTAATGAATATAATATTACTTTATGCTAACCATTCGAGTGGTAATCTCACATTTTGATTAATAAGTAAGATGAATCTCATTGAAACTAATTGGAGTAGGTATGTCTGCACATGATTATTCTTTCATAAAAAGATCATGTTATAGTAAATATATTTGGGTTACTAATTACCTTGTTGTCTATATAAAAGAATAACATGACTTATGATGTTTCTTATGGGTGCATGTCAAATGGTTATGAGTATATCTTCCTGGTTGTGAAGCTTCTAGAATGGATTGATCTTAGAAGAGATGATGATCATGTTAAATTCCTAAGAAGCTATGTGGAAGTAACTTGAATGAATATATTTGGTATTATTATTTTATCTTATGATAAAAACTTATTTAACATCTTAATTTACTAAATACCTTGGGCACTTGTATAACATTGTGTGTCAATAAGAATCAAAAGTGATGACCGTGGAGGTGCCCTTCTCTTGAAATAATAATTTTGCATCTTTCTTGCCATAAATATTACGTATGCACATATAGGTAGGACATAATAGAAGGTGACAATAATATGAATTCTCATGTGAAGTTTGACAAGGCTTGGTTTCCATGACATATCACACCTTGGTGGGTGATGAATATGAAGCATTCATAAGTATGGCCTATAAAGAGGCACATGTATAACATATCTTGAATTCATAAAATTGGTTATATAATTTTGTGTAGTGGTAGTGGTGTAGTACCCTCATACATGTATTTCATAAAATCAATAATACCATTGCCACTACACAAAATGATAAAAATAATTTTATTATACCCTCCTAAGACAATAAGACCATCTACATGTTATTAAGACCACCTACATGTTATTGTCACAATGGTTTATGATCATTTTGTGCAGACCATGGTGGTGGTGTAGCACCTTTCTACATGTTATCTCTTGAACAACACTACATTTGGTATGATGAAGTGGTAATTGGTTATATAAATAATTTTGTTAGTAATAGATGATGGAACATATTCCCTATGTTATGACATATTTTTATTCTCTTGATGGCTAGTAAATCATCGATGCCATTTTACCTTATTCTTTCTCCCCTTGGGTGACTATCTAAGTCACCTAATGATCATATTGTGATCTAATTTTTGATAAATCTGATTTCCAAACTTAATTAAGTTATCTAAGATTTTGTTTATATTTCTTGGAAACCAACATTGTTTTATTTTTGATTTAAAATGTTTCAAGCTAAAGGTTGATCATGGAATTCGTTGATGAATTTTTTGTTTGGATTTTTTTTCATTATTGAGACTTCTTAGTCTCCTTTTATTGATTTTCACCTACATGATTATTTGATGTTTATTCAAAGTGATTATGATGCTTACTTGGGTTGGTTATATCCATGTTTCTTAGGATGAGTATAGGGGAGAATATGTAGCTTTGAACATATCATATTGATTAATATTTTTCACTCTATGGATTGGAATAGTTTGTGTATTGATGTCTTGAGGGCCCCTGACATGTCAACTATCTCTTTCACTCTACATATTAGAATGGATAGTGGACCAATGTCCTAAGGATCCCTAAGGTATCAACTTTATCTTTCACTCTATGCATTAGAATGGATGGTGGATTGATGTCCTAAGGCCCCTCAATGTATAGACTAATTTTGTTTCTTCACTTTGTGACTAGATATTGGTTGGTGAACTAATGTCCTAAGGGCGACATAGATATTGATTAGCACATAGATCATTCAGAATGATGTTCCAAAAATCAAGAATATTTAGAAGCCTTATTAGATGAAAAAAGTAATCCAACATCAAAGATGATGCCCTTTTTAAGGGGAGGGGGATGTAAGACCCCATTTTACATAGTGCTTATATTTGACAAAGATGACTGTAAATTAATGACTCATATGTTCTAATTACTTAATTATGTTTTTAATTCACATCCAACTAAGGTGTACAAATATTTATGAAGTATTTTATTATGTTTGTAACCATGAGAAAGACCTATTATCAATCATGCTTGGGATTGCTTACTTATGAAAGTGTGATGCTTATATTTCCTTTATATATGTTGCTTTATGAACTGTGAGATATATTGACTTAAATCATTATTATAAAGATTATGAAATGGTAACTACTTATGTATTGAATCATATGAAATTATCTACATGTATGTTGATATTCCATGAATGATTGGATATGATTATTTGATTGAAATTTCCTTGTCTGATTAAATTCCATAGTTTTGACTATTAGGCTAGAGAAATTTGATGTGTATATTGAGTGTATAGGAATAGGAAAAGGGCCAATGAAGGTAAGAGACTATGGTTATATCACTAATCAATTTTAAACCTTCTTAAAACCTATGTTAAGTATTGGATGCCTTGTCCACCACCTTTTGTTGACTTAGTGTATGTTTTAGGTGGCTAGCCTTTAAGCTTTGTTGGTGAAACTTGTTATCTCCTAGACTTTATATCCTACAGCCAATGTCTAAATTTCCTAGTGGCTAACTTATAGATCTTCCATTAATTGATTTAGACTAAAATATAGTGGGAAAGGAGGTAAGGAAGCTAGTGAAGCAACCAAAAAATACAGAAAGAGTTTCCCTATCTTAATTGAACATGGAAAAGAACACCCCTTAATGAGGCATGGGGTGGAAATTGATTGTGATATGTACCTAGGGATATGATATATTGATGTATATGGGTTGATGGAGATGCTGACATGTAGCACACATCCCTTTAGTTAGTTATTTGGGTACAATATATTAGGATAATAGAGTAACTTGTGGAAGTAGTACATTGGGTAATGGTCAGCCTACATTGGGATTAGGAGGTTACCCATCCATGGGTTAGATAGATATATATATATAGGAGATGATTATCATGGTAAAGATATCAAGTAAGCATTGAGTCTTCTATTGTAAGAGGATATTGGAGGTTGTCCCTCGAAGAGACATTGTGGAGTTATTCCTTCCTAAAGGAGTATTATATGGTGTCTCCCTACCTTAAGGGTATTTCTGCATATATTGAATATCAAGATCATTACAAGTGGTATCAGAGCTTCGATTTGGGAAATTTGTGGAGCGAAACCTTAGTTTTTTTTAATCACCAATAAATTTTGATTGGTTGTGAATTTTACACAAATTTTTTACTAGATATGGATAATATTTAAAATAAGTCACTGTAAAAAAATCAAGATTTTTAGATTCATTTTGAGGGAGTTATTGCTATTTTAGGGTTTATAATAATTTCACTATATCTTCTGAAATATAAGGAATTTTTATTCTAAATTTTTTTTGGAGATGTAAGAAGATATAAGAGAAGTACAGTAAAAAATTCAATTTTTTTTGAGTTTTTTGGAGTGATTTGTTGCAATTTTATGGATCAGTTTTGACATTTTAGCGTTTCATGAACCTTAATTTTTTTGTGGATCATGGAGTTGCAAAAAAATTCAGGGGAAGATGATGTTGATGATAGAGAATGATGGCTCAATTTTAAGGAGAATAATACTAATTTTTTTTTATGGAAAATAGAATTATGTTTTTCTTTGTCTGGGCCTGCAAAACATTGGTGGACTAATGAATTGAGCTTTGCACAAAATTATTCTTTATGGGAAGCAATGGAGAAAACCTTCCTAGATCGATGGGATATAAACAAACAAGAGGATGTAGAAGAGGAATAAAATCATGATGATAAAGAAGAAAAAGAAGCAAAAAAAGAAGAAGAAGAAGAAATAGAAGAATCAGTAGAAGAACAAGAAAAAGAAGAAGTAGAAGAAGCAATTGAAGAAGAAGAAGAGAATTGGATGACAAGGGTTCAAATATTTTGGCTCCAAACAAATTTGAGTCAATTTTTCAATTTCATGGATGCATTCAAAAGAAGAAGGTGGTTGTGTCCATAAACCCTACCAGCAAGTATAACTTCATTAACATGAATGTGGCCAAACATCTACATGTTCAAAAAAATAATATCAAGGAGGTTCAAGTAGATGGTAATAATATTTCACTGTTTAAAGATTTGAAGCTCATTATGGAAAAATATGTTTTGCATTCAAATTTTTATGCTTTGGATATGGATGATGTGGATATAGTTCTTGGATATCCATGGTGAGAGACTTTGGGAACAATGAATATTAATATTAAAAAAAAATTCATGAAGTTTTGGTATAGGAAAAAATAAGATCACTTTACAAGATATCATAGTGAAAAAGGCACCAATAACAATCCAGGTAGATCATGAGGATAAGATGAAAACAGGTTATGAAGAACATGATGAAGATTCAGATGATATAGATAAAGACACACTACAAATGAACACTTCATCTACTCAAGAGACAAAGAAGGAAAAGGTGGAAGAGGTAGAAGTAAAGGTGGATAATGTCAAAGTATTAGAAAAGGTTGAGGTATATAGACACCCACATCATCATGAGAGGAAACAATCATGGAACCAGGTGAGGAAGTGTCATAACAATAATAATTTTGTATATATAAGAAATCAAATTTCCAATCATTTTGGATATGCATGGAATCTAAAGAAAAAATACTATGGCACATGGAATGAATGGGGAAATCACTATGACTATGCATGGAAGAATACCTACTATGGTCATGGTTGGAATCAGAGTAGCACAACAGAATATGGTACATGGACTAAAAAGATGAATAATTATGCTTGGACACCAAAGCAGTATAATTATGATCATGTACGAAATCAGAGGAGAAAAATGGAATTTGGAACAAGCTTGGAGAGATATCAGCTACCAAGATCACATATGGATGGTTAGATGATCGAGATTGGAGACAAGTGTGTAATGATTTTAAGCACACTCATTATTTGGTTTCTTCCTATGTTCTGGGGATGAAACATGTCAAAGAGGGAAATAATGATATGTACCTAGGGATATGATATATTGATGTATAAGGGTTGATGGAGATGATGACATGTGGCACACATCCCCTTAGTTATTTGGGTAAAATATAATAGGATAATAGAGTAACTTGTGGAAGTAGTACATTGGGTAATGGTTGGCCTACATTGGGATTAGGAGGTTACCCATCCATGGGTTAGATAGATGTATTTCTATAGGAGATGATTATCATGGTAAATATATCAAGTAAGCATTGAGTCTTATATTGTAAGAGGATATTGGAGGCTATCCCCTCAAAGAGACATTGTGGATTTATTCCTTCCTAAAGGAGTATTATATGGTGTTTCCCTACCTTAAGGGTATTTCTGCATATATTGAATATCAAGATCATTACAAGTTGCTGGTTGGACAATTCTAGAATGAATATATGTAGGAGTCAACTCCCTTAGTTTAAGACTTTTTTTTAATAATTCAGAAATTAGTTATACTTAGCATAAGAGAAGGAGAAGTAACATATAATAATAATGGGTTAGGAGAGTCAAGTCTAAGAAACTAGAGGTTAGTGCCCAAGTGGTTTTGAAGTTGATAGGTGGGATTTATTTTAACCTATGTTTTCATTTGTTTCCTCAAAATGAAATGATTATATTCTTGTTAGATATTTTGATTTCAAGACAATAAGACCACTTGGTATATTCTGCCTATTTTATTGTTTGCCCATGGTTGTGCATTGGCCTCCATGTATTCTTTTCTCAGTCAAGGGCCTTAGAGAGGTTGTGTTTCTCCTTGCTTAACTTTAATGTTCATATTCTTACTTGAGTGTATAAATGTTGTTGTGACATAATGTGGTGGTTGTCTAAGAGAAACATCTACATGGTATTAGACTTCTTAACCCTCACATGACTATTGGATGAAATCAATAAAGTGAATTATCTTCTTGCTACTCCAAGAAATTGACATGCCTTGTTATGCTATGAAATCTTTCCTATTGGTTTTATAGTTTTGAATGCTTAGTTTTAATTGAATGATCATTAAAATGCTTGTTTGTTTGAATTTGGGACTAGAAGTCTCTTTGGGTAAGAACAGGGAAAAATGTTTTAGGTGTTACATGACCATTATTTTGTGTTAAGATACCCTTTCTTAAATATCCACCCTTGCCTTTACCAAGTGATATAAATATGCTCAGAGTTAGGAGTATCAAGCTTTGGGGGTGTCTAGAGTAGTCGCTTAATGATAATAAAATCTTAGGAAGTGAGCCTTCCTTTTTATGGATAGAAGATGCTTGGGAGGGGAAAAGGAACACCATTGAAGACTTTATAGTCCTCCATTATTTAATTAGTCCTAGAGATGTGTTTATTTATTATGTAAATAAATAGATGAAATTTGATGTATTATTAATGCTTTAACAACCAACCTATTTGTAATATAATTATAAAATAAAGAGTCTAGATATTATTCCAATTATGGATTAAGATATAGGTTGCTAGTTACTAAAACTTCAATGTTAAATTGAGTTGTATTTGTTATGAATACATGGTTTATAGGACCTTCGGAAGGATCCTATATGTAGAAAATATTATTTAGTATTTTCGGGATCTTTTAATTAAATTGATAGATTGATTTCCTTGCTTCAATATTTATCTTGAGTGGCTTGTTAAAAATCATTGCATATCTATTTATGATCTAAATGTGATGTGATTTAATGAATCAAAATTATCTTATTGAGAATAACTCAAGTAAATATCTATGATTTTGTTATTGGGAATGATATTATAACTTGACTAAATAATTAGAATGTAGATGATTACTTTGATAAAATATATTTTATGGAAGAGTCCTGGATTGAGGAATTTATAAATTTTTATGCTAGAAACCTTCTTCATAACAAAACCAAATTAAAATGAAAGGAGAATATTGTTAATATTTCTTGTTTGAGTTGTTTTTACTTCATTAAAAATTATGTCATTTGACCCCTTTTTCCCTTGAATGGAATGAAATGAGGCAAGGGTCATTACCATCCAAATAATTTGATTGAGCCTTTAAAATAGTCTTCATTATGAGTGGAATCATTTTGAACCATTGAGTTTTCAGGGAAAAGTCAAGTCTCTCAAATGGTTTACATATTTGGCTAAACCAATGAGAATATTGGTTTAACATCAAAAGAGTATTTTGCCAAGGCACATTCTTATTCAATCACTTATGTAATGATGGCCTTGCTTAGTAGAAAATATTCTAAGAAATGAAGACTCTATCTAGATTAAGTAATTGGTAATAAATGCATAGGCATTTTAATTAACTTAGTTGAGTCCTAACTCTTTGATTCATATTTGAGTTTTACTATGACTCGACTCTTAGTCAATTATGAATTTGTCTACTCCTTGTTTTGCCTTTGTCTCAACCACAACCATTTAAAAAACTTCCTTGAGTAGTGATTTTTCCTTAACCACTTAAAGATTTTGATTTCACAATTTCTTGTGTAATATTTTTCATTGTCCATTCATCAGGTTCCCTTGCAGAACACCTTGCCTTTATAGGATTTTTAGTTGGAACTTCTTGTGACCTTTTTGATTTGGTTGATTACATAATTTGGCCTTTATGTTTTTAAGTTGCCTTATTTGCTTTCACAAATTTTTTTAAGTGGTTCAAAGGAATCCATGTGTCATCATCCTGATAACCTATGAATGATGTTAGCTTAGTCTATTGTATGGTCAATACTAAGCCAATAGGCTAGTAGGATGTTACCACATGGCATCATCTTGGTGACCTATGATCCTAGAGATGATTGTATAGGAAGTTTACCTCTAGGATAACATGCTAGCAAGATGTTACTAACTGGCATCATCCTGGTGAACCATAATCTTGGAGATGATTGTAAAGGAAACTTGCCTCTAGGATAGTAGGATTGTAAGATGTTTCCATGTGGCATCATCTTAGTGACCCAAAGTTCTAGAGATGGCCATATAAGAAGCTTTCCTTTAATCTAATGGGCTCTTAATATGTTTCCACATGGCATCATCCCAATGACCTATGATCTTAAAGATGACTGTATAGGGGTGATACCTCTAATCTAGTGGGATAGCAAGATGTTTCCACATGGAATCATCCTGATGACTCATGATATTGAAAAGGACCATAAAGGGAGTGATGCCTTTAGGCTAGTGGATAGTGAGATGTTACCATGTGGCATCATCCTGATGACCCATGAACATGGAGATATTCATATAGATAATGAGGCCCCTAGGCAATCAGGCCTATGTAATTTTAGAAAGTGCTAAAGAAGCTACTCCATAGTCCTAAGGATGCTTGTGTAAGGCTAATGGTGAGTCAGATCAATTGGAAAGTGGTAGGTCATGACATCTGGTAAGGAATGACCCCAAAAACCCAAAGAGAAATTGGTGTAGCTTTAGATCCTACCAAAGTAGCCATGTGGATGTCATATGCATCATCTATGACCTAGGTTGATTTTGATAATCATTTTAGTGTCATAAATATATTAATATTCGATGCAAGCTAGTGAATGGGTTCTAAAATGCTTGGCCAAATGATTAGAAAATTTAACCTCTTAATCGATGGCATACGCTTGACTATAGAATGGTGGTAGTTACAATAATTTATAGACATGAATACAAGATTGACATGAATTATTATATCTACTCATACTTTATGTTTGGCTATTTGTGTTTTTGGTTATGTTGTGCCTATTTTTAAGGAAGAAAATAGGCATGATAGAGTCTTCTCTCACTTTTGATGGGCACTTTACATGCATAAAACTACATGATCTTTGATTTTATCCATGTGAGATATGTATATATAACCCTTAAGGGGGTTCAAACCACTAACCTTCCAAATTTTATTTAGTCTTACAATATTGTAGTGAATTAGGGTTATATCAAAGGATAATACATTTTGACATTTATGGGTGTCATGAAATTAATTTGAGTGAGATTTATACATGTCTATTGTTGATGAGATGCTTCAAATTTTTTTAGACATTTTGGACCCATAGAACCATATTCATCAAAGGTTTCCATATTCAACTAGAATTGTCAACTTTGGTAGAGTTCCAAATTGGTCTTCCACTTTATAATGTCAACACACAAATTTAGCACAAAACCCTTATTACTATGTTTTATTCCTAATTTAACTTATTATAAAAACTTGTACATTTTAACCCATTTACAAGATGAACCCAACCCCACATAAGCATATATTTAGTCCATAGATATTAAAATCACCTTAATGTTTATCTAAAAGGTATCCATTAGTAAAATTTAACTACTTATTATCTATTAGATAAATCTACCTTAAAAACAAAGTATGACTTATCTCTTGGAAAAAATGTGGTTGTACAGGCCCATCGTAGAAAAACTAGTATCCATAAAAGTTTTTATATTTTAGATTTACGGGCCCATATCTTTATTTACATTAGTCATGATTTTTAACACTTCCCATTTGAATTTTATAAATTTAACCAACATATATTAGTTATACTAGATCATCCTAGAACATTTGACACTTTACTAATGTTTACACTCCAAGGGCCAATCCTATAGCAAAGTTTCTCTATTCAAGTAGTTCTTCATTGAATAAAATCTTACACACCTATGATAGTTATCTATATTTTCTCCTAAAATTTTTATTATGTTAAAGGAGGGTAATCATACTACAATATTTTTATTGATCACTTATAATAAATATGAGGTTTAAAATTGTACTCAAGCTATTTCATTTACATAACATAAAAACTATGTAAAGGTCTAATTTTAAGATTATGGGATACATAGTTTTCAATGCTACTTTGGTAGTTTCCTGAGTCCATTAATTTTTTTATTTTTTAAAGTGTGAAAAATAGGTCAAACTAAAGATTTAAAATTCAACATATTGTGCCCTAAACATCTGAAGTGAAGGTAAAGTCACAATTAGGAAGACATAAAGCACAATCACTAGAAAATTTTATCTGGAAAACCCTATAGGGACACACTTAACATAATAATGATATAACCAATGGCATAGGGATAATATCAAAATGGCCAAGATTGTATAAGACATGCCCATATAGGTACATTTTTATCTTATATTAGTGCATAGGCCCAAAAAATTAGGAGTAGATTAAATAAATTCAGCATATTTGGAATACAAACTCAAATTTATAGAATAGTCAAGGTGTGATTACTTATTAACCTCTTGTCAATTACATTGAATTGATTTAGTTTTCATTTGTGAAACTTTGGATTATTTCCATTATTTAACATCTTATATAGATCAAAATTATATATTTCAATTGTATATTCTTGTATCTATTTAATTTCACTTTGTTTATACCTATTTTGTATAAAAACTAAAATTAGGGTAAACAGAAATGGTGAACACCAACTCTTTAAAATGCTCAACTTAGGGTTCCATAAAAATCATCTTTTGTTACACTTTCTTAGCTAATTTTAGATTTGAATTGTTTCCATGAATGCTTCATAAAAAACCCTAATTTTTTTAAGTACCTACCTCATGCCAATTTTTACCTAGGGTTTTGTTGGTTGAATATTTTGTTGATTAGCGTACTGATAAACAAAATAGGTCTGATCAACCAAAGTAGGAAGATTGGTCATCCAAATGTGTAGGTTTACCACATCAAAAGGGGACTAATCTCTCCTCTCATCAAGGGGAGGTTCCCTATGGATATGATTGATATATATATATGTATGTATAAATAGAAAATAATAGTCTAGGGTAGGACAAACCATCCATCTCTCTTTTTTCACAGATGATGCATGTGGATCAAAGGAAAAACTCAAGGGAAATGATAGAAAGCACTCCTCTTCTTTTAGAAGAACTATTCAGCAAACCACAAGAATACTCCTGGTACTAATTGCAAAATGTAAACAAGGATGTAGTAACCAACAAATTGAGATGTAGCACAAAGTCTCCACCTGAATTACTCAAGAGTGAGATACAAAGGACAATGAGGGCACAAAGTCATCCCAAGGTCCTTTACATAGAAATGAAAATAAAACACACTGAAAGGCAATTATGGGGGCACAAAGTCTCTCCAAAGTTAACTTTAGGACACCTTCCTAACTATTTTAACTAATCTTGCTTGTTGAATTAAAGGAATAGAAAATATATTAAGGAAAAAGACATAAGAATAGTTCCCCCAACAACAAAGATATCACAGCACAAAGTCTAAAAAGTCACTTGCTTTCTTATTCCAATAACAAAATTTGATCAACAATCTGAGCTCAAAGTCTTAGCAATGCCTTCCAATTTGGGTAGAGTTTCATTTCTGATTGTTAAAAAGAGATTCATTTACAATAAAAGAGAGTCCCTTATATAACCTCAAGAAGGACTCAGGAACAGTAACATATCATGTTTGCATTGAAATTTGTTAATAAGACAAGCTAGAATTTAGGGGCATCTACCCATTTGTTTTTCTCAATGTAGAGAAACAAGTCACACTATTGAAAGTTTTCAAATTTCAATGTCCACCTAGTGATCTGATCCTTCTTCATCATTCCTCCTTTTTTGGTTAATTGAATCGGGTCCTGGATTCAATTTGATGTTTTGTTCCTTAGTCACTTTCTATTGATCTTGGCCTTAAAGCCTGTGAATGCATTTGGGTCTGTGCTTTACAAGGATCAACGGCTATTTCATTGTCACAACTTTGACATCTGCAGGCACGTCACTATGTTTTCAATAGCTAGTTCGATGTTCTTGAATTTGACATCTTCAAGCATGTCACCCCCTGGTTCTTCTTCAACTTTCTTGTTTTACATCCTCCCGAAGGGAAGGTGACCCTTTGGCTTTGGGGGAGTGTCCTTTAAGTTGGCAACTGAGAGTCCCCCGTAAGGGCACTTGTCCTTCAGGGTCCTTCGATGGCCTTTTATCTTCGACAGTACTATGGAGCTTTCTCATGGGCTTTTTCTATGGACACTTTCCCACAGACAAAAAGTCCATAGACATTTTCCCCAGGATTTCTTTGTGAGCATTTTCCCATGGACAAAAAGTTTGCAAAAATTTCTCGTGGACAAAAAGTCCACATAATTGTTTCGATCACTTTGCCTCTTTGAAAATTTCTTCAGGCTTTCTGCCCACAGCTTCTTTCTTAAATTCCTTTAGACTTTTTGTCCAAAGGAATTCCTTCGGACAAAAAGTCTAAAAGAATTGTTTCTTGCCTTAGTCTTTTTTGATTGCCTTAAACAAAAATCCAAAAGAATTACCTTTGCAACTTCCTTGAAAATGACCCTTCTAAAGGGTGCTTTTGTCGACCAAGTGCCCTCTGCAAGGGCACTTGTCCTTTGGGAGGCTCTTTTGAAATTTTTATTTGAACCATTCCTTTGAACCAACCGTTGAACCAAGATTTGAACCAAGCTTTAAACCAAGATGATGATCCCTTTGATTGAACCAAGCCGATAAACCAAGTGAGTGAACCGAGGCTGATGAACGAAGGTGATGAACCAAAAGCATCGAACCAACTGTTGAACCAAGCTTTGGTTCAATGGTTCAATGGTTCATTCCCTTTGATTTGGCTAAGTCCTTTGGAAATTCCTTCATCGAACCAAATGCATTGAACCTGTTAAACCTTAAACCCGTTAAACCTTTGAACCAAAGTTGTTCAATGGTTCAACGGTTTAATAGTTCAAGCCTTCTTCTCTTTGATAAGTATTTTGAAGCCATTAAACCTTGAAGTGGTTGAAATTTGAACCTTGATGAAGCACTTAAATCTTTCCAATGATGTTGAACCTTTGAACTTGTTGAACCTATTGAACCAAAATGGTTCAAGGTTCAACGGTTCAATGGTTCAATGGTTGGATCCTTACTTAGATGTTTGTCGATGGACATTTTTTATTGAACCAAGGTGTTGAACCAATCTCAAAAATGACTAAGTGTTGGAAACTAATTATTTTGATTGAAACTGTCTGCAAAAGCCTTTGAACCTATAGAAATGAACTTGCCTATAGAGTCCGTAGAAACCAAGTCCATAGTTTTCTCTTCCTACAGAGTCCATAGATTCAAGCCTACAGAGTTCATAGATTCTTGAAAAGCTTGAAAAATGAGGAGTTTGAATGCCCAGGACAAATTTTGGGAAGGGAAGAGATAATTTTGGTCTGTAGGACCAAAATAGTTCAAATGTTGTCCCAAAAATGAGTGATATTTTTGGAGGACAATAGCTGGCTCCAGTTGGGGAACTTCTATCAATTGCAAAAAGAATTGAAGGGAGTAGAATCCAAAATCTCCAGTGTCTTCATGTGTACCATTGGGTTATGGAGTCATGCTACCCAGAAATGGAAGGCATAAAAAATGGAAATAAACAAAACAAAATAGAATTAAAAACTATACAAATATACATATATACAGATGTAATGATATGATACTTCAAGAGTTGAAGTGTTTTAGATTTTGCTTCCTAAGAGGTAGTGAAAATAGTGTGCCATCTTGGTAAACTAGTAGGAAACCATTTTGCCCCCAAAAATGGTGACAGGTGAATGGATCTCTCCACCAGGAAACTAATTTTCTATGTCTTCCTCTTGGCCTTTTCTTCTTCTTGCTCCATGGAAAGACGTGGTCTTCAAATTGAAAACCATAACTCTTTGCTCTCCCTACGAGGAGTTCCTTTTACTGACTTTGTAATATAGTAGCATGGTCCACCACCATAGCTTGTTGTTCTACTGGTTCAGTCCAGCACATGCTTTGATCGTCAGCATCAGACCCCTGACAAACCATCAGTTTAACACCTCTTTTGATGTGAAGGAGTTTGACCTCTTCACCCTAAGCAATTTTGAATCTGAGCAATAGAGATCCGTATCTAGTTGTGGAAGAAATTATGCCATTGGATTCCAAGATCCAAGCATCATCAGAAGCTAATCTTTTATCAAATTTCTCTTCATCTGGAGATGGAAGATCCTTCTTGATTTGTACTCCACCCTACCAATTCTTTTGATGCCTTATTTGGATCAAATCTTGGATTATCAGCTATAGAACTTTCATCAACTGAGACATAAGCATCCTCTGTGGTCAAGAAGTAATTATTCCTACCTGAAGGTTAAACCAAAGTTGGGGCTGACATTTGGGTGACCACAATTTTTGCCTTAGACAGGTCCATACTTAGTTCTCCATCAATGTCCAATTGCTCAGGATTGACTTACAGGGATTCAAACTTAGTCATTTGAATTTTAGATTTCTTAACATGATCAATCATGTCAAATGACCATAATGGACTTAGAAGAGAGGATGGGAGTTCATCCTTTTGGTTTTTAGGAGGAGGAGGACTGATCTGTGAATTTGAAGTAGAAGGTGCAGAGATGTTCGATGTACTTACTTCTTTGGCAATCACCACGTCCTTTGATTGAAAAGGAAGAGGGGTTCTCTACTCAATAATTGAAATTACTGGTTGGGGTCATTCCTTTATCTTCTCTTTGTCAACTTGTTGGGTTGACTGATTTTAGGACCTGGTGAATACTGCATATGATCCTTCGACTACTTAACCTTTACTTCTAGGTTCATCCTGGAAATTTAGGAAACCAATGTGGGAGTTGCCAGCTGATTCTTCTAGATCCTCCTTGAAGAGATCAGTGCTATTTTCTTGCTCAAACTCATGTTGGAAATAGAAAACATGTTCTATTTCTAGATATCCAACTACTGAGTTGGTTAGAGGTGCTTCAAGGATAGGGTTCCTCTGTAGGTGAGGAAGATGATTTTGTTACCCTTGACTTATGGCAGTGTTGCCTTGATATGGATGATTAGGGAATGTCCTCCTTGGTATATCTTTATATAGAGGAATAAAAGACATAATTTGTGCCATTTGCCTTTTCAAGGCTAGCAATTCATTTGCTAGATTTTGTACCATTGGGTCAGTGGTGATTATGGGTGAGTATTTAGAAGATGAAGAGAATTTGCTTTTGTTTGGGTCTCTCCTTATCTTTCCTGCCAAGATAAAGTCATCTTCTACCTCAGTGGCCAAAAGTTGAGCTACAACAAGATCTATTTGACTTGCACGTCTCAGTAGAAAACTCACTTCAGGTATTTTTGAATTGATAAAGAAGCATTTGAGGTTCTGAGGTGTCAGCTGAGCAACCATGGGAATCATGTTCCTCAGCTTGTCAAACCTGGCAATAAAATCCCTCATAAGCTCATGAGGCTCTTTCTTCATCTGAGTGAGTTGGACCAACAAGGCATGTACATCTTCTATGAGCTTGAACCTTGCTTTGAACTTGGCTTTAAGTGTATCCCAGTCAGTCACTGATCCAGCTTGTAGATGGTAGAACCAGTCTGCAGTAGCACCTTGTAGTGTCTCCACAAAAGTCTTGATTGCCATGTCTTCAAATTCCACCCCTATAACACCATAGGTTATGCTGAAGCTACAATGTGTTCATCAGGGTGAACTATCCCATCACTAAAGAATTTAGGGAAATTCTTTCTTGAACTATGTGGGAGTTCATGCAAAGGTGGAGTCAAGTTGAGTGGGCCAAAAGAGTTACCCCAGGGGCCTCAAACTGCCATGATTTAATTAAAAAAAATAGAGATAACCAATCTAGATGGAGTGGCTAGATTACAAAAAAAAAATGGAAAAGGACTGGCTCAGCTTTAGCTTGAGGCTTGAGGCTTCAAACTATGCACTCTTTCCCAGTAGCTCTGGTTTTGCAAACCAGATAAAATAACAAAGGTGGAAGAAGATGGTAAGGCTATAAATGAATAATGGGTAAGACATGAAATGGAGTCGCCAGAGTCTATAATGGATAAGGTTTATAATGATAATGAGTTATATCCCTAGCGGAGTCACCAAAAATTGTTGGTTGAATATTTTGTCGATCAGTGTACTGATAAACAAAATAGGTTTGATCAGCCAAAGTAGGAAGATTGGTCATCCAAATGTATAGGTTTACCACATCAAAAGGGGAATAATATCTCCTCTCATCAAGGGGAGGTTCCCTATGGATATGCTATATATATGTATAAATAGAAAATAATACTCAAGGGTAGGACAAACCATCCATCTCTCTTTTTTCACAGATGATGCATGCGGATCAAAGGAAAAACTTAAGGGAAATGACAGAAAGCACTCCTCTTTTTTCAAAATAACTATTCAACAAACCACAAGAATACTCTTGGTAATAATTGTAAAATGTAAACAAGGATGTAGTAACCAACAAATTGAGATGTAGCACAAAGTCTCCACCTGAATTGCTCAAGAGTGAGATACGAAGGACAATGAGGGCACAAAGTCATTCCAAGGTCCTTTACATAGAAATGAAAAGAAAACACATTGAAAGGCAATTATGGGGGCACAAAGTCTCTCCACAGTTAACTTTAGGACACCTTCCTAACTATTTTCACTAATCCTGCTTGTTGATTTAAAGGAACAAAAAATATATTAAGGAAAAAGACATACAAATAGTTCCCCAAACAACAAAGATATCACAGCACAAAGTCTGAAAAGTCACTTGCTTTTTTATTCCAATAACAAAATATGATCAACAATCTGAGCTCAAAGTCTCAGTAATGCCTTCTAATTTGGGCAGAGTTTCATTTCTTATTGTCAAAAAGAGATCCATTTACAATAAAAGAGAGTCCCTTATATAACCTCTTCAAGAAGGACTCGGGAATAATAACACATCATGTTACATTGAACTTTGTTAATAAGAAAGGATAGAATTTAGGGGCATCTACCCATTTGTTTTTCTCAATGCAGAGAAACAATTCACGCTATTGAAGTTTTCAACTTTCAATGTCCACCTGGCAATCTGATCCTTCTTCATCATTCCTCCTTTTCTGGTTAATTAAATCGGGTCTTAGATTTAATTTGATGTTCAGTTCCTTAGTCAATTTTTGCTGATCTTGGCCTTAAAGCCTGTGAATGCATTTAGGTCTGTGCTTTACAAGGATCAATAGCTATTTCATTGTCACAAATTTGATGTCTGAAGGCATGTCACTACGTTTTTAATGGCTAGTTCGATGTTCTTGAATTTGACGTCTTCGGGCATGTCACCCCTTGGTCCTTCTTTAGATTTCCTATTTTGCATCCTCCCAAAGGGAAGGTAACCCTTCAAATTTGGGGGAGTGTCCTTTAAGTTGGTATCTGAGAGTCCCCTTCAAGGGCACCTGCCCTTCAGGGTCCTTTGCTGGCCTTTTATCTTCGGCAGTCCTACGGAGCTTTCTCGCAGGCTTTTTCCATAGACACTTTCTCGCAGACAAAAAGTCTGTAGACATTTTCCCTAGGATTTCTCCATGGGAATTTTCCCTGGGCTTTCTCCATTGGTATTTTCCCCTGGCTTTCTCCACTAGCATTTTCCTGCAGACAAAAAGTCCACGAAATTGTTCCGATCGCTTTGCCTCTTTGAAAATTTCTTTGAGCTTTCTGCCCGTAGCTTCTTTCTTAAATTCCTTTAGACTTTTTGTCCAAAGGAATTCTTTCAAAATAAAATTCTGAAAGAATTTTTTCTTGCCTTAATCTTTTTTGACTGCCTTAAACAAAAATTTGAAAGAATTACCTTTGCAGCTTCCTTGAAAATGACCCTTCTGAAGGGTGCTTTTGTCGACCAAGTGCCCTCCACAAGGGCACTTGTCTTTTGGGAGGCTCTTTTGAACTTTTGCTTTGAACCACTCCTTTGAACCAACTGTTGAACCAAGCTTTGAACCAAGATGATGATCCCTTTGATTGAACCAAGTTGATGAACCAAGTGAGTGAATTGAGGCCGATGAACCAAGGTGATGAACCAAAAGCATTAAAACAACTGAATTGAACCAACCATTGAACCAAGCTTTGGTTCAATAGTTCAATGGTTCATTCCCTTTTATTTGGCTAAGTCCTTTGGAAATTCCTTCATTGAACCAAATGCATTGAACCTATTAAACCTTGAACCTGTTGAACCTTTGAACCAAAGTGGTTCAATGGTTCAATGGTTCAAGCCTTCTTCTCTTTGATAAGTGTTTTGAAGCTGTTGAACCTTGAAGTGGTTGAACTTTGAACCTTGATGAAGCACTTAACTCTTTCCAATGATGTTGAACCTTTGAACTTGTTGAACCCGTTGAACCAAAATGGTTCAAGGTTCAACGGTTCAATGGTTGGATCCTTGCTTAGATGTTTGTCGATGGACATTTTTGATTGAACCAAGGCACTGAACCAATCTCAAAAATGACCAAGTGTTGGAAACTGATTCTTTTGATTGAAACTGTCTATAAAAGCCTTTGAACCTATAGAAATGAACCTGCCTATAGAGTCTGTAGAAACTAAGTCCATAGTTTTCTCTTCCTGTAGAGTCCATAGATTCAAGCCTACAAAGTCCATAGATTCCTAAGAAGCTTGAAAAATGAGGAATTTGAATGCCCAGGACAAATTTTGAGAAGGGAAGAGATAATTTTGGTCTGTAGGACTAAAATAGTTCAAATGTTGTTCCAAAACTGAGTGATATTTTTGGAGGACAATTGGTTTGATTCTTACTTACCTTTAATCTAGAGTTTTACAAACATGCACACTCTTAGGGTTTGGTCAATCATTTTCAAATCTATTTTTTATGATTTTTAACTTTAGGTTTTTATCATCCATTCTATCCATAAAGGTCACACAACCTTGTGTGTGCATTTTTTTCTTATCATTACAATGTTGTCATGACTCTATTTGACTTGCATTTATTTCATTTGCCAATATAATTAGTTATGAACTATTCAAGACATATTTTGTTTATTTTATTGTGGTGTTATATTTCTATGATCTATGTTGATACATTTTATTATTGTTTTTGAGATAATTATTAATACACTTTTCATTATAGCATTGGATATTTATGCTTAATGAGTACTGATCTACTATTTAGTTTAGATGTGTTATTTTATTACTATTATTGTATTTATTATATTTATATGTCTAGATATTGTTGATGGTCTATTCATTGACTACATGGCTAGGTACTTGAGGTAGGCTATGTTCAGATCTAAGAAGTGAAGAAATTTGGAGAAATAACATGGATGAACCAAAATAGTAAATTCTATTATAAAAATTGAGCTTGATGGTACTGTTGCTTTAGCCATTTTGTTTAGATGATTTAAGTGTTGAGTGTTGTCTTTTTCAATTTGATTTCATTATTGATTAATTTTAGTCAGTTTTGAATTTTATACAATCATTACTTTACTTGATGTTGTTGATTTTGGGACTTATCAACTTTGCTGAGTTGTGATTAATATTTATTATGTTGTTGAATTATCTTGATACTATTTAGATTTAATTATTAGAATCAACCTATGTTACAGTTGAAGGCACTTAAAAATGTGTTTTATCTACTCTATGATTTAATGTCTATGCATTAAAGTACTTTTTAATATTGATTCATTAGGCATTCATTGTTTATTATAGTCAAGTTAGATTAGCCTTTTACTAAGGTTGTTAGGGTCATGACCCACATTAGGGTTGGGAATTAATTTGATGTTTTTATTTTTCCATTCAAATTTAGAGTCATGGTATTGAATTGTAACACAATGTAAATAGGTTAAGACTCTTACAAAATGGTTTTAGGTTTTATTTTAGTTATTTTGGCTTGTTTTTTTGAAGAGCTCTACACCTTGGGGAGACTTTGCTAAATTTTTTGGCATGGAGGCCAAGGGGAATGAAATACAGTTGTTACATAACGTTTTTTAGGGAGCTCAAACTGTAGTCAATCATCGATCTTGTCATCCATGTAGGAATTTAATGGATTTTTATAGGGTTTGATTTAGTTTTTATGGGTAAATTAGTTTTGGTTGAGGCATGTGGATTTTAGATGCATGTTTTGGCATAGCAATTTAGAAGCCTAAAAAGAATAAATCTTCTTTTATGGTTAATTTTAGGATCCCAATAAGTGGTGTTTTTAAAATTTTGAGTTTTTATTCTTTAATGGTTTTAAATGGTGAACTAGTTATTATTTTAAGCCATAAACATAGGCATTGTTATTTTGCCTGCATAATAATGTTTATAACTAAAAACCCTAACTGGGTCGATGGCTTTTATTTCATTGTATTTTTTCATGGTAGCCATTAAATGGCTTGGACATGGATTTTATTCTTATAAAATATGAATATATATTGGTTATATTTTCTATTATGGATAGCTAAGAGTATATATTGTGCATATATGTTTACTATTTATACATTGATATAACTAGTTTTATTAGCATTGTTACATCATTTTGGTGATGGTTATAGTTGTGCATTATTATTGATTGTGTTGATAATTTCATTTTATATTTTTAAAACCATAGTTGGGTTACTTAAATTTTTGGAAATGAGGTTTTATATTATTGAAACCTACTATGCATGTCAAGACTATGGCCATAAGTTGGTGGAAATAATGTTATTGAGCCTCTAAGGGTTTTTAATAAACACTAAGGTTTTAGGGAAAAATAGTAATTTATTATTATTTTTTATCTTCATGATTATGTTTAAATTTTATTTTATAATTTGGTCATTATTAGTTGATTCAGGATTGTAAAATCATATTGGGATTATTGGTATGATTCTAGTAATGATGTTTGAATTAATTTATATTATTATTAGTTGACTTATGTGTGAAAATAATGATCAATTGATTATTTTATTATTATTATTACATTATATCATTATAGTTTATATTAAATATTTTTTTTATTTTTGGCAAAGTTTAGATCGATCAAATTTTGACCAATAGCTTTACGCAGGGTTTTAAATTGTCATTTTTAGTTGGTTGAAGTTGTTGTCTTCTTTTTATGAGTTTTTATTTTAAATCATTAATATATATTAAATTAGTATTTGAGGATGACTGCATGCTAAATACATGGCATAATATTTATGGACCATATTATATTATTCGAATAGAATATGGATCATAAATAAAAAAGCTCAAGAATATGAATTGCAGTTATAATTAGGTACTAAGTTAATGGATCTTGGTGAGATGGATTCATGAGGTTAATTTCTATCTATTGTTTGATTATTTTATTGTTGTCAAGCTCAGTAGGTTTTATTTATACTTTCTCCACAATTTTTATGCTGCCCTAAACTGTATTCAACTGATGGTTGGGATGGTCTGGGGCCACTTATGGTTGGGCTCATTGGGATTGACAAGGTGGATTTGGCTTCATTAATTTGCATGTAAAAGATTATTGATACACTTCTTTATCTTGAGTTGTGACAGTTGGTTGTAGATGAGCTAAAGTGTTTATATAATTAATTTTATTCATTGTAGTTATATTTCATTATACTTGTATTCAATACAAGTAATGTTATGTTTATCCTTTATAATCAGATAAAAAAAGTAAGATTGGTCTATGGTTATGATTATAGTTGATCATTTAATCATCCATGTATTATTTATATTTATAATTCCATTGATTTATTAAGATATTAGTAGTATGAACAAAGTTATGCGATTTTAACATGTACTTTTAGTTAGTCTCTTATTTATGAATAAGTAGTTTATCATAAAGATTAGAAAGTTGTGGCATTCTAATTGTAATGTTTCATTGGTTATTAGTTGAATTATAACCTGAACATGTATTCATAGCTTTACTTATACTTGTTTATTATTGATTTCATGGCATTGAACTAACTGGTTATTTAAGGTTATAAATAGTTGTCTTTGGAACCTAGTTGTAAAAAGTTGTGATTTTTACCTATGTCTTTTTATGCAAATGAGTTTATAAGAATTGGAAAGTAATTTTGGTATGTTACAAATTCATCTCAAGAGCAAAATAGAAAGTTAAGTTACCTTGAATAATTCTTATTTAATTAAAATTATTTTTATATGAACTAAGTGATGTTATTCATTAAACAAGTTAATTTGCATTGAGCATTATAATAAATTATTATGATGCAATTTTTAAGTTATGTTAATAAAGACTTTTCAAATTACCTTGATCTATACAAAACTTCATTGATAAATGATTTAATTAATGAGATTTTAATTGAGAATTCAAAGGAAGACCTTAAGACAATAACTTATAAGGATAAATAAGATGAAATCCTTGTGATTATAATATGGTGAATTAAAGAGACTATAACCATCATATGATTTATACATGAGGTTATAATTATTGTTAGAATATTTTCTAAGGGTTAAAATGGAAGAATTATGGTAAGTAAAGTTGTATAAATCTTTTAAAGTTTATTAGGAGGCAAACATTCCACTTCAAAATAAATAAATATCTCTTTAATTGCAATGGACTATGTTAGCCAATTTTTACACCCTCAAAAATTGGCTAAGTATAATATTTTTATCTATCTGACCCCTTCCCAAGGAATCCTTCCTCAAAGTCTTTCTTGAATCAACTCTTCAAATATTTTCTTCCTCCTTCCTTATTTCAAAGTGCCCTTTGGAAATTTTTGAAGGGACACTTCTCTTCTTCTAAGTGCCCTTTGGGAAAGTCTGAAAGGTCACTTTATTTCATGTTTACCCTTTGGAATTGTTCTGAAGGCTTATTTATCTTTCTAAAGTGCCCTTTAGAAAAATCTAAAGGGACACTTTCCATTTCCAAAGTGCCCTTCATAAAAATCCAAAGGGACACTTTCCCTTTCCAAAGTGCCCTTCATACTTTTTCGAAGGGTTACTTTTCCCAAAGTGCCCGTCATAATTTTTTGAAGGGCCTTCTCTCTTTTCTAAAGTTCCCTTCAAAAAATTCTGAAGGGACACTTTCCCTTTTCAAATTTCCCTTTGGAATTTTTTGATGGGTCAATTTTCCCAAAGTGCCCTTCAAAGTTTTTTTGAAGGGACAAATCCAAGCCAAATTCCCTTCAAATTTTTTTTGAAGGGTCATTTTCTCTCTCCAAGTGCCCTTTGAAATTTTTACAAAGGTCACTTTCTTTATCCAAGTGCCCTTCATAAAAATTTGAAGGGTCACTTTCTGAAAGCCAAGACAAGAAAGAAGTTTGAAGGAATTCATTCAAACTAAGCTCAAAGGAATATAAAAGCTTAAAGGAATTGTGGAATTATCCCATGACGTGTTAGGGGACGTCAAATTTAGAATAAGAAAATAGCTATTGGGATTCAAAGGGAATGATGGGTTGAGGGATGTCAAAATCAGGGGAGAGAAACTTATCATTGGGAGTAATCGAGATGGAAAATTCCAAAGTCTTCTTGCTGAAAAAGTCCAAAGTAAAGGAGGCTCAAGAACCCAAATAACTCTTACTAGTGCAAATAGAAATTTCCAAGTGCTATACTTATGAAATTTATAAGTAGAGAAATAACAAGAGTCTAAAGCTGTTAGACTCAGAGGACCTAAAGTCATCAATCGAGTTTTGAAGGACCAAATTAAAGTGTTTTGGAAAACCTAAATGGGTCACCAAAGTGCAAATCAAGATTTTCAAAGTACTTTGCTTATAAACCTTATAAGTAAAGTGGTTTGGAAAACTTGAATGGGTCTACCAAGTTCAAATTAGGTTTAAGCAAAGGCTTTACTTATGAAATTTATAAGTAAAGTATCTCAAAAAACTCAAATGGGTTTGTAAGTACAAATCAGATTTTTAGAGCTACTTAGCTTATAAGCTTGATCCAATGACTAATCAACAGTGCATAGGAGTCATGATTAGATGAATGAGGAGCTACCATATGGTGTAAGCTAGAGCAGGTTGGATTCTCAAAGAGTAGATGAAGTAGGCATCCATGTAGGAGTAGATCGATGGTGCAAATTAATGATCCACATCAATTTTGATGGCCAATCAAAAGGGTGAGATGCTGAAGGAGATACATGTAGGTTTTGTCAATTTTCATCTCCAAGACCAAATAGAATGAAATCAACTCTCCTTCACACCATGGCACCTCTAGATGAGCTGATAAGAAGAGGTTAGGCATCAAGAAAAATTTCATACAAGTGTATTTTTTTCTAGCAACTATTTTGATGCCATTGCTCAAATATCTCATTCTATTGAGCAACTATTGGAGAAACATCTTCAAGGGGGAAAGCCAAGGGAGTTTAAAAGGGTGACATGGATCAATTAGGGTTCCCTAATGAGCATCTTTGGCAAAATTATTTATAGCCGAAGAGGGAGACATCTAATAGAATCGATTCCTTTCCTAGGTGCCAAAGGCCTCCCCTTATTTATTTTTCTTGCTATATATACAGCCCCTTGGTTAGTAAAAAATCATCCACATATAGGATGATGAAGCCCTGATGGAATGCTACCATGCTATACCTTTAAACATTAGCATAAGTCTTTTCCTTTTAATTTTCTAGAGAATGTTTTGAGTGTGTAAGAGATGCATAGTAATAGTATGTGATGATTTTCATCCTTCTATTCTTCTCCCTTCACATCTAAGTGAGAATCCTAGGTCTAATAGGTCACACCATGAGTGTCTAAATGTGTTGAAATCCTACATGAGTATTATTATTTTGGAAAGATCAAACACTTTCCCTTTCAGATTCATTTACCTTGTGTTATTTTTCACATCTCACCTTTGCATTGAAATACTTGTGTTAGATTTTTAGAGCTCAGAGATGTCTTGTGTCTTTTGGTATATTATGCACTAAGATGTGACATTCATGTTGAAGATAATTTTGGTGTATCACCACACTTGGAATATATTTTAATTTTCTAAAGTTTTCTAACCCTTTTCTTCTCAGTAAGATAGTTTAAATAGAGGTTATTTTATAGAGACATATTCAAGGAGCTAGCCCTTCAAACCTAGAGGTTCATTCCCACCTATAGACACACCCACATGCTTAAAAATGTTCCAACATTGACCAAATATAGAGGAAGCTTGAACACCCTCTTTTAGGGTGAAATATTTGGAGACAATGATTCTAGCATGCCCAATGGGATCCTAGTTCTTGGTTATATTTATATGTCAAGGTGTTGGTCTTAATAGGCCTTAGCTAATATTTTTGGCACATAATTTGGAAAATCCAAAGGGTGAGAATCCTTGGTCATAGATTAAGTTTTCCTTATTTTACTTCATGGTCCTCACTAGGTCATCTAGGATATTTAACCAAGAACCTCTAGTTGAAGCTCTTTTTGAAGAGAAACATCTTGAACCATTATTAGTACTTAGAGAACTTGGGCAAGGTGGTTTTGAATAATAAGAAGATGATGTTGAGGAAATTAAAGAAGTAGACCATCAAGAAGAAACTGATAGGAATCAACCTTTCCTAGATTTTAACACCTAAAATCCCATCGACCTTCCTATATATGACCCTATTCTTCCCAATGCTACCAAGAGTCTCCCTAGTTTCAATGGTGAAGGTTCTATTACACCATTTGAGCATATTAGAGACATTTCTCATTTTTACAATTTCCAAAATGTCACCAAAGCCAACATAGCCATTAGGTCGCTTACCATGTCTCTAAAAAGCAAGGCACTTAACTGTTATAATACATTGGAAGGGGATTACATTACAAGTTGTGATGGATTTGGAGAGCTATTAGTAATAATATTTGAAAATAAGAGTGATCATGCTTCACTAATCCATCAACTGAATGTGATAAAGAGAGGTCCTAATGAATCCATGCGAGATTTCAATGAGAGATTTCAAAGGACATGGCATAGGCTACTACCAGTCATGCGACCTCCTCCTAGATTTATGTTCCCCACCTACCTCAAAGGTATTGGTATTAACATAGCAGTGATGTTGTAGTCAATGGAAGGATTCACTCTGCCAAGTACATATGAGTTATCTATTGAAGCTAAAAATAGCTTGATATAAATGGAATACTCCCTCCAAGTGTTTCCATGACATTTTTGTCTCATAATTTAGTTCAAGCTTCAATCATATCTCAAATTCCTAATGCCAATGTCAAACTAAGAGCCTTCCCTAGGAAAATGGATAGTGATGTGGACAAATATGAGGAAATTTGGTCACTATGTGCTCAAATAAAGTAAGCTCAACTTCAAGTAAGTGCCCCTCCTAATACAAAATACTATCCTCATAAAGGATATAGAGCTCCACCCTAATAAATTTACCAAGGGAGAGGACAAGGTCAAAAAAGTTTCAACAGGCAGCCCAATGCCTACAATCCTAATTCTACTCCTCCCATAAAGGTTATTGTTCCAGTACATGCTAATCTAGTCTAAGGAGAGGATCATTTAGACCAATGGGGGAAACCTCAAGGTTAGTTTATACATGATAATAGAGGATAAAACCAAGCTATCTGGTTCCATAAGAATAAGTCACTCCCTACATTACATCAAAAGAAGTGAATCCCAGTCAAAGGGAGCAGCAAAAGTGTATGCATGATGAAATTTTAGGCAAGAGATGACTACATGTTGAATCAAATCACACAAATTATAGCCAACACAAGGGCCAAGAAGAGAGCTCTAGGAGATGTTCTAGGTGTACACGTGACTCAAAATGATGCCTCTCTAAGGTCACAAAGTACAAATTCTATTGTATCACCTACTACCAGTCATGCTCCTCAAAAAAATTAGGATGAAAACAAGGCTATCAAGCCTACAATACAATAAGTTCAAAATTCCTCATTACCTTCAAAAATTCAATAGAAGGTGAATGATTACCCCTTGAAAATTATTGATTCTTTTAATAATTCTAAGGTAAGCATATCACTTTGGGAAGTCTTGCATACGCTTGGTCAGAAGGAGCTATTGCAAGCATAGCTTACAAACATTCATGTAGCCCCTCAGACCTTAAGACATAATAGTGTGGCCCTCACCAATGACCCAAGCCATGTCTTAGATCCCTCCACAAAGTTTGAAAATCCTTCACCCTTCTATCTCACCCTCATCATGGGAGATAAGTTGGTCTATAATTGCATTGTGGATAGTGAAGCTAGTACCACTGTTATGCTTAAGGTGGTGGCTCATAAGATGGGATTAAATTATGAGCCACACAACAAGGGTTTTTTTCAACTTGATGGGACTCTAACCAAGATAGTGGGATTTTTTTAATTTCTAAAGGTCTTCTTAAATAATTGTCTAAGTTATCAAAATTTTCAAGATGTGGTGGTGGTGGACCTTCTAGCTCATTCCACTATCTACTTGTCAAGGGACTACACAACTAAGATATAAGGATACCTTTCTATTAATTGGTCTTTCTTAGATTTTAAAACAAGGTATGGAGAAAAAAAGACTATAAGAACATATCCCTTAGCAAGTTTTCATATTGATCCATACATGGAAATAAATTTATCTCAAAATTGTCTAATTAGTAAAGAAGAAGAAGGAATTATAAATGGTGAAACATCTTCCCTTCTTAAAGGTATTTTTGATCTTTTTATTAACAAATACAACACTAAAAAACATATACTTGATCCATATACTTTCATTGAAGATATTGATTTGGGAGTTTACTACATGTGTGAAGAGGATGTTCTAATCCCTTCACTTACTAATGAAGATCATGAGCTTGAAGGAATTTGGGAAATGTTTTTTGATGGATCAAGAAGCAAAGTAGGTGTATGGGCTAGAATTATGTTGGTTTATCCATAAAATAATCAATATTACTCCTTATATAGATTCCACTTCACTTACACTTGTAATGTAGTAGAATATGAAGGTCTAGTCCATGGTCTCCAATGGGAAAAGAGAAGAGGAATCAAGAATATGAAAGTCTATGGAGATAGTGAGCTAGTAATTTACCAAGTAAGAAGTCAAGCTGTAGCCAAAAATCCATTGCTTAAATAATACAAGCATAAGGTATGAGACTTACTTGAAGACTTTGATGCCTTTAACATATAGCCCATACCAAGGGATTCCAACAAGCATGTTGATAGATTGGTTGCCATTGAAGCAAGGTTTGATATAGCTAATGATGTGGGATAAGAGAAGGATCAATCCCATATTAAGATCATTTTAAGACCCTCTATCTTTGATAATGAAGTGCCATGTCAGGGGTTCAAAAGTGATGAACACATTGCACACTTCTTACAGAATGAGGTATGTTTATCCTCAAGAAACCAAAGAAGATTACATGATTAGTATGAGGAGTAAATCATTCAGCTAAAGATGAAAAAAATACCTAAGTGTCTAACTACCTTAGATAGTGTTTTCAATGAGGATGACTAGAAGAAGAAGGAAAGAGTGAGCATGTCAACAAAGGAGGAGAACTATGAAAGAGTCTTGATTTTCAAGGATAGACTTTTGAAGATTGGCAAGGTATGTTCATAGCCTGAAAGGCAAGCTTTTATTGAGTTGTGCAAGGAGTTTCATGACATCTTTGATTGGGAGTATAAAAACTTGAGGATTTTATCTTAGCCTAGCTCACCATACCATTGAGTTAGATCATAGAGCTAAGCCAATTAGGCAAAAGTAAAGGCCTAGTAACCCCAAGGTAGAAGAAATCATGAAGAAGGAATTAAACAAGCTGATTGAGTCTAGAATTATCTTCCCTATCAAGCACTCATCTTGGGTAGCCAACCTTGTGCCTTTTCTAAAAAAGAATGGATAAATCAAGCTGTGTGTGGATTTTTGAGACCTTAATAAAGTCTCTCTCAAAGATCACTACCCACTACCCTCCATGAATCAAATCCTATAATTTGTTTCAAGTTCCCAATGCTTCTCTCTCCTTGATGGTTATTAAAGATACAACCAAATATTGGTGAATGAGGAGGATCAATTTAAGACATCCTTCACTACCAAATGGGGAACTTTTTCCTACAATAAGATGCATTTTGGTTTGTCCAATGTTGGAGCCACTTTTTAAAGAGAAATGGACATAGCCTTCAAAGGTTTGATCAATAAGTTTCTATGTGTGTACCTATATGATGTGACTATCTTTTCAAAATATGTTGTTGATCACATGAAACATCTAAGGTAGGTGTTTGAGAGATGCAAGGAATATGGTGTGTCCCTTAATCTGAAAAAATACATTTTTATTATTCATGAAGGTAAATTATTGGGGCACATTATTTTAGAGGGAGGTTTATCTATTGATCCCAAAAGAATTGAGGATATCCCAGGTTTGCCCTTGCCTTATCACAAGAAGGGACTACAAAGTTTATTGGGGAAGATATACTTTGTTAGAAGGTTTATTCTAAATTTTGCAACTATGGTAAAGCCTATCATAGCCATGCTAAATAAGAACCAAGTTTTTACTTGGACAAAGGAGGGAAAGATAAATTTTGAGATGATAAAGCAAGAAATTTTAGAATACCTTACTCTTATAAACCCAAACTTTTCCAAGTATTTCATACTTTATACCTTCACCAAACTTGATACAATCTCAGCCATGCTAATGTAGAAGAATGATGAAGAAATAGAGCAACCAATTGCATTCTTCAGCCAAGGATTAGAGGATTATGAGGTTAGATATACATTTTTTGAGAAACAAGCCTTGATAGTGATAAGGGTATTGAATAAATTCAAGCACATGGTCTCAAATAATAAGATACATGTCATGGTTACTTACCCCAACACTAAAGAGTTTCTCTTAAGTAAGGATCTCAATGAGAAGAGGGTTAGCTAGATCATAAAGGTGATGGAGTATGATGTGTACTTCAAGGTGACCAACTTGTTGAGAGGACAAGGATTATGCAAGCATTTAGTTTTAGACCTACAAGATCCAAAAAAAGAGGTCTGGATTAATCAATTTCAACCCTAACTAGCTAATCACATGCCAGTTTAGAGGTGGACACAAGATATCATCACTTTTCTTAAAAGTGGTGAGTGTCCCAATGGTTTGAGAAAATAACAAAGGATATACTTTAGATTGCAGACCATTCCCTATTGCCTTGTTGATGATGTTCTCTTTAGAAAAGACACAAGTCATGTGCTGCTAAGATGTATTGACAATGGTCAATTTGACATGCTACTAGAAAATTTCCAAAAATGTACAGATGGAGGCAATTTCTCTCCTAGAACTACACCTATAAAGATAGTGAGGGTTGGCTACTATTGGCCTAATCTTTTTAAGTATTTTTATCATTGGGCCAAGGTGTGTCCTCAATGTGCCTTCTTTATAGGCAAGAAAAATCTCATATCCCTTTCATTGAACCCTATCCAAGTGGACCAACTTTCATGCAATGGGGCTTTGAATTCATTGGTATGATCAATACTCCATCAAGTGATAGGCACAAATGGATATTGACTACCACTGACTACTTCACAAGGTGGGTAGAAGCTATTTCATTGAATGAAGCAAATGAAAACACCATCTTGGAGTTATACAAAGGCATCATTACAAGGTTTGGAGTTCCTCATGTCATCATCTTAGACAATGCACTTACTTTTATAAGTGTCAAAACTTTTGATTGGGAAGGTAGAAATGGAGTTCATTTGAGTACCTCATCCAATTATTACCCTCAAGGTAATGGATTGGCTGAGTCTACCAATAAGAACCTCATCAAAATCATTAAGAGTATGTTGGAACATAATCAAAGAGCCTAGCATAGCAAGTTGAAAATAGCTTTATGGGTAGACATGATTACTTCTAAGAATTTAATTTGTAACTCTCCCTTTGAACTTATTTATGGGAGAGAATCCAAGTTGTCTATATCCCAAGAGCTTCTTGCCTTATAACTTGCACAACAACTAGAATTACTTGAAAATACTCTAATGGAGGTTAGGTTGACTAAAATAATGCAGCTACAAGAGGCGAGGGATGATGTACATAAACTATAGAACACCATCAAGTACTCATGAAGAGGTCCTTTGACAAAAGGACAAATGCAAGAGTGTTCAAAGAGGGTGACTTGGTCTTGAAATGGGATGAAGATAGGGCAAAGCCAGGTAGGCATAAAAAGTTTGAAACCTTGTGGAGTGGCCCTTACATCATTACCAAGTGTAAGAAAAATAACTCCTTTTAGCTATGCAAGATGAATGGGGAAGAGTTTCCAATCCCTATAAATAGGATACACTTGAAATATTGTTACTAGCCCTTGCTTGTCTCCTTATAAATACTAGTTTAGGTGTGTTTCCTTTATTTCATTGGCTATGTGCTTCCTTTGTTTTTTGTCTATTATTTTACATAAGTACATTGTTGCATGAGTGTTGTCTTTCCTTCCTCTTGTTTGGTGAGCATCTTTGCCTTGTGTGTTTGTTCACCCAGTTGTGTGTTCTTGAGTCAAAGCTTGTTTAGTTCCCTTTACAGCCTGTATACATGACTACATGCCCAATGTAAGGATTAAGATGACTGGTCTTAGGCATAGCAAGAATGCCTCCCCTAAGAATCACCAAGAATGTTAGCCAATTTTTTCACCCTAAAAAATTGGCCAAGTATAATCATTTTATCCATTTGTCCCCTTCCCAAAGATTCCTTCCTCAAAGTCTTTCTCGAAATAACTCTTCAAAGATTTTCTTCCTCATTTCAAAGTGCCCTTTGGAATTTTTCAAAGGGACACTTCTCTTCTTCCAAATGCCCTTCAAAAAATTTTGAAGGGTCACTTTCCTTCATTCTTTCCCTTCAAAATTATTCTGAAGGCTTCTTTCTCTTTCCAAAGTGCCCTTCAAAAAAATTTGAAGGGACACTTTCCCTTTCCAAAGTGCCCTTTGAACCTTTTTGAAGGGTAACTTTTCCCAAAGTGCCCTTCAATTTTTTTTGAAGGGCCTTCCTTCTCTTTTTTCCAAAGTGCCCTTTGGAAAAGTCTGAAGGGACACTTTCCCTTTCCAAAGTGCCCTTCAAAATTTTATGAAGGGTCACTTTTCCTAAAGTGCCCTTTGGAATTTTTTGAAGGGCCTTCTCTCTCCCCCAAGTGCCCTTCAAAATTTTTTGAAGGGACACTTTTCTTCAAAGTTCCCTTCAAAATTTTTTTTAAGGGACACTTCATCCTCCAAGTGCCCTTCAAATTTTTTTGAAGGGACACTTTTATTCAAAGTGACCTTCAAATTTTTTTTAAAGGGACACTTCATCCTCCAAGTGCCCTTCCAAATTTTCCAAAGGGACACTTTTATTCTAAGTTCCCTTTGGAAAAGTTTCAAAGGGACACTTCATCTCCCAAGCACCCTTCAGATTTTTTCAAAGGGTCACTTCCTCCAAAAGTGCCCTTTGGAAAAATCCTGAAGGGACAAAGCCAAGCCAAGTACCCTTCAAAAAAATTACAAAGGGCCACTTTCTCTCTCTAAGTGCCCTTCAATTTTTTTTTGAAGATCACTTTCTTTATCCAAGTTCCCTTCAAAAAAATTTGAAGGGTCACTTTCTAAAATCCAAGACAAGCAAGAAGTCTGAAGGAATTCCTTCAGACAAATTATTTGAAGGAATTCCTTCAAAAAAAACCCTGAAGGAATTATGGAATTATCCCATGATGTGTCAGGGGATGTCAAATCTAGAACAATAAAATAGCCATTGGGATTCAAAGGGAATGATGGGATAAGGGATGTCAAAATTAGGGGTGAGCAACTAGCCATTGGGAGTAATCGAGATGGAAAACTCCAAAGTCTTCTTGCTAGAAAAGTTCAAATTAAAGGAAGCTCAAGAACCCAAATAACTCTTACTAGTGAAAATCAGGATTTTCCAAGTGCTCTACTTATGAAATTTATAAGTAGAGAAATTTCAAGAGTCTGAAGTTGTCAGACTCAAAGAACTTGAAGTCATCAAGCAAGTGAGTTCTAAAGACCCGAAGTAAAGTGGTTCAAAAAACCCAAATGGGTCACCAAAGTATAAATTAGGATTTTTAAATTACTTTGATTATAAACCTTATAATTAAAGTGGTTCAAAAAAATTGAATGGGTCTACCAAGTTCAAATTAGGTTTAATCAAAGGCTTTGCTTATGAAATTTATAAATAAAGCAGCTCAGAAAAATTGAATGGGTCTACAAGTGCAAATCAAATTTTTAGAGCTACTTAGCTTATAAACTTGATCCAATGGCTGATTGACAATGCATAGGAGTCATGATAAAATGAATGAGGATCTAACATATGTCATAATCTATATTAGGTTGGATTATCAAAGAGTAGATGAAGTAGGCATTTGTGTAGGATCAGATTGATGGTGTAAATCAATGATCTACATCAATTTTGATGGCCAATCAAAAGGGTGAGATGATGAAGGAGATACATGTAGGTTTTGGTATTTTTCATCTCTAAGACCAAATAGAATAAAATCAACTCTTGTCCACACCATGGCACCTCTGGATGAGTCAAGAAGAATATATTAGGCATCAAGACAAATTTCATATAGGTGGATCTTTTTCTAGCAACCATTTTTATGCCATTGCTCAAATATCTCATTCTTTTGAGAAAATTTGGAGAAGCATCTTCAATGGGGTAAGCCAAAGGCATTAAAAAGGGTGACATGGATCAATTAAGGTACCTTAATGAACATCTTTAGCAAAATTAGTTACAACTAAAGATGGAGACCTCTAATAGAATCGATTCTTTTTCTTGGTGCCAAAGGCTTCCCCTTCTCTCTTTCTTCTTACTATATATACAACCCCTTGGCTAGTAAACAATCATCCATAGATAGTATGATGAATCCCTATTAGAATGTTTCCATTCTCTACCTTTAAACATTAACATAGGTATTTTCCTTTGAAGTTTCTAGAGAATGTTTTGAGTGTGTAAGAGATGCATAGTAATAGTATGTAATGATTTTCATCCTTCTATTCTTCTCCCTTCACATATAAGAAAGAATATTGGGTCTAATAAGTCACATGGTGTGTGTCTAAATGTGTTTAAATATTGTATGAGTATTATTTTTTTGGAATGAGAAAATAGTTGCCCTTTCAGATTCATTTACCTTGTGTTATTTTTCACATCTCACGTCTGCATTGAAATACTTGTGATATATTTTTAGAGCTTGGAAATGGTTTGTGTCTTTTATTGTATTCTGCACTAGGATGTGGCATTCATGTGGAAGATAATTTTGGTGTATCACCACACTTGGAATAGATTTTACTTTTCTATAGTTTTATAACCCTTTTCTTCTCAGTTTTATAACCCTTTTCTTCTTAATAGGCTGGTTTAAATGGAGGTTGTTTTGTAGAGACATATTCAAGGAGCTATCCTTTCAAACCCACAAGTTTATTTCACATATAGGCACACCCACATGCTTGGAAATATCCCAATGTTACCAAATTTGGAGGAGGCCTAAACACCCTCTTATAGGGTGCAAGATTTGGAGACAATAGACTATTTTGGAACAACTCCTCATAACTTCTTAGAATTGGATGGAAAATTAAGATAAGTCATTGCATGTTTTAAAAATTAAATGGCTATTCTTAACTAATGCATATTCTTAGAAAAACTTCTCCATGTTTTGAATTGATCATTAGAATATTTAAAAAGTTAATTTATATCCTTATATTGTAAAAGAAGCTTAATGGAATTATATTATTTAAGTTGGTATAAAGAATTCTCCTATGGTATATAAAAACAAAAAAGCTCTAATCTAAGGTTGAATTAATAAAATTATACATAGGCTAAGGTCATGAACCTAATATAAAAGGGTTAATTATTTAAAGAATGAGATTAAAAAAAAACCTATTATAAGTGTACTTAGTCCATGGGATAATTAATTGGTATTGAGTCCCTTGAACTCATATGACATTCATAAAGGTAATGTTTGGGAATGTAAATATAACCTTGAGATAATGTGCTAAATTAAGTAAGATCCTTAGGCATGCCTTGTCATGTGCTTACACCCTACCTTATAGTAATGTAAGATGTTCCCAAATCGAACATAAACATTGTTTTTGAAACATCTCATGAAGCTTGCACACACTTCTTGAGGAATTTAATGCCTAAACTCACGCCTCTATTTTCTTGTAAATTCAAAAAGTGTTTCAAGGCTTTGCATTACTTTTGGAAATAGCTATTTTCTATTGATATTTTTCTACTTCTTGTGAATTGTTAGATAATGCTTAGTCAAGCTTAGTATGATGGTTTTTCTATTTAATTTATTCTCACTCTACCACTATTTATTGAAATTTTCTAAATTACCCAATGAGGTATTGGCTATTCTATAACCTGTATAGGTACTCAAGTAAGGGCATAAGTTAGTAACATCTCTGATATGAAGGTCATAGTGAAGTACATGGATAGGAGTGAGCGTGTATGACCACACTAACCCACTTCTATCTAAATTCTAAATGGTTAAAATGCTTCATAATGAAGTTGTTGATGAGTTATGTACTTGGTTTAATTCCCATGTTAGCTATAACATAGTTATGGATCTCATTATGTGTTTTCATGCTAAACTCTGGTTGAAACTTTTTTTTGTAGTTTTTGTTTTAGTATATTAAAAAAAATTATGGTTGTGATAAATGTACAATAAAAAAAGATCAAAATATAATTATTGATTACATTATTGACCATTTAAAAATAATTATTCTTAATAACCCTATTTGAATTTATGAGATGATAGAGGAAGTCAACAAGATCATAAATACAAAACCTTCTCATGTACAATCTCTTAGGCTTTATAATTATAAGTTACCTATAATTTGCAACACATGTTTTCATCCCATGCATATGAAAAATAGTGAAGCTAACTCCATTATCAATGATGGAATCTAACCTTTGAGCAAACCTATCAAGAGTACAATGATTTTAAAAAATAACCTAAAAAATATATTGTATTCCATAAATAAATTTCAAACTCAAATACAAAACATTGATATGAATATAGTGTCACTTGAAGTTAGCATTACATAATCACATCTTAATGTTATATAACTAACATATTTTATCACTAGTAATCAATATCAATACTTTTGTGATGATAATTTACCATTTGATGAAGCACACATAAGGTGTCTATATGACCTTAGCCACATAGATTAATGAATTGTGTAGCATCAAGTGCTTCCGAACATACATCTTTCAAACCTGTCCTATACTCTACATTATTCTTGATTAATTTGATGAATTCTTAGTATTTTGTTTGAATTTAATTTAAAAATACAAAAAACATTGATAAAATAAAAAAACACAAAAAAATTATTTGATCCATATCATGATCATGATCATTGCATATTATCATTTTTTTGTATCATATTATTATACATAGATTTTATTATTCTATGTGTTGTGCCTTGCATGCGACTTCATCCTAGTGTTTAATTTATAAAAAAATTAAAATATAAAAAAATTATTCAAAGAAGAAAATTTAAAAAAAAAATTGTTTTATCTTCATGATCGAATACCATCTACCTATCTACATACACTACATATTTTATGCATTTATGTTTTCACAACTATATTATAAAGTTATACCTTGATTCAAGTGAAAGGCAATATGATTATCATTACATTTACAACTCTCCTAGGGGGCATTGCTTACTTTGTTATCAAATCAAAATTTATATATGGAGCTACCTCTATGTGCATATTATTTCTTACTGATTAGTTACATGAGGTATGTTGATATGTGTTTTATGCACACTTCCTAAGGGGAATGAATGGGATAGATCCCTATCATTTTAGGATTGTAAAATACAATCTAGGGAACTGGTTTCAATTTATAGATTTCTTATGTATCTTGTTGAGAATAACTCTAAGAATAAACAAATGTTACCACACATAGATTTCAATCCTACATCCAAACACTATACTAAATATATAAATATTTGCCTATCTTTCCAAGGTGGATATTAATAGTGGTTCCTATTTATAATATTGGGTAAAAAAAAGATAAAAGTGAAGGAGGATAAGGAATGTAAGTATATCCATAGAATTTGTGGAGCTATTGTAGTTTGCATGGGTTATATATGGATTTGAGTGAAACTTTCCTTTATTTAGGTAATTTAGCTTGGGATAAAACTATGATAGATAGGGTAGGGATTATGGGGAATAATTTATATTGAACATGATCCCTATAATGTTATTTCATAATATGAATAACCATAACAAATATTAACAAACACATTTGTATATGACCATTTAGATACACATAATACACTATAAAAACTTATTAGGTTAGTAATTATTCAACATAATAGAGTACACATAAAATAATCTAGATTTATACTGTGAACAAGGAATACAAGGAATACATATAAGGGAGGTTAGTGTTGTGTTATTTTAATAAATCAAAACAAAACAACACACTAAAATCCTAAAACCTATAGCCTAAACACTAGGGAGATCATAAGTAACAAGCATGCATATAAAAACACAAATAAAACATAAAATAAAACCTTATTTTACTTTATTTGGAGATCTAAATATCTTTTTTAAGTGGCTTGATTAGCTTGTGCATCACGAAGTCTTTGACAATGAAGTTTGCTTTATTCCTTCTCTCCTTGACACCTTGGCTTGATTGTTTGGCTTATGATTTGGGCATGGTAACACTAATTTCAAGGCTTGTCTCTCTTCAAATTAACATTATAACACTACACTATCAAAATATTTGAAGACATTTAGGCATAATAAATTTACACTAAGAGAGCTTAAACATCAATGGGTATGGCCTTGTATTTATAGTCTCAAAAGTTAACTCTCACCTAAGGTGAGTTAAGGCTAAGTTTAAACATGTAATGGGTTCAAACTAACCCTAGGTGAGTTGAGAATAGCTCTAATTAAGTTAAAATTTGTCATGTAATTATGATTTTCAATTATTAGGCATGGCTCTCAAATTAGATATTTTGAGATATTTTGGAAGAGCTTGATAACTCATAAAGACAATGATGAAAAGGCTTGATATTTTGATTTTTAGAATTTATATTTTAGATATTCATTAGTTGAAAATGGATAATTAAAATAAGAATTTAATCTTGTTTAATTAGATAATTCAATTTGATTAGTATTTTAGCTCTTTCAAGATAGATTTAAGTGCCCCACTTAATGGGTCTATAGGCCAAACTAATAGTTGTTATGTCACAAGATGATTAGGAATGAATATTTGAGAGGTTATTATTGCATATAGGCTAGTATCCAAAATAGGTATGCCTCAATATGATTCTTAGCATTAATGAATGATGTGTATCCAAAATGGGGATGTTCAATGATTCCTAAACTTAATTTGTAATGGTTGGTAGGAATCATTTTGAAGTCTGCTAAGAAGTCAGTTATAGATAGAATTGGATGTCTATAGTTTACCCCTATTTGGTAAGGCATTACACTATATAGGCATAATAACATATTCTAAAAGATTAAAAAAGTCTCATATGCCTATGCTTCAATGACTTGATAAGCCTTGGATGCCCTCTTAATGGAGCGATCAATGAAGAAGGTTGGTGATCGATCCTATGAAAGAAGGAAATAAAGGGGACCAAAATTAAAAGGAGGTATAAAAGACTAATTTTCCCATAAGCGGTTATAATCAGTGGCTCAGTGAGGTGGCCTAGTTGGGTTGATAAAAAAGATGATTTTCCTAAAGGTGATTATAATCATCGACATAGTGAGGTAAAAAGGATAATGATTTTTCTAAAGAAAGTTAGAATCATTATCCATAGGAAAGGGTAACAAGAGAATGATTTGCCCAAAGGAAGTTATAAATTAAAAGGAAAATAATGATTTTACCAAAGGCAATTATAATCATTGGTAGTATGAAAAAAATGCCCCAGATGGGTGGATATAGATAATAATTTCCCAAATATGGTTATAATTAATGTCATAATGAAAACATGCCCTTGTTAGTAGAAGAATGATAATAGTTTTCCTAAAGGTGATTATAATCATGAACATCCAGATTGATTTAAAAATGATGATTTGCCTGAAGGCAAATATAATCATTGGCATCAAAGTTTAGATCAAAACATAATGATTTACCCAAAGGTAGTTATAATAATTAGTACTATGGGTGGGATAATATGGAAAATTAGAAAAGGTGGCTTACATATTGAATCCATACTCATAAATTAGGAGTAAGCTGGTACATAGGAGAAAGGTGAATTTGGACAACCTACTAGTATGGAAATGCACATCCTAACAAGCAAAGACTAAAATTCTTTCATGATTTAATTACCCTATATTGGGGAATTGTTTGGGATAGATCAAGAGTTTTTTAGGTAGCCAAGGAGAATTACCACAAACACATTGCTTATATAATTTTTTGAGTTGAGTTTTATTGTAACATGTAAGAAAACACCATGATAACTTAGCTGAAATATGCATAAGGACTGACATGTTATCCAATAAACACTTGAAAATAATGCACCAATGATAAAAACCATGACAACAATGTTGATGAATGAATATGGATGGACTTAAGTAGAATGTGTAAGGAATCACCTAATGAATTCAATTACTAAGTCAAGGCACAACAAATAAATGAAACAAATAAACAAATAGAAAGACAAAACATGAATAAATAAAAAACACAACACAACACCAAGAAACAAAAAGAAATACACAATGAAAAAAATCAAACAAAATAAAATGAGCATACACAAACAATGTTTAATAATAATGTTAGTGAAAAAAAGGTGATAATAAGTGGCATAAGGTTTCCCCTAGGATATAATGGAAAACAAAACAAACAAACAAAATAGGGGAATAGAAGAAAAGGAAGGGGTAACCAAGATGACTCCAAATACACTAGGAAAGTGAACGTTGCCTATATAGCTCCATGGACATAAGGTCCAACATAAAATTCAAGCCAAATGTAGTCCTCTTAAGAGATGGGATAGAATAAAAATGATGAACAAGAAAATATGATTGATGAGATAGAGGACTATGGGAATGGTTTCACAAAATGATAGGAGCATGAGATGAAGCTTAGTGGGCATTAATGCATCAAAGTTGGAAACATAATGCACAATATGAAAACTCAAAAAATGGTGAGAGTGTAAGGCTTAGGAGCCAATAAGGATAGGTAAACTAAAGGACAAGTGGTTTCTTGTGAATTAGCTAGGGGTCCATAGAATCCTTAAGGCAAAGAAGTGGTCAATTTGGTGTTTTTTAGGATTTTTTAAGTTGTTTACAAATGGTTTTATATTTTTTGATGTATCTCAATTTAATTTGATAATTATAAGATACTAAATGGTCCAAAATCATAAAATAGAGAGAGTATTCAAACTTAAATTGATTGAAAAATGGTGAGAGCATGACAAAAGAGCGACTGAGTTGTTAAACATAAATTGAGTGTTGTCTACATAGTCCCATTAGGACCTCAAATCACTATAGTTTTGTCTTACAGTGGAGGAATCTAACTACGTAGATGTAAGTTCTAAAATTAGGCAAATGGCATAGTATGGCATGGGAATGGAAAGGTGGGACTTCAAGGCATGATAAAAGTGTTGTTCCTAATTTTCCCATAGGTGGTAATAATTAGGAAACAATGGTAAAGGTCAATGATATTAATTTTCCCAAAGGCATTTATAATTAGTAGCATAGAGTGAAACACTAATTTGCCCAAAGGCAGTTATAATCAAGAACACTCAAAATTAAAGGAAAAAATAAATGAAGGATGTAACTATCAAACCACTATCATACCAATCCAAGATGCTACCTTTGTTTAGAATATTGAATCAACTACTAAAACTTGATCCGACACCCCTAGTTGAAGGTGGCTAAAGAACCAATGGTATAGAACCAAGGTTAAATTGTTGGGTAGGGAGGGTAAAAACAACTTTGGTTAGATATGGAAAGCATGGTATAATGGTATATGGTATAATACAAATAAGAATATCGATATTATAGTACAATAAAAATGTGCCTCATAGACAATACTTCATGTCTTTCAAAAGAAGTAACGTTTGAGGTGTATAATGTTCACCAGCTCATCAAGTTCATCCTTGTATGGTGTAGTGATCCTATATGCTCTAGATTCATAATTTGAAATAATGATATAGGGGCCTATTCAATTGGGTTTGAACTTGCCTTTCTTCTTCTTCTTGACCATGGTGTTATTTTGGACTTTTTTAGTACAAGATCACCAATCTCAAACTCTCTATGTTTGACCTACCAGTTATAATGTTCAAAAAGTTGGTTCTAATATGCTTGAAGGCTATTGATAGTGGCCATGCATTTCTCATCAAGTAACTCTAGCTCTTATAGGTGAGGTACTTGGTAATCTTCATCATTTGGGAAATGTTTTAATGAGATATGTAAAGAAGGTAACTTAACCTCAATGGGAAGAATGGTCTCAGTGCCATAAATTAGGGAATATGGAGTGGCTCATGTTGGAGTATAGTAATTAGAGAAATATTCCTAGAGGGTATGAAAAATTTGGAGGTGCCAATCATATTTTTAAGGATGTTGACAATAGTTTTATTGGATGCTTCTACCTGGACATTACCTTGTGGTAATATGTGGTAGAAAAATGTTAAGTGGTATTGTACTCAACATAAAGCATTTTGACATCCTTATTTTTAAATAATCTACCATTATCTAATATAATATTATATTAGATACCATAACGATAGATAATATGATTGAAGATGAACTTGGAAATATATTTCCTAGTCATGTACGTGATGGGTATAGCTTTGACCCACTTAGTGAAATATTTGGTAGCAATAAAGATGTGTTTATGGCCATTACATGAAGTTGGTTTAATCTTCCTAATGAGATCAAGGCCCCATAAAGAAAATGGCCATGGAATAAGTATTGGTTTCAATGTTTTAGCCAAATCATGAATTAAATTAACATGCCTTTGACATTTGTCACACCTTTTAACATAAGCAACTGCATTTGCTTCCATAATTAGACAATAGTAGCTGATACATTGAATATTTTAAAAGAGTTGTATCCAAGATCATCAAATCAATGAATGCATATTATGGAGTGATCTCATGATTCAAGCATGTGCACATCACACATAAGCTACTAGTAAATGAAATTATGCATAGAATAATATTTAAAAAGAATGAGAGAAAATAATGAAATACTCTATATCATCTTGAATAGAGAATAGAGATGAATTAATTATACAAAGGGATGAAGTTCATAGCTCTCATAACTCTCAAATCTATCGCATCTCACAACTAAGTAGCTTAAACAATCTATAATATACTGCATTACATTGCCTTACCTTGAAATATGAAGGGAGAGAGGTACATATATAGGTTGGAGAGGGAAAGATACCACACATTCTAGTGAATGTGGAACTAATCTTGCCAAGTAACCAAAATGACCTCTAGAGCCCTAAACAAGATAATATAACTATGTAGGCAAAAACCCAATAGAAAAAAGGCCTACACCAACACCCCCATAAACATAGCTTAGGTAGGTGGTGTTATAAAAAAATGGGTCCTAAAAATAAGACATGATAAGGTAAACCATATATAAAGAAATCTCTCATAAAGTAGAGAAAAGGAGAGAATCCATAGGAAAAAATCCCCCAAAAAAGAGAGACATAGAAGAAGTGAAGAGGCTAGAAGGCCCCCCTAAAGATGCTGAAGTAATTAGTACTCCAAGTATAACTTGTAAGATGATGAAGGCTGATGATGAGATCCTCTACCTGAAGACTGTAAAATCTCCATCCACTTCAAATAATGTTTTTTATCTTTGGTAAAGAAAGAACCCAATGCATATACTAAAAATATACCCATCCCATAATGGAAGATGAAGGTAACAATATGAAGATCTCTGAATATGGTCCAAATCATATATGTGCATAGGTCTAGCTAGAATGTGCATAGAATCTAAAAGTAATACCACTAAAGTGAACTAGTCATAAGAATGACATGGAAAATTCATTGAAAGAATGTCCAAGTGAAGAGTGGAGCATGACTCACCAACTGAAGAAATAAATTCCATAGGAAGAGATGAGTCATCGATGATCACAATAGTTGTACTCATACTATAAATAGTGGAGTCCTCCAAAGTGTAAGGATGTGAAAGCTCTAGAAGAGAAATAGTATGTATATGAATGGATGAAAAATATGAAATGAGATAATTAAGGTTTGGTAGAATCTCATCCTATTGTGGAGGCTCGATATAAGGAAGAGCACTATCCACCATGAATGTATCATCATAGGGAATAAAATCATGAGGAGAGAGTACAATAATCTTAGAAGAGACAATGAGTAGTGGAGGAGGAGGTGTGACATAAATATCAAAAGGATCACTGAAAAGAATCTGTAGTATGATCCAAATAGTGCATGGACACTCTATATGTTCCACATGGAAATGAATGTCCATGGAAACATGAAGTAATAGAGTGGAAAAAACCTTATCACAAGTATTTTCCCACTTATTAAACAAAATAGGATCAATGGGTTTAGGAATCTATCCATATAAGAATAGAATATGATTCTTGTGTATGAAAAAGTGTTATATTTAAGCATGCCATGAAGCATAATTTTCCTTCCTAAGAAGGATCACTAGAGATGAAATAACTCTCCTCATCTATTATTAATAGTGTATGTTCTAGAGATGGAATTCAAACTATGTCAAAAATGAGTTTAGTCAAAGGAGAGAAATCTATGTACAAGTGACAATGCATGTGCAAATGGATGTTAAGATATACTAATAATGAATCTATAAATATAATAAAAATCTATGAAAGTAGTCACTAAAAAGAGCACAGGTAACAGTTATGAAAAACTTAATGTTCACAAGAGAGAATGTAGGTCCCACAATAAAACTCCCTAAGACAATCAACAATGAATCCCCCTATGTTTTTAATTACAAATAATGTTCAAGGAATGAGCAATCTTTGATTATGATCGATTACCAATGCATGCTCTAAGTATGGATGTCAAAATTAACCAAAATGTGTCCACATAAGTAAGTGTAATCAATGCATGAGTGAAATAAACACATCTTAATGAATGGACATCAGATTCAACTGATAATTTATCCATAAATGTGAGTAATTAGTGTAATATCCACTAAATTGGCATAGATTAAAACTACAAATAGGCCAAGTAGGAAGAAATCAGACTCTGTTGATAATGCATCCATATGAGGATAATTAAATGTGTGAACTAGTCAGGAAGCCCCCCCCCCCCCACCAAATTTTGGTACTTAAATTTGACCAATGTGTGGGAAATAAACACTTTTTCATAAGATGGTACTCAATTTTGAGTTACCGTTTACAAGATATTAACAATACAATTTCTTGTAAATAGGACTATTGACTAAAAACATGCACTTGAAGCCAAAAAAAGTACCCTTGGGCGAGGTAAAATATGCCTTCCAACAACTTGTTAGAATTTTAATTTCTCCATGGACTTAAAAAGTCAACAAAAGTGGAAAAACATTTTGTTGGTTGCCTCGGTATGCATGGAAGCAAGTTTGACTTCTTCTTTAAGCAAAATTATAGCTAGTAAAAGTAAAAAATGAATGGATAGCTAATTTTTTTTTGTTTTAATAAAACAAAAAGTAAATTATAATTGGTAAAGGAAGGAAAAAAAGAATTTTGACTTAAAAAAACACACAACTTTCTAGGCAGTCCTTACTAAACTCAACACGTTAGAGCTAGTAGAATATTCTCCTTCCAATGCCTCTCTACACTATGCCTTACAATGCCCAGTCAACTTAGAACTCTTTAGATCTCTATTAGACTTGTAAAAAACCAAAGCTTAGCCATGGATTTTATTTACAACAAGAAAAGTGCCTAGCTTTTGTTTATAATGTAGAAGTTTGTGTAGACCTTCTTTTTCAATGCCTCATATCTGGGTTTGCTTTTTAGATCTATTTAATGCCAAGCTTATAGAGTGCCTTTAGTAGATATCCTTGGTATATCTCCACATGTTGCTAGAAATAATGATTGAGGATAGGTAGATCTTGTTTTGAGAGCACCAAACATCTAGAATTATAATGCCTCTATAAAAAAATGATGCCAAAGTACAATTTCAATGCAAAAGTCAATGCCTTCAGATTTAAAATCGAGAAAAACTCAGTCCAATGCTAGTTTAACTCCTCTAGTGTATATATTTCTAGCAATCACTTCTAATGTCAAGTGTGGTGGAAAATAAACCTAGATAAGATCTGGATCACATAGATCTAGTAGATGATGCCAAAAAAATCAATCTACTACTCCATGCTACCATGCCAACATTGGTCCAAACACTAATGCTTCTTTCACAAAGTTTGATGTAGCTTTAGACATAGATCATATGGAATATGTAGTAGCCTCTACATGTAATAGACAATAGTGTCTTTCCAACACAAATCACTACACTCCACTCGTAACATAGACCTTGATACAACAAGGACACCTTCTTTACCAAGAAGAAAATTTCAACGCCAAGCTAAAACTTACAAATCTAAAATGCCAAGTTTGAGAATAGATATTTGATGCCTCAACTCAAAAAAGAATGCCACTTGCTAGAAAAAAGCCTAGATAAAAACTTGGATACCAAAGCTAGATTTGAGACACTCTTCAGTAGATCTCTATAAAAAAAGATAAAAATATAAACTCCAACATCATCTTTTTATAGCAAAAGGGCAGATCATATCAGAATGAGATCTACACTTTATACAGAAAAATGCCAAGGTAGAACTTGCCAAGTTGAAAATAATAGATCTAAAGCAGATTTATCTAAAAAAAATTTAGATTTGAAATATAAAATATTTATCTCAATAATTCCTATGATAATATAATATCAAATTTCAAGATTTCATAAAAAATAATAGTAAATAACCAACCAACTAGACAATTGTGAATATGGATTGGTGCTCTGATACCATAAAAGAGTTGCAGCTAGGATCACTAGATCAACAAATACATATGATGGAGTGATATCATGAGTCGAGCAAGTGCACATCACACATAATCTACTAGTAAATAAAATCATGCATAGAATAATATTACAAAGGAATGAGAGAAAATAATGAAATACTCTATATCATCTTGAATTGAGAATAAAGATGATTTAATTATACAAGGGATGAAGTTCACATCTATCACAACTCTCAAATCTATCAAAGCTCATAGTTAAGTAGCTCAAACAATCCATAATGTACAAAATTACATTACCTTGCCTTGAAATATAAAGGGAGAGAGGTGCATGTATAGGTTGGAGAGAAAAAGATACCACACATTATAGTGAATCTGGGACTAATATTACCAAGTAACCAAAATGACCTATAGATCCCTAAGTAAGCTAATACAATCATGTAGGTAAAACCCAGTGGAAAAAATGCCTACACCAATAATTTTTTGTCTAGGATGGCCTTGTTGGTTCATGAACTTCTTGTAACACTAATGTCACTTCTGCCTAAATTAAACAACAAATTAGAGTTCCATCAAAGATATGATAGTAAATGGTTAGGCCAATTAAGGTATAATGTGAGTATTTGTGGGTAAATTCCTTTAGTTTTTGGTGTGATAGGCATGGTGGCATGATATGGTCATGTAGGTAGGTAAAGAGGTCCAAATACCATATATTACTGGGACCAATAATATCAAAAATCATTACAATGGTTGAAGGTTCATGAGAAAATGATAGAATATTTTTAACAAGGAATTGATATTCTTTTACCTTATCTATGTGATAGATCAAAGAACCAATGGTGGCCATGACATCTACTATTTTTTTACTGGCCCTAGGTTTGTGTTCAAATTTTATGTTGGCAATCTACTATTTGAGAGTGTCAACCATGGCCTTGTATGACACTAGCTTGTCATCTTTGGTTTGGAAGTGGTATGTAACCTAATTGATGATTAACTAAGAATCACCATAAACCATTAGATGTTGAATATTCCATTGTACTAATTAGCAAAGCCTTGGAATGAGTGATTCATATTAGGCTATGTTTTTAGTACAAGTAAAGTTGATATGAAATGTTTTAGGGATAATATCCCCATATGGTGTAATACACAATAGCCCTTCCCCCAATCCATGTGATGTGAATGAATATTTCAAAATATAGCTTCTAGTGCTAATCCTCAAGAGGTGTTTCAATGATGGTCATAATGGAATCATATAGGAATTAAAAATTCAATGGTTCTATATCTGCAAGGGGAAATTCAATAAGTTGATCTATAATCACTTGTCATTTTATATCCTTATGATTAACGTAATCTATCTTGAACTCACTTAGAAGCATGATCCATTTGGCCATGTGGCCTTGTAAAGCTATCTTATATAGTTGATACTTGAGTGGATCTACTTTGTAAATAACCATGGTTTTGTTATTAAACATGTAATGTCATATTTTTTGTGCTACAAAGACCATAACTAAACAAGCTTTTTCTATGGGCATATAATTATGTTCATACATGACCAGTGTATTAGATAATATATGGCATGCTATTTTCCATTTTTGTCATACTAGGCTAGAAGTGTCCCTAAGGCTTTGTCTATGGTAGATAGGTACAATAGGAATGACTTTCCTAGCATTAGCAATAACAAAATAGGTGGATTGACAATATAGTCATTCAAGTGATAAAAGGCTTTATAAAATTCCTCATCCCAATGAAATGTGACACCTTTCTTTATTAAGTGTGTAAATGAATGGCATTTATTGGCCAAATGAGAAATAAAGCATCTAATATACTAAATCTTGACCTACAAACTATAAAGTTGTTTCAAATTATAAGTTGGTGACATCTTGATAATGGCTTGTACTTTTGCAAGATCAACTTCAATACCTGTATGAGAGATGATGAAGCCTATCATTTTTATTGAAGTGAAACCAAAAATGCACTTCATAGGATTGAGTCTAACCTTATATTCATGAATCTTCTTAAATATTCTTCACATTATGATTGGATGATTGGCCCAGGTCTTTGATTGACCCAATATCTCATCGACATAGTCTTCAACAATGTCATGCACAATATCATGAAATATGATGGTCATGGCTCTTTGGTATGTGGCCCTAACATTCTTGAGATCAAATGGCATAACCTGATAATAGAATGTTCCCTAGGGAGTGGTGAACACTATTTTATGTTGATCTTCTGGTGCAATCCAAATCTAGTTGTATCCTAAAAATCCATCCATAAGTGAAAGCATTTTATACCTCATTATGGAGTCAACTATCATGTCAATATTTGGTAGTGGAAAGTCATCCTTGTGGCATGCCTTATTTATATCTCTAAAATTAGTGTAGATTTTAATTACTTCTAGCTTCTTACTGATTGGTACAACATTCAAGCTCCACTCTAAGTATTTGATCGATAAAATGCATATCACTTCTAAGAGTTTTACCAATTCTTTCTTTACTAATACAATAATCCAAGGATGCATCTTGCATAGTTTTTTATTAATAGGTTTGGCATCAAGATGTACAATAAGGTGGTGTACAACCAAGGTGGGGTCCAAACTTAGAATGTATGAATAGGCCCAAGTAAATATATTAACAAATTCCCTCAAAGGGGACATAAATATTTCACATTCCTCCTCAGTGAGGGATGTGACTATTTTGATCCATTTTGGGTCATCTAGAGTCCTAATGTTGACTTCTATAGTGTCTTCTATGAGGAAAGTTGAACCATCTTCTAGAATTATTGGTAATTATTTGATTCAAAATGTATCTATAAAGTCATCTATTTGGAATAACTCTTTAATTTCTCCTAAACAAGATGAATCAGAGTCTCCTAATGGTAGGGATGGCCATGTTACAAATATTGTGAGAAATTCTTAAATAATTCGATCAAAGGCATGTTGTTCTCAAAAATGAACTTAGACCCAAAACTAAGTTTTTCATTGGTGGTCTCTTGAGCTTCCTTTAAGGAAAGGTGAACACCCCCATCTAATGGTGCTTAAAATAGGTTTTCACTAGAAGACTGAACTTTCTCTTTACTTTTACCCTAGTCCAAAAGTGCCTCAAAGAAGTTTTCACTTTGGGACCTCAATGTTATATTTACTTGTTTGTGGCTAAGGGTATTCACCCATGATCTAAAATAGGTTGTAGGATCTAGTTTGATAAAAAACCCTTATTTGTGGTCTCCCAATAGAATATTGTCTCTTAGGCCTAAAAAATCACAAAAGGCCTCATCATTCTCAAACTCATCTACATGCATTATGGATTATTCTTGGTCCTAAACTATAAGTTGAGGGTGATATAGAGGAAGCATGTTATTGAGAATAATTGGGTCAATGGTACAAATAACATGGGTTTCAAATAGATTGGTATTGGTAAGGTCTTCATAAATGCTATGATCATACACTACTTCACTATTGTCATCATCATCACTAGATGTTGGCATTAGAACACAAATAAGATATGTGGGGTTACCCCTAGGTAGTTTAAATATGAGACCATAGGTTCCTTTGAATTGAGTTATAGAAATTAGCTCAAGAGTACCTTACTACTTTGGCCCAATATCTCCTCCTTCATAGGCTTGGATCTCCATGATTTTTTAAGGAATGGGGTATTTGGCATTTTTGTAACAATCAACCAATTTTTCATTGTTTAACCATGAGTAATACTTTTCAAGTGGGTCTTCTTCATATCTAGTGGCTGACATGAAAATGATAGGAGCTAGATTATGAAGTTTTCCTTTTCCCTTTCATTTCCATTCCATATAAGGTGGCTTGGCTTTAGGTTTTATATAGGCCTTTAGGTTTTGTGGAAGCTTGGAAATGTGAAATGTGTTGTGGTTCAAATACTATCCTAGTCCATTAGCCAAGATGGTAAAATGATTAGACATTTATAGTCGAGGCATATGGGATGATGAATCAAGGCTATTTGGGTCTATGTAGTTGGACTCTAGTAATTCAACAAGTATTTCTTTGCTTTTATCCTTTTTGGGAATTGGATCTAGGCTAAGGTGATATTTATAACTCTCATGCTTAGATTCCAAGTGTTTTTAATGTTCATAGGGATATAAATATCCATTCATAGTGACCTCTATGCCTGAATGAGATAACTTGAGACACTAGTGTAATTTTGAAGGGATTGCATGAATTTCATGTATCCAAGGTCCACCCAAAAGAAAATTGTATGATAAATCTAGGTATAACACATGGTAAAGTGTATCATGGGTCAAGGGCCCAATGATAACTAGAAATATGATGGTGCCTTGTGATTCCCACTCTTCATTGTCATAATCCTTGATAGTCATTATTTCTAGATATAGATTAGTTGTTATATATCTGAGATGTTTGATGAGCTTCAAATACACACTATTCAAGCCTGATCCATTATCTATGACGACATATTTAACTTTGTGCCACAGTATAATAATTTCAAAGTACAATGAATTGTTATAGAGAGGGCCAAGGGATGACATATCACTTTGGTCAAAGGTTAACTATTGTCTTAGGGATATATGTCCAACCAAATCTTGGAATTTGTCTAGAGTTATATCATTAGGAACTTAGGATTGGCCTAAGAATTTTGTTAAGATGTATTATGGATAGTAGATGTATGCAATAAATATAAAATATAGATTTGTGTAGGTGTCTTTTGAATTTATTCCATAATGTTGAACATCTTTTATTTGATAGTGGTATATGTCTTGTTTCTAACTAGGATAGTGGGTTAGATGGGTTCAGTGGTAGGTGCTTATGGGTTGGGAATGGTAATGTTTAACTACTAAGTTATGATTGCATAATTGGGAGTATATACAAGATCATTGTTTCAATAAAATTATGGTGAAGGGGGGCCATATATGATAAGTCTTTATTACTGGTGCACTTGTATGTGGTCGTAGGGCAATGATGAGTTATCAATATAAGGTCAAAAAATAATAATCCTTAGTTATTGGTATGCTTATTTACAGTCCTAGATCAAATAAGGATTAATAGCATAAATAAGTTAATTGGAATTATTTATTAAAGGTCCTATTCTATTAGAACTTGGTCTTATATTAATGGTGATGGTGGAAATGTGACCTATCGCAATATAACCTAAAACCTTGGTGTAGTCATGGGAAGCTGTGTGGTAAGTCTATTAGTTAGTGGAATCATTTTGACCTTGGTTATTTCTATTTGGTTAATGCCATTATTATTTCTTCTAGTATTATTATTATTTTCCTAACTATTGATACTATTATTGTAGTTATTTTGGCCTTTGTTATTTCTATTGTTGGTTATTATTGTTATATTTCAGAAAAGGGTTTTGATAGATACTTAGGTTCTGATTGGATGTAGATGCTCTAATATCCAATGTAATATCTCCATTCTCAAACATATTTTTAGTGAGGTTCTTTATTTTCACATAATGATGTAGATTATGTCCATGAACATGATGGTATTCATAGAACTCATTTTCCTTGTACCAATGCAAATAAGGAATGCCCTTAGGATAATATTTCAATATTGGCCAACTAATCATATTAGTGGTGGATAGCTTGAAAAACATGGATTTAATAGGATCTCTAAGGTCACTAAAGACTTAGAGAGTAGTGGAATTTATCCTTGGAGGAGGGGTTTTCAAAATTAATGGTTGCTGCATTTGTTGAGCTGGTCTAGGTTGATGCGAAGGTTATACTTGATGAATAGGTTATTGATGAGGGGTAAGTTACATTTTCAATTCTATATAACTAGATAATGTTTACACCATTTGTAAATGATGTGACTCAGTTACTACATTTCCAAAAACATTCTTTTTGTGATTTAATTTCTTGGATTTTTGATAGTTACTAGCTTGAGCTAGTGATGTTGTTTGTGCTTGGATTGGGTTTTGGTTTTGATTTTGGTTTGTTCCTTGGTTTTGGTTTGAAGAGGTGATATTATAATACCTTTGTTAATAATTCCCTTTTCAATTAAAAAACCTTTGTTGATGATCTCTTTGAAGGTATGTGCACACTGTAGCTCTAGATGATAAGATATCACACTATGTAAATTTTTAGTAAACATAGTAGTGAACTATTTGTGTGGTAAGATATGGGTGAAGTGGATAATAAGTTATCTCCATATTTTTAGATATATCATGAAACTTTCATCGACCTCATGCTTGGCCTGAGTCAGATCTACCAGTGAAATTTTAAGTTCAATATTGTAGGAGAAATGTTGCACAAATTTATCTAAAAGGTCATCAAAATTAGATACTAATTTTTTTGGCAATTTTAGGAACCACTCCAAATATTTCCTTGTTAGAATTTAGGGAAACAAGATGAAGAGGTAAATGTTTTTGTAATCCACTAGCAAGAAAGAAATAAATAATTCTATCAAATGGGCCTTAGGGTCTCCTTTACCATTGTATTTATCAAAATTTAGTGGTTCATACTTTGGAGGAAATGGTATTCATAGATATTCCATGTTGAATGGGTATGAACATACATCATATAACTTGAAATTCTTGGTCTATTTCCCTAATTGAATGGTGGAAATTTCATCTGTCATTTGTTGTAGTTATTATGCTAAGAAACTAGATGGAAGATTAGCTTGAGGTGGAGGTTGGGTGGTAAAAGGTGGATTACCTTGACCATGATATAATGGAGGAATGGTTTGTTAGGAAATGTTGATTTTGTGATTGAACCAACCAATAATATGCATCTATGGATTAGGATGTGATTATTGAAATTACACATATTGTGGTGTGATATTTTGGTTTGGATTTAATATATAGCCTTGAATTTGAGGGAATTATGGCTATGATGGAAGGATATGAATCTAGGTAAAGTATTATGCCTACTAAGTTTGAGTAGGGACTTGTTGTCAACTAGTCAAACCTGGTTGAATAAGAGGAACTTATTGTGGACCAAGGCCCTACCTTTGGATTTGTGGTACATTTTGAACAAAAGGTAATTGCTACCTAATTATTACTTGTTGGATAGTAGTACCTCTTATTTTCATGAACACCTATTGTGAACTATATGTTTGTTGGATGTTAAAAATTTATCATTGACCAAGAGACATATGTTATTAATTATAAAACATTTGTAATTATAAAGTCATGTTGGTCTAGGGTTGGAGAGGTACATTTTGCACTACCTGGTGAGATTGAACATTTATTTCCCCTATTAAGGTGGTGAAATATTCTACCTCTACTATGTTGGTATATTAGACAATGCCTATTATTTTGGAAAGTTATTTATTGCTTGTTATGGTGGAGTAACATTCATCATGGTTTTTTGAGGTGAAGCACTAGTTGGTGCCTAATTACTTAATCCATATGGTTGTATGCTTGAAGAAACAACTGGTTGAGTATTAGAGGTAGCTTTTTATGGTTGGGATTTAGGATTTCCTACCCCCTAATATTATGAATCACTTGTGTTTTTAACTAAAGGCACTTATTATGGACTAGTTGTTGGTGTAGTTAAACCACTTTGCCCTAGATTGGAAGACACTAGTGTGTTATCCACCATGTTTGGCTTATTGTTTTGTGTAGAAGTAATAATCACTTATTAAATAGATGGGACATTGTACATGTCACCAACTAAAGTGATTTACACAAATAGGTCTATACCTAAATTATATTAGCTTTTCAATTCAATTAATGATCCTATTGAAGGAGCTAACTCTATGAGTGGAGCATTTGACATGGCCATGGTGTTAAAATTGTGTGCTATATTTAAATAGATTTGATATGTTTATTTAATTTGTCTAAAGTGGTCCTCCATGAGGCCCTTTCCTTTGACAAGCATTTTTGGTTCTTGATATGACATATTCATGAGCGATTGAGGATTGCTAGTAGAGGCTTATTCAATGGTTCAATTATAAGGTATGTTGAGAGGCACTCTAACTAGACATGGTAAATTTTCATGGGGGATTTTTTTTGTAAACTTGGACCCTACCTCTATGGTTCTGACTAAGAATTCATCCTTATTTTCAAGGAAGTGATGATCAAACAAATTAATGATCCTACATTGATGGTATATTAACATAATACAATTGTTGTTAAACTTATTCTACAACTAAAAGTATGCTAGAAAGGTATTGTGTAATTTACTCTTGCTCCTACTCTAGGTATGGAGGCATGTTAACCAAATAATATGCTAAGGGATCTTAGCTTTATTACCTAGAGTGAGTAGTGTAAGGAGGATAAGGATCCATCTCACAAACCACATCATCATCATAAGGGTATTAAACAAAGTCCCCTTGTGTGAACACATTATCATAACCTAGATTGTATATGGCTCTACTACGATTGTAATGAGACATATCTTAATTACTAAATAATATTTTTCAAAGATAAGCATAGATTTCTAAAAAATATTAAAAACAAGATCTAAAAGATAGAATGGTCCAAACTTGGTCAAACTTGGTCTAAAGGTGGAGTTGTATCTCGAAAACATTTAGTGATAAAACATGGGTTAAAACAGTCTAACATCAAATGTCAAATTTTAAATGTCTTACACAAAAGGGTCAAGTGGATGAATAAAAACCGGAATGCCAAACTTAGGTAAAACATGTTTTAAACAAGTATAAACTAGGTCTAAAGAAATAAAGGTTGCTAGGTCTTTTGTAAAACAAGGCACAAAAGCTAGGATCAAAATAGGTATTTCTAGGTCTTTTGGAAAACAAGGCACAAAAGCTAGACTTTAAACAAAATGAAGTATAAAAGGCAAGAGATTTAATCTAAAAAATTTGAAACACTTTAACACAAGCTACGCATTTAGCTTTAAACACACATTTGATCATTTGGAAACGATATAATGAATTTTAGGAATATGGAAGGTAGAACATTTCCCCAAATCTAGGCACAAAAATAGTCTTAAAATAGAGCAAGAAATTAGTCTAAGTTACATGACCCAAAAGTGAAAGATCAATGTCTAGGCCAAAATTACACAAGTCATAGGCATAAATAAATTTGTGTTTGAATCTAAACTTGTCAAGGCTAACTTCAAAATTGATTTAGAAGACTCAGATTTTTAAAATAGACAATAAGCTAGACAAGAACATACAACATGCCAATACTAGGCATAGATATAAACGACACACATGGTTTTGATTTTTTAGTTTGGAACACAAGGTAATAAGTCTTTGAAACAATTTGAGTAGCATAAAAATGCTATCATCATATAAAGATATGACAAATGGTTTGTTTCAAAGATTTTGAGGCACAAGACTTGGAATTAAATGGGAAATGTAATGATACCCTTTTCAAATAAGTGACACACATAAAAAGTTTGATAAATGACTAAGGAAAATGTGTGATGTCAAATGGATGGAATAATTCCTCTTAAAACAAAGGAGTTATGTGTAAACAAGACTTGATTTGGATGTGGTACAATAAACAAATAGTTTCAACACAAGACCATACAAGTAGAAATGATAAAATGAGAAAAACACCTAAATATAACATCCTAAATCCTAAAATTGATAAGGTTGCATCGTACTGTCAAATTCCATCTATATACCTTCTCTTGAGAGGATTTTAAATTTTAAATCCAAAAAGTAAAATCACATGAAAATTAGGGTTTTTAAGCCCCCTCTTCTCTCAAGAGTTTGTATGATGACATGGAACTTTAGGTTACTTACCTTGCATCAATAGTATGTCTACAACAAGTGGGATTTTTAAACTGTTTATTTATATATGGTCCCATATGTGTGGAAAACACTAGTGAAAAACAACATCACTTGTATCCACATCGATTGACTTGTTATGAAAAAGGTCTTGTCCTTTTCATAACCATGACATCCATTAATTATTTAGTGTAGTGTGATGTCTGAGTTGTCCCTACATTTCAAGGTTGAGTACTACTAATAGAGCTTGTTTTAACCACTCAAAAAAAGTGTCCCAATGGGTCACCATAAATTTATATAGCCCACCATGGAGTGGGGTTGAAACAATACTAAGAGATGAATTCTTGGGTCAACATTTCTCTAGAGAACTTGTGAGGAGGCAATGAATTCTTGCCCACAAGACAAAATGCATGAAAATAAAGATAAGTGGAAGGACTTTAGTGTTGAATTGTGGTAACCCAAATAATTTGGATTTTGGGGAGGGCCTTAGCAAATTTCCTTCCACACTTTTGGACCAAAGTGATAAATGCAAAGAGTGAACATTTTTTATCACCCAAGTTCCTTAAAGGGGATGGGGGGAGAGCATACACACAAAACTCATCTTGTTAAACAAACACTTCAACAAATAAGTATAAAAATGAAAATATTATGAGTATTTAAATAATGTGAGAGTTCATTTTTATAACACTAAAATTAAGTATGTAATGAAGTTTGAGCCCATTAGCTTTGTTGTTGATAATTTAAAAAACTTCAAAAACAACTAAGAGATGAAAACAACTAAGTATATTTTAAACAACAAATACAATGTGTGTAATATTTAAACATGCTTAAAATTTTCTCTTTCCACCTTAGGACCTAAAAATTGCTAGAGGGTTTGCCTGCTTAGAAGCTTAAAATCAAGTGAGAAAACAACATTTCAAATTTAGCTCCCAAATTTTCTAATTTCTTATCTCAGAGACAAATTATCACCGATCCATAGAGATTTATGTCAATTACAGAAATTGATGTCAATTAAGGAGAACATCAATAGTTTCCTATAAAACACATAAAAATAGAGTCTATTTCGATGGGAAAATGGTTAATAAATGAGTTTAAAACTTAAACATCTCACATATTTTGCAAAAAATGGGTTATATAAATAACATGAAAATCATCAAACATAAAATGAAGGCAAGAAAAGTCAATTAAAACCATTATTAGCCATGTTTCCTACCTTGTTCTATTTTTTACATAGAGATCATGGTTGATTCCTATAATTGATGTTGATATATAAAATTGGTGTCAATCCCTGTAGCCTGTGACTTGATTAAAAGAAAAAAATGTAAAAATTAAAGTTAAAACTTGAAACTTGAAGATTTTTGTGCATCCATTAGACAAAATAAAACTAACATATCAATATCCTTGGCTATATAGGATGCTTTATCCCATCAGGCATGCCATGATGTGAATAAGGAATACGTAGAGGGGTGGTTAGTCTTGTGTTAACTCAATAAATAAAATTAAAAAAACATACTAAAATCCTAACACCTCTATCCTAGACACTAGGGAGAGCATAGGTAATGATCATGTATATTAAAACACAACTAAAACATAAAATAAAACCTTCTTTTACCTTCCTTGGAGCTCCAAATGTCTTGTTGAAATGGTTTGCTTAACTTGTGAATCAAGAAGTCTTTGATAATGGAGCTTGATTTACTCCTTCTCTCCTTGTCTTGGTTGTTTGGATTATGATTTGGGCATGGTAAACCTACTTTCAAGTCTTGTCTCTCTTCAAATTAGCATTATAAAACTACACTATAAAAATATTTGAAGACATTTAGGCATAATAACTTTACACCAAGAGAGATTAAACATCAATGCGTATGGCCTTGTATTTATAGCCTCAAAAGTTAACTCTCATCCAAGGTGAGTTAATGTTAAATTTAAACATGGAATGGGTTTAAAATAACCCTAAGTGAGTTAAGACTAACTCTAATTGAGTTAAAATTTGTCATGTAATTATGATTTTCAATTACTAATCATGGCTCTCAAATTAGATATTTTAGGATATTTTGGAAGAGCTTGACAACACATAAGGTAATGATGAAAAGGCTTGATAGTTTGATTTTTATAATTTAAATTTTTAGATATTAATTAATTAAAAATGGATAATTAAACTAAAAATTTGATCTTGTTTAATTATATAATTAAAATTTATTAGTATTTTATCTCTTTCAAGATTTGTTCAAGTGCCCCACTTAATGGGTCCAGAGGCCAAACTGATAGTTTTTATGTTGCAAGACGATTGGTAACAAATCCATGAGAGTTTATTATTGCATATTGGCTAGTATCCAAAATAGGAGTGATTAAACATGATTCTAAACATTTATGAATGATGTGCAACTAAAATTGGGACATTCAATTATTCTTAGGCTTAATTTACTATAGTTAGTAGGAATCAGTTAGAAGCCAGTTGTGTTTGAATTAGATGTCTACACATACCATAATCCTAGAAAAATCAAGCATCCACCACATATATACTAAAAATTCAAAGGCATTTTATAAAAAAATCAAAGAAGAGACAATGAACATTCCTAAGAATTTATGCAATTCTTTGACTTTTAATTAAAAATTCAACCCTTTATAATGTCTAAAAGATGCCTCTATATATCATTGAAGAATATCATTCCTATAAGAAGGGTCTCTAACTCAAAACCATGATTAAAAATTTATTACAACTAGAAATATTATAAAAGAGACAAAAAACCATAATGACAAGGAAAGGGGGAGTAGGTCAGCTATGCACAAACTTGCTAATTTGACCCAATAGGGGCCCTTTTAAATTAATCAAATGAGATACACCCCTAACTATTATTGGAATTTTAGATCTCAATTATCATTACTTAGGGAATATATGCTAAATCACCTCATCATTAGGTTATACCCACTATTATTTAGCTTACCAAGGAGTGGTTTCATAATGATTGTGACATATGAAATGATGTTTCAAGGCCAAATAAATATCTTCAAATAATAATAAAGGAAAATTGCCTTCTCTCTTTCTTGTCATATTCTAGGGGGACTAGTAAAAGTTCTATCCTATAAGATGGTACTTAGAGTAGTACTAGTCTATATTATGATTTCTTGAGAAGTTATAGCTAAAGGAGTGTTACTTAGAGTAGTGATGGTTGGAGGAGTACTTGGAGGGTTTCCTAGTTGAGTAGTGGGGCTAGTAAGAACTGTTGACCAATTTTGACTCCCAAGTCAAAATTTTTAACCCACTATAGATTGAAACTTTCATAGGGTTATTAAAAATTGTATTTGGCATTATAAATGCCTTTTATGGTCTTGAAGGGTCTTCATATGGTCATACTTGTACTGGTTTAACTTTGCCAAAGGTTTAGTCTTATTTAACTTATCTAGTCCTATGGGTCATTTATAGGTCTTGGTGTTATCAAGTGTGGTCAAAATTGTGACATGGTTTAGAGTCATTAAAAATGAGTATTAATGATTTTTTAAGGTCATATTATCATGTGTTAGCATTTTATTAGGTCCTTATGTGTTAAAAAGTCATTTTGTCACCTTTTTGGGTTATTTTGTGGAGTTGTAAATCCTATATTCAAATTAAAATGTTTAAATAATGTTCCCCAATGTACTCAATGTCATAAAATGTTTATTAATAGTTAGATATTGACAAACTTGCAAGTTCAATACCTAAAATGAGCAAAAATGCCACTTTACAAGCACTTTTGGGCACTTGTACAGCCTTAGAAGATCATTTTCCAATTGTAAATGGTCTCAAAGTGTCCCTTAAGATACTTCAAATCATTTTTCAAGCTTTGGACCAAGTTTTAGGTCATATAGATGCTTCAGACATTATATCTCCTCCGTCGTTACCTTCATAAGCTCAGAAAGGCAAAATTAAAGTGGATGGTATGTCTAGGAGAGAGGGTATGTTAAGATACAAAAATTTGGATATATTTAGGGGTCTTAGTAATATTTAAATTAGTGGAATTATTTTTCAAGTTCATGTCCCCTCATTTATGAAAAAATTCTAAGAGTGACAGTAGGTCACTATGCCTTGTCCATCTAAGTAGGATCTAATTTTGCATCTATTTCTCCACTTTAAAATTTGATAGATAAGAATGGTTTTCAAGGATGTTTTAATAGGATAAATATCTCCTTTTCATGGTGGTTCATAACCTAACTCATCTCCATTAATTTTATTCAATAGGAGGAAAAGTGTCTCAGGTATAAGGTGTTCTATCACTCTTGATGCAAGTGTTCTGATATGTTTTAGTTATTGTCACTCTCAGATGTTCCTAGGTGATTCATAATTCATGTATAATCCCTAAAATTCATATATTTGATGTCATACTTCCTTGATATGTGATTTTTGTCCATATCCTTCAAGTTCTTGGTCTTTAGAGATATTACCAATGTATGAACAATCTTCTACACATTTGGTTGCCAAATTTGGTTCAAGTATAAATGAGAAATAATATTAGAAGGTCCCAAGACACAATTATACCATAAAAAGAACATGAACCTTGTGAGAGACTATAATTCTCAACACACAATAATTGCACATAAAATGACTATACATATAGTCCATACAAGTGGTTCAAAGATTGAGATGATATAATGCTTGGTCAACTACAAGCTATTTAGAGAGTTCCAAATAAGTAGGATAAGGTTGAAAGTGCCAAAGTGTTGAAGGTGTCTTAATAATTCAAAAAGATTGGCTATCAAGAAACATACTCACAAGCAGAAGTGGAACTATAAGTAGGGTTTAAAATGAGAAAAAAACACTTCAAGGAGTGAAGGTGTTAATGGTTTGAGATAAGAACCAAGTGAATGTTTTGAAATTATAATAGTTTTCACTATATTGAGTATTAAATGGCATAATTAGTCAATTTAGGTTTTAACTAGATACTCAAAATTCCCCAAGAGATCAATATCTATAGCCAATCCTAAATGGATAAGGATAGAGAATGATGAAGTTTCAGAGTTTTGAAGTCTTATGAGTAAGTTGAGTGGATTTTAAATCATAAAGGCCTTGAGTTTGATTTACTTGTTGAGATAATAAGAGACAAGTTAAACCTAAACTGATGTATACACGGTCCTCATCACCTATAGGCCTACCTAGTCTAGGTGATAAAGCATACTTAGTGACACAAAAGATGAAAGTCATAATAAAGAATGTAATGAAATTGGTCAGGGAAGGGGAAAGTTTCCTTAATTTATTTGAATAAATAATTTGAATCCTATAATAACATCTCATGAGGAAAGCCTAAAAGGCCTAAATGGGCTTAATAGCTTATTTTAACACATCAGACCTAAAGGGAAACTTCTTAGCATCTAGAAGAGGTTGATAGAATAAGAGTCATTGATGGTTGCATAGGTTTTCAATTCACTAAAGGTCTTGATGAGTTCAGTCAAAAACTTGTAGGGTCAAAATTCAAAAAGAAGTTGTCAAACCTTACAATCACCACCAGTAACTAGTCATGAGGAACAAAAGACAAATTCAGGGTTATACATGTAGAGTTGAATTTATTTGGATATGTAATGTTTTTAAGTACCTTAGGGGACATAATAAAATGTGAAACATAACTTCTCATATCACAAAGATCACATACAGTGGTCTCTAAATTTTAATGATAACATACAACTGCATCTTGAGGTTTAGTGAGTGAATTGTGTAAGGGGTTATGGAGGAAAAAAATGGCTTAACCAAGCCAAGATAAATGATCTAAGTGGGTATAGGGAGTGGATTCCATACACAAAGAGGTGTTCAAGTGATTAGATCACTCTTTTTAATGGCAAATGCATGAAACATAATCATTAGGCCTATTAGCCTAATACCCTCCTCAAAGCACCACTACTTAGATACTAAGGTTAGAAGCATGAAAGGGTTGAATGGGGACATAAAGATAACATGGAATTCTTCTTATTATAGGTATATAGGTGAGAGTGATATTAGTTTGTATAAAATAACTTAGAATTGGCCATTTTGGCCTAAAATGGCTTTATGACTACATAAAATGCATGTTAGTCACCCAAGAAGCATCTTTGTGAACTCAAAACTATACATAATAGTTTCATATATCTCCAAGCATGTGGGAAAAGTTTAGGGACCTTGTATACTTGAAACCAATAGAATTAGTTCATAGGTTGGGGGCTTAACTTTTATGAACTATTTCTAACAACTTAGACCTCCATAAACCTCTCTTAAACCCTAATAAAAACCCAATGGAGGAGATATTGAATAAATTAATCTAAATGCATTGAATTTTCCCATTTATAAATTTTAACATGATGAACACTTTTATAAGGTCCTAATCACATAGCCAGTCTGTATTGTTACCTGTACACAAGTGGTAAATGCTATAGTTTTGTAGGTTTATAAGGAGAAATAAGGTGTAAAGATGGGTGAATAGATGGACACCATAATATGGGGTATATGAACATGTTTTCTAACCTCTCAGACCTTAAAATTCATCTTTTCTATCCATAAAATCACTTTTATAGGTCTATGTGTTGAAAACAGTCTCAATAGGCTAATATAAAGTGAGGTGATCATCTAGATGTGCAAGAAATAAGAAGTTGAATTATCCTAAGGTCTTCATGATATAAAAGAGGGTAAATGGAATTCATACACATGTTTATCACCTAAGAAAGGAGTGTTCTTAAATTCTTATGTCCACCCAAGTGACAAGTGTCAAGAAATTAGGCCTCATTTGCTAGTTGGCCTACTTGATCAATGAAAGATAACTTCATGATATGAAAGAGTATGAAAGGTAGGTGTCAAAAATATATATCAATTAAAGGAAGTATTTTATTATTTATTTAGGCATAATTTCATCTTTTAATTCAGGGTAAATGTGTCAAGAGTCACCAAGGTAGTTTCAAATAATTTACTAACTCCTTAATGAAGAAAGTGTCTTTTTGCATAGATAGAGTATGGAGGTGTCAAGATAAGATGTCAAACATAAAATAAGGTGTCAATATTCTCATGATAGTTGGAGGATTGTATTACCAATGTAACTCCTTTGTGTTGAAGTGCCAGATCTTTAAAACTTCAAAATTCTCAATGAGTGCCTTCTCCTCTCATCTTCACCAACCTCATGTAGGTACTTTAAGAGCATATTAACACATGTATCAAGGTAGTTTTATGTGATTTTATCCTAGTTTTTGAAGAGGGTAATTAACTTCATGATGACTGAAAACTCATCATTACTCTCTCCTACATCTCTCTCTCTCTCTTCACAATTCTCTATATAAGAAATCATTTTTGGCCTTGTAATCTATCCTCATATTGGTTATGGAAAAGCCTCACCAAAATTGAGTCTTTTACTTGCCTATTAAAATTAAATCAAGATGGATATTCTATCTTCTTACAAATAGTTAATTTTCATATGTTGTATTGATGAATGCTTAATAATAGTGTTGTATTCTTTGCATTTGTCCATCATGTTCATGGCTTATGCAAGTTTTGCCTCTCACAGGTCATATGCAGTGTTTTATTTAGTTTTCTTGGTTAGATAATTGATAAACCATTAATTTTTAATTCTATCACCTCTTAGTTAATCATCCTAGTCACCTTTTTTCTCTCTCCAACCTTCATATTGAAACACTAGTGTGATTAGGATTGTTTTGGATTAACTTAATTAGGTTATAGTCTAATGTTTCATAGTGCATCTTCAACAAGCTAAGGAATTCATATTTGGTGCATCACCTTCAAGTTAAATTTCTAGTTTTAGTATTCATTTATTCCTTTTCCATGTCAAGCAAATAGTGTATTTGGTTAGTTTAGGTGTTTTACTTTAGGAGTTAGCTTAAAATATAGAGGTTTGACTCACTTGTAAGTAACCCACAACCTAAATCCATTCCCATTGCATAGCTCAAGTTGAAAGGTCTTGAATAACCCTATCATAGGGTATAATTTTGAGCTATAATAGTTTTAGCATGCCTTGTGGAAATCAAAATAAAAGAGGTTATCCAATATAGATGTTGGTCTTGGCACTATTTTAGTAGTAATAACCTTCTTCATGCAGCACTTGGCGACTGCAAAAGGTTTTGAACTCTTAGTTATTGAATATTGGTCCAAATTTCATGCCAAAGATGAATACAAGGTAAAAATTGAAATATATTCCCTTTGAATTTCTTGAAATTACCTTTGCATTCAGATAAAATAAAATGATTTCCCCATACACCAAGTCACTTAGAAAGAGGCTCTTTATTATAGATTATCCAAGTTCTCCTAAAGATGATAACAAGGATATAAATATACCTTTTATTACCTTCAATGGTGATTCTCCATTTAATCTTCAATAATATGATGATTTACCCATGGCTACCCTCAAGATTGTGCCTTATTTCAATGGAGAGACCTCTCTTACTCTAATTGAACACATTAGAGACATGGAAAACTTTTTAAACCACAACATCACATAAGAGAATGTGTCAATTAGGTTTTTAGCAATTAATTTCAAAATCAAAACTTTGGAGTGTTATAAGACCTTATCTCCAAATTCAATTGAATCATGGGATGACTTAGGAGAAAATTTGAGCAAGATATTTGAGGATAAAAGTGATCATTTATCCTTGGCTGAATAATTGACTACCATAAAAAGAGCCCCATAAGAAATCATGAAAGATTTAAATACTAGGTTTAAAAACACATGGGATAAAATACTAATTATTTTAAGACCCACTCCAAACTATGTTGTTCTCTATTATATTAAGGCATTGAATAGTGATATTACAATTATGATCCAATCCATGGGTGGGAATACTTTACCAAATGCATATGACATTGCTATAATAGCTAAGAATAACTTGATCCAAGCTAGAAAACTTACTCCAAGACCTCTTATGCCTTTGTTTCCTGATATTCAACCCCCTACCCCATCTCTTTCCCCAATTCCTACCATAATTGGTTATGAACTAGTTACCCCTAGTCAAATGAGTAAGACAAATGATGTACAATGACTTATTGAGACTCTTGAAAATAAATTCATGGAAATGGAAAGACAACAAAATAAATTTCACAAGCCTTACCAATCTCAATATCAAGATCATCAGCCTTATCAATCAAATAGGCCACCTTTTCAAGAAAATGTTCAAAGATAAGGTCTTATCACTAATACTAGACCGTATTCAAGTTTCAATCCAAATTATACCTATAATTCAAGAGAATTAGTACCACTCATAATAATCTAATGTAAGAGAAATAATGGGCTCCTCAATGGAACCAATCTCATGAGCAATCTATCGATCAAGATGGAACATTGAATCAAACTTGTGTGGCATAAGAAAGAAATTTTCTTTACATGACACAAGATGAAGTTTATAATCATGTTATGACTATTGAATAGCAATGTAAATCAATTTATAAACTTTTTAACTCCTATGAAGAGGATTTATCATTCATTAAATCAGGTGGACATCTTGAGTAGAGGGGTGGATAGTTCAGTTACATCCAACACTAGGTCTAAACGAAGAGTTGTTAAAGAGATACAAGAGAGTGGAAAAAGTTAAAATGCATTTCCATCCATGAATAAAGGGGTAAGATATCCTAATGTACATATCAAATATCAATAATATCAAATAAATTAGAATGAAAAAGGTACTTTTATACATCAAAACAAGTAAGTCAAAGGTGATACTATTGAATGCTAGAGGATAACCAAGGATTTATGCTTATTATCTTAACACATTAGATAAAATTAAAATGATTCATGTGAGTATAACTATGTGGGACACTTTTTCAATTTTAGGGCAAAGTAATACATTGTAAGAAAAACTATATAATCTCAATCTACCATCAGGAGCAACAAGGAAAGGTATTGTTGTATATGTAAACACATTTTAGATTAATAAGCCAAAAAAAGGTAAGGTGAACAAGCCTCCTCAATTATATGATTTAATGATCATTATTTATTTTTTGGTGCACAAATTCATGATATATAATTGGGATAATATCTCATTCATGCTAAAGCAAATTGCAAACAAACTAGGTCTCAAGTATGAACCTCATGTTAAAGGTGTGTTGCAGCTAGATAGATTGGTCACTAAGATAGTTGGTGTTACTGAGGGTTTGAATATAAATCTTCATTCTTATACTAACTTCTCTATTTTTAAATATGTAGTTATGGTTGATCTACCACCATACTATTCCCTTTTCTTGTCAAGGGACTACATGGAAAAGATAGGTGGCTACTTATCATTAAATTGGTCCTACATGGCCATTAGGACAAAATATTGCACTAAAGTTACTATAAAATCATAACCTATCTCAAGGTTTCACATTTATCCATAAAAAAAATGTAACTAATGTTAATTTTTTTATTATTGATGAAGAAGATTAGCCTAGAGATCAAGGACCAATTGTTCCTCTTGAAGACATTTCAAACCTTTTCTTTGATGAATGGGGGTAAAAAAACCATGATTTTTATCCATATAGAGGGATTAAAGAGGCTGGTATTTGAGTCTATTGTCTAAATTAATAAGGAACAACCATTCCTTCTATTTCTAATCCCAATGATAATGATGATGGTTTGTGGAATTTATTTTTTGATGGCTCAAGAAGCAAGAATGGAGTAGGTGTTGGAATGATGCTTGTTTCTCCATCAAATGAAAGGTACTACTCATCTATTATATTTTAGTTTAGTTTCTATTAAAATGAAATCGAGTATGAATCTCTCATTCATGGGATTCAATGGGCAAGGAAGAGAGGAATCAAATAAGTTCAAGCCATTGGAGATAGTGAACTTGTTGTACACCAAGTAAAAGGTATGAGTTCATCTAAGAACATTTTATTGAATTCATATAAGTATAGAGTGTGGGAACTTATTGAGGAATTTTAATCTTTTGACATCAACTCAGTCCCAAGGGAAGAGAATCAATGTGTTAATAGGTTGGTAATAGTTGAAGCACAATTTGACTTTCCCAATGATGTCAAGAACCCAAAATTTTAATCACACATCATGGTAGTTGTAAGGCCTTCCATACCAGATACTAATGTAAATTGGTAGGTGTTTTAAATTTAAAAATAAATATCATGTTCCTTATAACATTAATCTTGGTTTTCTAGAAAAAAATAGGATAATTTTCACCATCAATATAGGGGAAAAAATTTACAATTAAGGTCTAACAAGATTCTTAAAGTATTGGTTACTCTTGAGAGTATATTCAATGAAAGTGATCAAATGAGAGGAGATAATGTAAGTATATACACAAAGGAATGACACCATAAGATGGTGTCTATATTTAAGGACAAATTACTCAACCTCAAGAAGGTATGTACACAAGAGGAAAAGGCAAAATTCATTGAACTATGTAGAGAGTTTGAGGATATTTTTGCTTGGGAGTATAGTGACCTCAAGGGGTTTGATCCCTCACTATATCAACATACCATATAAATTTATCCTAATGATAAAACTATAAGGAAAATGAAAAGGCCAATAAATTCTAAGGTGGAGGTGCTCATGAGAAAGGAACTGACCAAGTTGATAAAGTTAAAGAGCATGTTTCCTATCAAACACTCTTCAAGGGTTGCCAATCTTGTTCCTATGAGAAAAAAGTGGTGAAATTAGGCTATGTGTGGAATTTAGAGATTTTAATAGGGTATCATTTAAATAACACTATCCTTTACCTTCTATGGAGCATATACTTCAAGTAGTAGTAGGTTCTCAATGTTTTTCACTCTTAGGTGGCTATTCAGGTTATAATGAAGTGTTGGTCAAGAAGAAGATCAATATAAGACAGCTTTTACTACCAAATAATGGACATATGCCTATAATGGAATGCCATTTGAGATGTCTAATCTAGGTGATTAATTTTAAAGAGACATGGATATGGATTTCCAAGGCTTGATTAATGAGATGGTATTGATATACCTTGATGACATAAAAGTCTTCTCCAACAATTCTAGTGACCACTTGAAGCATCTAAGGATAATATTTGAAAGGTGTGGACAATACAGAGTTCATCTCAATCCAAAGGAGTGTGTCTTTTACTATTCATGAAGTAAAGTTACTTGGACACATTATTTTTAAATATGAATTTTATATTGATCTTGATAGAGTTGAGGCCATTCTAGCTTTGTCACCATGCAAGCATAAGAAGGCTTTAAAAATTTTCCTTAGAAATATTAACTTCATTAGAAGGTTAATACCTATATTTACCACTATTATGAATCCTATAACATTTATGTTGAATAAAAATCAAGAATTCTAATGGACCAAACAAGGAAATGCAAGTTTTGAGACCATCAAGAAAGCTATTGCTCAAGTAACCGACACTAATCAATCTGGATTTCTCTAAAAATTTATTCTTATATAATTTTTATAACACCAACAACATATCCTCTATTTTGATGTAACAAAATGATGAAGGACTTGAATAACCTATAATTTTTTTTAGTCAAGGACTAGAAGACTATGAAGAAAGGTATACATATGCTGAGAATCAAGTGTTGGCTATGATAATAAGTATTAATAAATTTATACATATGGTGTCAAATTAAAAAATTCATGTGGTGGTAACCCATACAATAATAAGAGACTTTATCTTGAATAAGGACTTGAATGAGAAAAGGGCTAGGTGGATAACTAAAGTGATGGAATATGATGTTAAGATCAAGGCCACCAAGCTAGTAAGAAGAAGAGGGATATGTGATAACCTAGCATCAGACCTAAAGGAATAATAAGATATGGTTTTGTAATTTTAAGAATTTAATATTATATTTTCTACTTCATCTCCTTCAAGTTGGACACAAAAATGGTGAGATTCCTTCAAATAGGTGATTGTCATAGGGGTTTAAATCAAGAAAGAAGGAGATAATTTAGATTGAAAGCAATGCATTATGTACTTATTGATGGGGTCATTTTTAATAAATATCTTAATGGGATGCTACTTATATGTGTAGAAATAAATTAGGTTGATAAAATCTTAGAAAAATTCCATGATGGGCTGGTAGGAGGTCATTTTGCACCTAGAACCATAGTTACAAAAATAATGAGGGCTAGCTACTATTGGCTCAACCTATTAAAGGATGTATATGATTGAGTTAGAAAGTGTCAAAAATGTGAATTATTTATAGGTAAATAAATAATTTCAGACCTTCCTCTTTACGCAATCCAATTTGAACAACCATTCATGCAATGGGGGTTTGATTTCATTGGAATGATCAACCCTCAATTGAGTGCTAGTCACAAATGGGTTCTTACAGCTATAGACCATTTCAAAAGGTGAATAGAGGTAGTGTACCTCAAGGAGGCTAATGAAAATCTATATATTTAATTCTTTGAGATCATAGTAAAAAGGTTTGGAGTACCTACAATGATAATTTATGATAATGCCATGGCTTTTAGTAGAGTAAGAATAATAGAATGGGCTCTACAATATGGCATCTATTTGAGTACTTCCTATAATTACTATCCCTAAGGTAATGGGATATTTGAGTCCACTAATAATAACTTGATAAGAATTATAAAAATAACTATAGAGGATAATAAAAGGATTTAGCATACTAAATTGAAGATAACCCAATGCGCTGATAGGATCACTCCCAAGGTTGTTATTAGTAACTCTCCTTATATGCTTGTCTATGGGAGATAAGATACATTACCTATTTCACTTGAGTTACTAGATATTGATTTTTCACATAATATTGAGAAGATATATAATGATCCTATGGAGATATGATGGGTAGAAATAATGGCCTTGGAGGAAGCAAAGAATCATGTTATGCACACCATAGAATGTCACTAAGCACAAGTGAAGAGAAACTATGATAAGAGAGATATATAAAAAAAATACAAAGAAGGGGATTTTGTCTTGAAGTGGGATTATTATGGAGCTAATATTGTTAAGCATACCAAGTTTTATGTACTATGTAGTGGATCTTATGTCATCATTGCTTGCAAGGAACATAATGCCTTTCAACTAGCAAGACTAAATGGAGAAGAATTGAGTATCCTAGTCAATGGAATACACTTGAATCCATGTTATTTAGGTTAGATATATATATATATATATATATATATATATATATATATATATATATATATATATATATATATATATATATATACATATATATATATATATACATATATATATATATATATATATATATATATATATATATATATATATATATTTACATATTATAGTAGGTTTTGAGTTCCCTAAGTGCTTCATGCACAAGTGTTTGCCTAGTTTCTTTGTGTCTTTCCTTCCTCTAAGTGTATTATGACACAGGTTTGGTGTGGTGTTTTGTTGGGTGTTCATCCACTTTATATTTTGTTCCAAGGTAAGTGTCAAATTCTATTTTTAGAGTGACCCCATTAATTAATGAGAAAGGATAAGGCCATTGATATATTAGAAATACAAGCATGTTACCCCTATGAATCACCAATTTATTGACTAATTTTAACTCCCAAGTCAAAAAGGTTAACCCCCTACAGTTAAAAATTTCATAGGGTTATTAAAATATTGTATGTGGAATTAAAAATATATTGATATGGTCTTGAATGGTCTTCATGTGGTCATACTTGTACTGGTTTAACTTTGCCCAAGGTTTAGTATTATATGACTTGTCTAGTCTTATGGGTCATTTATAGGTCTTGTTGTTGTCAAGTGTGGTCAAAATTGTGACATGGTTTAGAGTCATTAAAAATGAGTATTAATGAGTTTTGAAGTTCATATTATCATGTGTTAGCATTTTATTATATCCTTATGTGTGATAAAAAATCATTTTATCACCTTTTTGGCTTATTTTTTGGAGTTTTACATCCTATATTAAAATTAAAACATTTAAATAAGGTTCCCCAATGTATGTGATGTTAGATAATGTTTAGGAATAGTTAGAGACTTAAAAAATTATAGGTTCAATGCCTAAAATGAGTAAAATGCCACTTTGCAAGCACTTTTTAGAACTTGTATGGCCTTAAAAGATAATTTATCAGTTGGAAATGGTCCAAAAGTGTACCTTGGGCTCCATAAGATAATTTTAGTGATTTGGACCAAGTCTGAGGTTGTACAAATGCTTCAAGTATTCTCTCTCCTCCATTGCTACCTTCATAGCTCAAAAATGCAAAATTGAAGTAGATGGTATGGCCAAGAGAGAGAGAGTTAAGATATAAAACTTTGGCCATTATTAGGGGTACTAGTTATATTGAAATTAGGGTATTATTTTAATATTCCTGGCCCCTCATTTATGAATAATCACTAAGAGTGACAACAATTCACTATGCCTTGTCCATCCAAGTAAGGTCTAATTTTGCATTTATTTCTCCACTTAAGAATTTGATGGATAAGAATGGTTTTTAGGGATGTTTGAAGACTTAAAAGATCTCATTTTCATGGTGGTTTCATCATCTAACTCATCTCCATGAAGTTTCTTCAATAAAAGGAAAAGTGTCTCAAGTACAAGGTGTTCAGTCACTTCTACTACAAGTGTTCTAATGTGTTTTAGTTGTTGTCACTCTCAGATGTTCCTAGGTGCTTCATAATTCATGGAGGATTCCTCAACTTCATAGAGTTTAGGTCCTACTTCCCTAATATGTGATTCTTGTCCATAGTCTTCAAGTGCTTGGTCTTTGGAGACATTGTTAATGTATGAATAGTATTCTACACATTTTATTTTAAAATTTGGTTTAGGTATGAATGATAAATCATAGTAGAAGGTCCCAAGACATAATTGTACCATCAAAAGAACATGAACCTTGAGAGAGACTCTGATTCTTAACACATAGACATTAGACATAAATTGACTGTACATATAGTCCGTGTAAGTGGTTTAAAGATTGAGATGGTGTAATGCTTGGTCAAAAAGTCTACAAGATATTGAGAGGGTGCCAAATAAGTGGGATAATATTGATAATACCAAAGTGTTGAAGGTATCTTAAGAATTCAAGAATATTAGATATCAAGAAATAGACCTATAAGCAGAAGTGAAACTACAAAGAGGGTCTAAAATGAGAAAAAATACTTCAAAGAGTGAAGGTGTCAATGGTTTGAGAGAAGAACCAAGTGAATGTTTTAGACTTGTAATAGGTTCCACTATCTTTAGTATTAAATGGAACCATTAGTCAACTTAGGTTACAACTAAATACTCAGAACTCCCTAAGAGATCATTATCTATAGTTAAGCCTTAATGAATAAGGATAGAGAATGATGGAGTTTCATATTTTTGAAGTATTGTGAGGAAGTTGAGTGGATTTGAAAGAATAAAGGCCATGATTTTTATCTACTTGTTGAGATAATAAGACACAATCCTCATCACCTATAGGCTTACTTAGAGTAGGTGATAAAGTATCCTCAGTGACACAAAAGATGAAATGTTTGCTAAAGAAATTAATGAAAGTGGCTAGGGAAGGGGAAAGTTACCTTAATTTATACAAATAAGGAATTGGAATCCCATAGTAACATCTCATGAGGAAAGCCTAGAAGGCTTAAATGGTCTAAAAATCTTTTTTTCACATATAAAACCTAAAGGGAAACATCTTAGAATTTAGAGGAGGTTGATAGAATAAGAGTCATTGATGTTTGGATAGGTTTTTAGTGAACTAAAGGTCTTTATGAGTTCACTCAAAAACTTGCAGTGTTAAATGTCAAAAAGAAGTCTTAAAACCTTGCAATCACCACCTACAACTAGTCATAAGGAATATGAGACAAATTTAGGGTTATACAGGTAGAGTTGATTTCATTGGATATTTAGTGTTTATAAGGACCTTAGGGGACATAAAGTAACATGAAACATAACTTTTCAAAGCATAAAGATAATCTATAGGGGTCTCTAAATTATGATGATAACTTATACCTGCACCTTTAGGTTTAGTGAGTGGACTATGTAAGGGGTTATAGAGGAATAAAATGGATTAAAAAAGACACCAAAAATGATTTAAGGTGATATAAGGAGTGGACTACATACACTTAGAGGTGTCCAAGTGATTAGATCACTCCCTTTAAGGGTAAAACATATGAAACACGGTCATTAGGCCTATTAGCCTAATACGCTCATCAAAGCACCACTACTTAGAGAATAAAATTATAAGAAAGAAAGTGTTTAATGGGGACCTAAAGATAACATATAAGTATTCCTATGGAAGTTCTAGAGGTGAGAGTGATATTAGTTTGTAGAGAATAACTTGGAATTGCCCATTTTGGCCTAAAATGGCTTTAGGACTGCACAAAATGCATGTTGGTCACCTGAGAAGCATCTTTGTGAACTCACAACTATACAAAGTATTTTTATGGAGATCCAAGTACATGGGAAATTTTGAGAGACCTTGTATAATTTAAACTAGTGGAATTAGTTCATAGGTTGGGGGTTGAACCTTTATGAACTATTAATAATAACCTAAACCTCCATAAACCTCTCTTAAACCCTAATAAAGAATTGATGGAGGAGATATTGAATAAAATGCATATAAATGCATTTAATTTTCCACTTTAGTAGTTGGAACATGTTGAAAACTCTTATAATTTTCTGATCACATAGTCAATCTATACTATCACCTGTACACAAGTGATAAATGTTACATTTTTGTAGGTTTCTAAGGAGAAAGAAGGTGTAAAGATGGGTGGATAGATGTAAACCATAATGAGGGGTATATGAACATGTTTTCCAACCTATAAAATCTTAAAATTCATATTTTTTATCCATTAAATCACATTTATAGGTCTGTGTGTTGAAAATAGTCTCAATGGGCTAATATGAAGTGAGGTGACCATCTAGATGTGCAAGAAACAACACATTGAATTATTATAAGGTATTCATGATAGACTAGAGGGAAAATGGACTTAATAAACATTTTTATCACATATGAAAGGAGTGTTATTCAATTCCTATGTCCACCTAAGTGACAAGTGTCAAGCAACTAGGCCTAGTTTGTTAGTTGGCCTACTTGATCAATGAAAGAGAACTTCATGATATGCAAGAAAGAGTATGAAAGGTAGGTGTACAAAACATATATAATTTCAAGGAAGGTTTTGATGAATTATTCAATCATAATTTCATCTTTAAATTTAGATTAAAGATATCAAGAATTTCAAAGTTAGTTTCAAATAATTTACTAACTCCCTAATCAATAAAGTGTCTTTTGGCATAAAGAGATTATGGAGCTGTCAAGTTGAGATGTCAGACATTGAAGAAGGTGTCAAGAATCTAATGACATTTGGAGTGTTTCACCAATGTAACTCCTTTGTGTTAAAGTGATATATATTCAAAACTTCAAATATTTTCAATGAGTGCCTTCTCCTCTCATCTTCGCCAACCTCATAGAGTTATTTGAAGACCAGATTGACACATATCTCAAGGGAGTTTTATGTGATTGTATCCTAGTTTTTGAAGAGGGTAATTGATTTCATGATGATTGAAAATTCATCATTAATCTCTATCTCTCTCTCTCTCTCTCTCTCTCTATATATATATATATATATATATATATATATATATATATATATATATATATAAGCAATCATTTTTGGCCTTGTAATCTATCCTCACATTGGTTATGGTAAATCCCTACCCAAATTGAGTCTTGTACTTACCTATTGAAATTAATTCAAGATCAATATTTTGTCTCCTTTCAAATAGTGAATTTGAGTATGTTGTTTTGATGAGTGTTTAGTAATAGGGTTATATTCTTTGCATTTGTCCTTCATGTTCATGCCTTATATAAGTTGTGCCTCTAAAAGGTTATATGAAGTGTTTTAATTAGTTTTCTTGGTTAGATAACTGATAAACCATTAGTGTTTAATACTATCACCTCTTGGTTAATCATCTTATCACCTTTGTAATCTCTCCAACCTTCATATTTAAACACTAGTGTGATTAGGACTATTTTGGAGTAGCATAATCAGATTGTAGTCTAATGTTTCATAATACATATTCAACAAGCTGAGGAATTAATGTTTGGTGCATCATATTCAAGTTACATTTCTAGTTTTAGTTTTCACTTCTCCCTTTTCCATGTAAAACAAATAGTGTAGTTGGTTAGTTTAGGTGTTGTACTTTGAGAGCTAGCCCAAAATATAGAAGTTTTACTCACTTATAAGTAACCCAAAACCTAAGGTCATTCCCATTTCATAGATAAATTTGAGAGGGATTGAATCACACTCCCCTATGGTGTAATTTTGATCTATAATAGGAACATTGGCTTGTGTACTGCCAACTTGAATAATGTCAGCATACTGACTTACATGGGTTTTGCACATGCTTGGTAGTCTTCATCTATTTTAGATATATTGATGTTGGAGGTTTTAAATAACACCCTTATTTTTTTTATGTGGGTTAAATGGTTGGTGAGAAGGGTCTAAAGGGTTCATTTCATTATAGTTTTTCACTTTGCTTTTTATTTAGCATAGATTACCAAGTCAATGACCTACTCATTACTGGCATTATTGGAATCAAAGGCTCTATAATTTAATTCTAACACAAAGTTGGAAAATTTAAACAAAAACTTCCATGAAGGAATCAAATTTCCCATCTATATTAATTAATGAAACTATTTTAGCCCCTAGGAACAATTTCATAATCAAGCTTATTACATTATCAATATCACAAACTATGGCATCCATCTCCTTTGATCACTGCTACAATGAGGTCCTCATATGAATCATGAATTTTTTAATCATCCCAATGTCATACTAAGTCATGAGGTTTAGATGAGATAACATTCCATTCTTAACATATCTATCCAAATGCACTAATTTAGCTTCATACTTAGTGACACAGTCAAGATACAATTTTACCTTTTGTTGCATATGAGAATCTTTTTATTTATTTTATTTTTATAAGAGGTATTATAGTGAATAAAATTATTGTTTAAAATTTATAGTGACATTATTCAGTATTGAATCTCTTTTTTGGGTCTCTAAACTCTTAATCTTCTAGTTAATGCCCTAGATGATTTGATTTACTACCTCACCAATGGCAGTGACTAAAAATTTAGGATCCTTTACCCATTCATCTATAACTCCTAGTCTTCATTTCCTCTTTCTTTTAAAATTAAAAAAATCTTTCTCCATGATGTGAAAAGTGGTGGTTCTTCCCTTGTAACCCTCCTTAAGGTCACTCTATTTATATATCTATTGGGTTTATCAAACTCTAATTAGACTTTAAACTCTTTAGTTATGACACTATGGGAGTGAATCCTTGAGTTGAATGAGGGATTAAGAGTGGTGGGAAAGTGTTGTGATATGGGAAAGGGTAGTCACACTTTTATAAGTAGATGATGGAGGTGCCAAATGAATAGTAGGATGTAATGTGGTCAATGGAGTTTGACTAGTATAGAAAGGGTTTGCTCTTATTTTATCTCAGGATCCTTAATTTCTAAAGAAGGAGGTGCTAAAGTGAGTGGAGTCCTACATATAGAAATGAACACATAATATGATGCAACTAGAAATGTATCCACCATAACACAAGAGTTTGTTTCTTCAAGGGCTTTGAAGTGACAATGATTAGGGTAAAGGTGGCCACACTACTTGAGACAAATGAAGTTATAATTGACATGGTATGAATGGGTTGGGTGGTTAAAACAATAAAAAATGGGAAATATGTATATTTTTTCATATTTAATAAAATTATACTTGGGTTGTAATAGGTGGGGTACCAAATGGGATATCCTCTAGTGGAGGAATATATGGAGAAGGAGGGGGAGTCACTATGGCTTGTTATTCCACTGCCCCTACTTGTGGAGAAGAAATGCTCAAAATTTATGATTGAATAAGTGGATACAAAGAGGAAGGGGAAGCTAAAGGTTGAGTTACCTCCTACATCTTGATGATATTTGGTGTAAGTGTTGGTATAGGTAGCTATTGGATTACCTTCATTCTCATTGTAGCCTCTATGCCTAGTAAATCTTCTTGGACCTTATAATTCCCTAGACTTTCTTCAATTTGACTTAGATTATCAACATGTATTGGGCCAAGGATAATACCTATATTTTCCATCTTCCTCTTCACATCCTCACTATTAATTTCATTAATATAGACTCAATATTAAGGATGTACGATGTGACTTTAGATATCAAACACTTTTTATTTCAAAGCTTGTATATGGGCCTTAATTCTTCCCATTAGATCTAAATGATAGAGGTCATGATAATTCAAGTTGAAGGAGGATATACAAGTTATAATTAGACTCAATCTTGTACAAACCTTGATGATGCTATGACATATATTATAAAGAAATGGGGGCCAAGATGACTACTTCTTCTCTTTACATATTGAGTCAATCACACAATATATTTGATAGGTAATTCCTTTTTAGCTAACTTTTTGGGAACAAATATAAGTAATCATAGGGGTGACACAAGAACCCCCTCTATTTTGATGAATCTACAATTAGGGTAATATTAATAAGATCTTATGATCATTATGTATTTTATCATCTCGTCATAGAGATTGGGCATGTACTCTTCATTGATAGCTTGATATTTAGGAGGATAAGAATAGTCACAAATTTTAGATATATATTATTTGAATTGATGAATATACAATTTATGAAAATGCTTATCAATTGTTGTACCATGGAATAGAATCTAGAGAGGACATTGTCAAATTACAATATGGCAATAATCACATCAAATAAATAAGACATCGTATAATAAATTACTAACTTCTTTCACTTGCAAGATTTGATGTTTGAGATTGAAGGCGATGACCTTTCATAGAGTTGAAATATGTCTATCATTAATGATCATTAACAAGAGGGGTACCTAGACCCTATTGACATGGGATATGTTAATGGCACCATAGAGTTGGTTAATAAGAGTCATTTTATCTAAACACTTGACCTAAAGTGATGAATGTGGATATTTTACACATCCTCCATGTTAACCCACATTTTAGGGTTTTTTTAATCAATCCTTCAATACCTACCAAAGATTTTTCTAAGTTGGACAATGGGAAATGACTACTTGATTCTAATCAGTGTTTATTTATGGCATAGATAGTAACTTTCAATGTCTATATTATCCATGAAGGGTATTTTGTTTTGCTTCTTGAGTGACAACAAAAAGTCATCCAAGTGTTGGGTTTAAACAAAAAGGTTAAGAAATAAATCAATGCATAGAAATAGCTCATGCTTGGTTGTAATTAGGTTAAGTTTAGCTTGCTTCATGGTAAAAAAATCATTAATGTAGGTGAAATCTTATTTATCAAGGCTATCTTCTAGTTTGAATGGTTTTGTCCTAGTCACCTCATCATGAATTACATTGTAATGTCTGAATTAATTTTCCATAGCTCCTTAGAGAAATTGGGTGTCTATGAATACCATGTTGGTCCCATATGAAAAAAAAAGATGTCATACCTTAAAAGTTTCATATTTTCTAATTCCTTTTGCTCTGAAGGTAAACATTTAACTTTGAATCTCACATAGGTATCTATATCATATCAGGGATTTAGGAAGTGATGGAAGTTTGGATAATTTGGATGAATTGAATTAGAAATTTCAATTGTTTATACTCTTCTAAATATTAGAATAACTATAATAGACTAGATGTTCATGTGTATTTGATTCAAATTTGACCCTTATATTAATTTAAAAGAATTTTACTGTTGAAATTTTATTGAATTCTAATTTTCAATGGGCTGATCAATGATTTCATTAGTCCATGTGTCCTATTCTCATTTATTTTTTAAAATTTGTTTGATTTGAGTTATCATATGAGTGTCCACATGGGCAGGCCATGTGTATTTATTTGATTTACTCAGAGGGTTCATGCTCATCATTCTAAATGGAGCATTGGGACAATTATGAAGTGTGTGACTAATATAAAAATGTGATATGGCATATAATGATTGAATCATAGTCCCATGGTGTCTTGGAATTTTTTTATGCTTCCAAATGAATTATGAGGTGAAAGTGTAAAAAATTGCACTATGTGGCATAGTCTGATTAGATTTTAATCTTGCAATGTTGGGTTGTGTTGGATTTATTGTAAGTAAAACATTATGAATGAGTGATAACATGGAAATGAAACATGTATCACTACTAAGAGACCCAAACCCTTAAAAAATTTATGAGGTAATGTGAGAAGTTATGAAGATATGTAACATCATGAAAAAGTGACATGTGGCTTACACAATGAGGGACAAATAGTTAGCAACCAAACAAAATGTCAAATAATGCAAGTAAGATAAAGTTAAAGAGATAAAAAAATGTGCAAATATAATGGTAAATTTTTTTGTATTGTTTTTTCCAAGCTTAGTCACATAAGATTAAGTCTCAAAATATTGTAGTCAAAATAGGCTAAAATTTTGATCTTGATTGTGTTGGGAGATTTAATTAAGTCCCACTTTTCCTAAAAGCACTTAAATTGAAATTTAGTTGTTAGTAATTAACCTAAAACCAAATTATAAATATTATAAAGAGAATTCCTCATTAAAATACCAAATGAAGTCCAAATCCTAATAAATGAAAAATGTAGCCAATAACCTAAGGTCATAAAAGAGTCCCATTTTAGAAAAAAGAATGGTGTGTGTTGACTACAAAAAATGGAAACTATGTGGGGAAAAAATTATTCAAGTGTTTATAACCTATAATTTTTAGCCTTGAATTAAGGGAACCAAAGATAGATCATGAGATAAAATTCCATATTATCAAGTAAAAAATATAGTATTTGGATCAGTTTCAACATATAGCGTACTAAGTTTAAATGCATCCAATAAGTCCACTTGTGTGATAAAAGTGATTAATAACCTTTACCTTTGAGGCTTATGATATAGGATGAGTAACTTTCAAAATTAAAACTTTTGAAAGGTGTGTTATTTTATCCATTGGATAAGTTGGGCAGGGGGGGGGGGGTGGGGTAGCATAGGAATTACTCTGCTTCTAGCTAAACATATATAACCCTGATAGAGATACATTTGGATCCAATGTAGGCCTTGCCCCATTTCCAACCAGGATTCTATATCCCCAATGGAGGTTACCTAAATCACCCTTTCTTACAATATTTTTTTGTATGATTTTATTGAGATATTCAGATTCTCTTTTTACTTTTATTTTCTCTATGAGGATTGTGAACCACGATAGCCATGGTGTTATAATATTTTTAAAAAGTTCTTGTCATTAATGATTTATCTTTTGATATTTTATAGACCTTGAATTTATTATGTATTTCATGTGTTAAAGTTTTGTTTGATTTCAGTAAGAAGACTTCTTAATTTACATGTTAATCCTCAAAACAAGTACCTCATTTGGAATTGAAAATATGAAATAGTCTACCATGTCACTCTAAACCTTAAGACAAAACCTAACCTTCAAATATTTCAACTCTTTTATATTTTATGCAATGCTTATTCAAAAATATAAAAGATTCTAAAGGGATCAAGGGTAATATATAAGGAAGATAGACTCAAACCAAAAAACATTGTGAAGGGAAACAAAGGAATTTTATGGTTATATCAGGTGTCCCATGGTATCTTATTGAAACAAATATGGAATAACAAAAAGAACAATAAAAGTGAAATAAAAATTAAATAAATCAAGAGAAACAACACCATGAAATAATAAGCAAGTAGGAAAACAAACACACATAAAAGAAACTACTTTAATCCTACTCTAAGCCTATACTAATCCTAAGATAAGACTCATTATCATTCCATGATGGACGTGGATGGCACAATAGATAAGTGATGCATCAATAACTATCCATTCATAGGTAGAGTGAAATCCTTCCATTGCAAGTCCTTCAATTTAAAGGTGTTATGTCCTATAATTTCAAAGATATGGTAAGGACCAATCCATAGAGGATCATATTTGGAATGCTACCCTTTATTTTCATTTGCCTTATCACATAATAGGACTAGATATGATATTTTGAACACCTTAATATTTAAACTCTTATCAAACCATATCTTTACTATATCTTGATGTTTACTTAAGTTTTGTTGTGTTTCATCTCATACATCTTCCATCTATAAGATGTTCAACAATATGGACTATATGTGGTCATCTTATTTGATATACTTATAAATAAATTGATATGTAGGAATATTCAAGTAATAGGGAAAATTGGATATTTTATATAAAAAAGAAGAAATGGTGAAGCTTTTAGTGCCATATTATTTATGGTTCAGTCTACCCATAGAGCATACTTAAATAATTAATATGAACTTATTAGATTATTTATAATAGACTTCTTGATGGCATCAATGAGGTTTTTATTTGTTGACTTTTCCAATCCTTTACTATGAGGGTAGTAATTGGATGAGAAATTTAAGGTGATATTGTTGTCATAGGCCATTTTATGGATTAAATTGATTGGAATGTAGGGTCATTATCACAAATAAGAGAGAAAGGGGTGCACAAACCTTGTAATTGTATTCTCCTCAAGAACATGATCACTTTATTAGTTATGCTTCCTATGGTCTCTATTGCCTCAGTCCATTTAGTATAATAATCAGTAGTTGTTAGGAAAAAATATGTCTTAGAAGATTTGGGATTGAGAAAACCAATGAAGTTGATCCCCCATGGGGTGACTGGCTTGCCTTCTATAATAGGTTGTAATGGAATAACTACACATGTTTCCTTTTTTGTGAGCACTTGTCACTCACTGCATATTCAGACATGATAGTGATCATCCTCAAACATTGTTAGTCAATAATAACTAGTTGTCAATGTCCTATATGTTATTGAATTACTTAAGGGATGGCCACTTCCAAGCTTATCATGAAAAATGCTCATGATTTCATTGTCCCCAACCCTAGTTATACATCTAATATGTATCCATTAATAATTATTTTGGTATAGGATTCATTTTTTCAACATGTAGTTTGATAATTTAAACCATAAATTTATCCTTTGTTCTTAGTTAAGTTCAAAGGGACATACCTAATGTAACATATAATGGATTATGTGATTATACCACTGATCTGACACTGTTTGATCTTGATTTATTTGCATTATAATAATTTAGGGATCATCTTCGGTGATTATCTAAATAAGGCCTTGGCATCTAACACTTTGGTTGGCCTGATCCTAATGTCATATTTATATAACTTATCCATCCACTTTATTCTACATTTTCATAGTTCATTTTGTCCTAACATGAGTTTTATAACTAGATCGTACATGATGGCATGAAACTTGTTCTGTAGGACATAGCACCAAAACTTATTCAGTAAACCAAATCATAAGCATGTTTATCAAAAGTAAACCATTTCAATTTTGTGTCCTTAAAGTTTGTGCTCATGAAATCAATCAAATGTTCCTCATCATCGATCCTTTGTGTAAGCATAACAACTATAGTGTGTTTGGAAGCAAAAGGGTAAAGGTAAAAGTTCTTCATGAAGTTTAGGATAATGATTAATTCATACATGATGGAACTCTTGATGTCTTAAAATTATGATTTAGCCTGAGGCATTCATTTAAATTTTGTGTCCTAATTTAACATAGCGTTAAGAAGTTTATCAATTTTGGCAAACATAAAAACAATTTTCTGTAAAAAATAATTTTTCCAAAGAAAGAATTCAACTCTTTTTTGCTATTAATAAGAGGTATGTTTGAAATAGCATTATCTCTTTTAGGGTCAATAGAAATACCTTATTTTATGATAAAATGACTTATAATCTTACCTGCAACAAATCTAAAGACACTCTTATTCAGTTTTAAATAGATGTAATACTTCCTACACGTTTCAAATACCTTTTACAAATGGAGTATGTGATCAGAATTTTACTTTAAGAAAATAATCATGTAATCCAAGTAATTAATTACTCATTTACCAATCAAGCCTTGAAAATAAAAATACATAGATATTTAAAAATTATATCTTGCATTAATCAAACCAAATGAAATTCCATTATAGCCAAAGGTAGGCCACTTGGATGTGAATGTCATTTCGACTCTACCCTCGAAGTTAACTAAGACCTAGTTATATCTTGTAAATCCATCTAGGAAGGACATCATCTATGAGCCACTAACCATTTGGATTACCTAATTAATGGATGGTAAATGGTATTTATATTTATTTTATGCTATTTTTAAGTTCCTAAAATTGATACTGAGTTTGATTTCCCCATTTTTATTTCAAACATGGACCAAGATGGCCATTCAATTAGAATGGAAAACTAGGAGAATAATCTTGGCAGAGAGTAATTTATTAATCTATTTGTAAAAAAGAGGCTCTAATATGGGATTCATGGGTCATTGTATCTACCTAAAAGGTTTATGTCCTTATTTGAATGGGATGGGGTGTGTTATGATGTTTGATTCGAAGACCTTCATGTCATCATAAGTCTAGGCGATTACATATTTGTATTATAGTAGCAATCCTTTTAGCACTAACATCTTAGACTTAGTGAAATCAAGGCCAAAATTGACATTTATGGTCTTATTAGTTGATCTTAATCTGATGTTTTTAGATTTATATCTCATGAAGACTAGTAATTTAGGCATCTTAGCTAAATTATCTAGGTCAAATATCCTTTCCAATGAGATCATAACTTTTGGGATCTGATTTTCCCTTAGGTTTTTAATTTAGAATCATGAAATAATTGTAGCTTTTTAAATTTAAATTTTAGATAAAATTGTAAGTTTGTGAGTAATGCTTCAATTTAGAAAGGTTATTAGTATAGGGGAACCTTAACATATACATAACCAAGTGTCAATTGCCTTATAGATCAATCAATAATATCCTAGCTCCTGAACCTTATTTTGAATAGGGACCATAAACTTGATGAATCATAATTTTCATCATACTTGATACTAGTGGGATCTATGAAAAGGGTTTAAATACCTATATTGGATGACACAATGTTCACTTTATCATTTATGACATTGTAATCAATAATCTTACGGGTCATCCTAGGTTCCCTATGTTTTCTAATTTGGTTGGCAACCCCCCTCCAAGATAGTAACATGTGAGAAATTTTTGTGGCCATATACCCATTAATTTTCTTAGACTAATATTTAATCAAAAACAAACCATAGGCTTTGGGGATTTTAAGTACTTGGATATCTAAAAATTTCTAGACCTTAGGTTCGGATGCTAACCAAATATAAATTCTCAATAACTCCCCAACTACCTTAACTTCTAATTTGTCTATTTGGATGTTGATCTTGTCTGATTAAATCAAAGTCAAGATAGTTTCCTACACACCTTTACTGGTATAACATTAGCCCAAGCCCCTGAATCTACCAATTAATTATACAAAGTCCTCCTAAATATCATAATTATAAGGAGGAATGGAGGTACTTCAACTTTGTTTTTGTGAACTAATACATTAGTATGGATCATTTTTTGCTTATTTTGGATTTATTTCTTAGCCAACACATTTTTAGAATAAAAACACATTACTTTGTGATTTAGGCAAATTATTATAACATAATATTCACCTTAATATTTTTCATTTCTTTCACTATGTTATAACTACCTAGGTTTAACATTGATTCCATAGGAAGCCTTTGGTCACCACATTTTAGGGGTGTGGGGTCATTGTTAAATTTCAAATCAGGGGATGTATCTCTAGGGTTAGGAATAGATGTTGTGAGTGGATGTTGTTATGTATTACTTCTTAACACATAGTCATTTCATTGATATTTTTTGAATGCATGAACCTCATTAGTAGCTTATTCTAATTCATTCTCATCATGATATTGGAATTCAAATATCAATAATACCATGATGGTATTTGGGGACTAGACATGTTTAGGGCCTCATGTGCATTGGTTGGATCATGATTATTCAAATCAACCTCAAATTATTCCATCTTTTTTGCAAGATTTCAAAATTATTTCATAATTTGATATAGTCTAGTTCTTCATGTTGGGTAATGTTGTGTACTCTACACTAATTAGGCAAGGCCATCTCACAAATATTAATCTCATGTAATTTATTAGGTGATGGTTTGGGGTGGTTATTGGAATGATTCAAATGATGGTTATACCTTTGGCAGGATAAGTTTCTAAGATTTCATCCACTAGTGTTCCCCACTTGTCTTTGGAGGCCTAAAAAGTCATTGTTGAACTTCTAAGAAATTCATTGTATAACATCCAACTCACTTTTTATAAAATATTAGTGTATATTTTAGATTTTATTTATAGTAGGGATCAATTCCTAGTTATGAACTTGGGTTGATGTCTCACCATTGATTAGATCAATAAAACCCAAGTGTTGGTTAGGTGTTTCTTTTCTTAGAAGTAGTTGATTCATCACTAATATCAGGTTTGGTATTGTTGGGTGAATATTTTGTCATCAACTGACTAATGGAAAAATGGTTATATCAAACATATCATAAAGATATTTATACAGCAAAATGGATATGGTGACCATAGCTAGAATGAGATAAATCTCTCCTCTCAGCAAGGGGAGGTTCCCTATAAACTATAATATGTGTGTATATATATATATATATATATATATATATATATATATATATATATATATATACATACTATAGTTTATATCTATATAAGCTAAAAATAGAGTTAGGGGTGAAATCATACCATCCATCTCTCTTTTTTTAGAGATGATGTTCACTAAACAAAGGAGAATTAAGGTGTAATTACTAAAGGCACTTCTCTTCTTTCAGAAATAATATTCAACAAATAGCAAGATTCCTACCTGGGTAGTAACTGGATCCACAAGAAACCCATGAAAGCACAAAGTCTTTCATTGTATCTCCTATTGATTTAGGATAAGGACATCGTTAAATGAAGTGTAGCCCAAAGTATCCACTATAAACTACAATAGAGTGAAAGATTACGAAGGATAAAGAGAGCCCAAAGTCTCTCCAGTATCCTTTACACAAAAAATAGACTAAAGATAATTAAGGCAGCACAAAGTCTCCCACAATTAGCTTCAGGACATCTTCCAGCTTATTTTCACTTGTTCTACTTATTTGATTAAATGGAAAATATTGTATTTAGGAAAAAGACATAAGAATGGTTTACTAGATAACACAAGCTATTTTAACACAAAGTTTGAAAGGTCACTTGCTTTCTCATTCACTTAATAAAATATGATTAATAGTCTGAGCTCAAAGTCTTAGGAATGCCTTTCAATTTGGGTAGAGCTTCGATTCTAATAATAGAGAGATCCTTTTTATCCAAAATAAGAGATCACAATATGTAGCATCCAAAGAAAGACAGGTGCTTATTTTCATGAAATGGCCCATGCTGCATTAAATGTGTTGAATGCTGTGAAGGGACCATGCTAGAATAGGTCATCGGCCTTAACTTTGGAATTATAAATCATCTCAAATGTCTCCTCCTAAGCATGGGTTACCTGGTCTTCTTTATGACACTTACATGACTGCCCATTCACCTTTACTTAATGAAGAAAAATAGGCCATGCCATTGAATGTTTGTGTTCTCTGAGGTCCACTTGGTGGACTGTTCCACCTACTGGAATAACTCTTCTATAGATATTTCTAGATTTTCTATAGTTTTTCCCTCTTTCCTTACCATGTTTTATCTTTTCTTGGTGATCTGAGCTCTCAGGGCTATCTTCTCACTTTTAGTTGGCTCTTTTGTCTCCTTTCTTGGCTGGTCACTGAGTTTGTTCTCAGGTCTTTTGAAAATCAATGGTTATTCCATTACCCTAAATTTGACATCTATGGGGACGTCACCGATCACTTGAACCAATTTGAACCTTGAACCTTGAACTCTTTTGGTTTAATGGTTCAACAGTTATGTGATTAAATGATTTGTAAAGGGCCATGTTCACTTAGTTTTCTTCTTTGGTTGAACCATTTTATAAAAACTTCCGCTTCATCCATTCGCTCGAAGCTTCCTCTCAAATTTTGAACTCTTTGAACCTTTGAACTCGTTGAACCTTTGAACCTTTGAAACTTTTTGGTTCAAGGTTCAATGGTTCAACGATTCATTCTAACTCTTCGAATCTTTTTATTCTTTAAGTCCACTAAAGTCATTGAACCTTTGAACTCATTGAACCTTTAAACCTTGCAAAGGTGGGGTTCAATGGTTCTTTCCAATTATTTGAACCCCATTGTTAAGTCTTTTGATTGAACCTCAACATTGAACCATCCTCAAAACACTTAGGAAATGCCTTAAGTGTTTTGAACTTCCCTTTGAGAAAGTTTGCATGTTGAACCTATGATCTGCTTAGCTAAAAAGACTTGAGTAATTGAAAAACTTAACTGCTCAAAATATTTTTAAGAAATAAAAGAGAGCATTTTGACCTGTAAGACCAAAATGATCAGCATGTTATCCATGTTGGGTGAATATTTTGTCACTAGCTAATTGATGGGAAAAATAGGTGTTTTCACCATAGCATAGGGAGATTTATCGACCAAATGTGCAGGTCGACCACATCAAAAGGGGACAAATATCTCCTCTCATCAAGGGGAGGTTCCCTATAAATATGAGGTGCTATATATATTAATATACTATAAATAAGTTAAAAATAACACTCAGGGGTAGGATAACACCATCCATCTCTCTTTTTTTAGAGATGATGTTCACAAATCAAAGGAGAAATCCTAGTGAAATGATAGAAGGCACTTCTCTTCTTTCAGAAGTGTTATTTAGCAAATAATAGGAATCTTTTTTGTAGTGACAAGTAAATGTAACAGGGCACAATAACCAGTATAATGAGGTGTAGCAAAAAGTCTTCACCTTAACTTCCAAAGAGTGAAATATACGAAGGACAATGGGGGCACAAAGTCATCCCAAGATCCTTTACATAGAAATAGAAAACAAACACGCTAAAGATAATTGTGGAAGCACAAAGTCTCTTCACAGTCAACTTCAGGACACCTTCCTAATTACTTCCACTAGTTTTACTTGTTAAATTAAATGGACAAGAATGCTTCTAGGAAACATACATAAGAACAATTTCCTAAATAACACAAGCTATTCCAACATAAAGTCTGAAAGGTCACTTGTTTTCTCATTCAAATAAAGAAATATGATTAACAATTTGAGCTCAAAGTCTCAGGAAATGCCTTTCAATTTGGGTAGAGTTTTGCTTCTATAACAGAGAGATCTCCTTTACATAAAATAAGAGATTAAAATTTATAGCGCTCCTAGAAAGAATTGGGTACTTTGTTTCATAGAATGTCCTATGTTGCATTTAATGCCTTGAATGCATTTTTAGTTCTGTCAAGGGGCCATGCTAGAATAGGGCATCAACCTTAATTATGGCATGTCAATTCATCTCAAATGTCCCCTCCAAAGTATGGGCTGCCTGGTCCTCTTCTTGATATTTGTGCAGCTATCCACTTCACCTTTACTTGATCTATAAAAATAAGATGTGCTATTGAGTGCTCGTGCTCTCTGATGTCCACCTAGTGGACTATTTCACCTACTAGAAATAACTCCTGCATAGATATTTTTGGTCTTTCTACATCATTCCCTCTTTCCTCACCATGTCTTGTCCTTCCTTGGTGATCTGAGCTCTTAGGCTATCTTCTCACTTTTTGTTGGCTCCTTTGGCTTCTTCTTTGGATGGTCACTGAGTTTGTTTTCAGGTCCATGCCATATTTGAAAAATAATAGATATTTTATTACCCTAAATTTGATGTTTGTGGGGATATCACTGGTCGCTGGTCGCTTGAACCACTTTAAACCTTGAACCTTTAAACCTTTTGGTTCAAGGTTCAATGGTTTAATGGTTCATTCTTTGCTCTTTGAATCCTTTGTTCTTCTAAGTCTCTCAAACTTTATTGAACTTATTGAACCTTTGAACTTTGAACTCTTTTGGTTCAAGGTTCAACTATTTAACGGTTCAATCTTTCTTCTTCGAAGTCTTCTTTCGTTTAAGTCCTTTAAAGTTGTTTTAACTTTTCAAAGTGGTTGAACTTTGAACTTGCCAAAGTCTTCAAACTCGTTGAAGCACTTAACTCTTTTTGAACCTTTAAAATTGTTGAACCTTTAAACCTTGCTAAAGCAGGGTTTAATGGTTCAATGGTTCATTCTATTTGTTTGAAGCCTACTGATGGACCTTTTGGTTGAACCTCGACGTTGAACCAAGCTTTAAATTGCCTAAGTGTTTGGAAGTTGTTCCTTTATGAGAGTCTGCCTATTGAAGTTGTTGAACCCATTGAACCTGTGAGTCCCTTGACTGAAAATGCTTGAATAATTGAATAACTTGAGTGCTCAGAACATTTTTTAAGAAGGGAAGAGAGAATTTTGGCCTGCAGGACCAAAATAGTTGATATGTTGTCCCAAAAATAAGTGATGGATTTTGGGAATAATAGCTAGCTCCAGTTGGGGAACTTCCATCGATTGTAAAAATAATCAAAGGGAGTAGAATCCAAAATCTCTGGTGCCTTTAAGTATGCCATTGGGATATGGAGTCATGCTACCCAAAAAGAAAGGCATAAAAAATAAATGAAAATGAACAACACAAAATAAGCTAAAGATTATACAAAAATTCTACATATGTACAAGTTGATCTTATCTAATACTTCAAAGATTGAAGTGATTCAGATGCCACCCATTGTGAGATAGTGAAAATGGCATTCTGTATTGATATATCAGTAAGAAACCATTTTCTCCCCAGAAGTGATGATTGGTGAATAAACCTCTCCACTAGTTATAATTTTTTTTGTGCATTTCTTTTGGTTCTCTCCTCTTGTCCCACAACAAGAATTGATTTCCAATCTAAAAATCATGAATCCTTATTCTCTTGCAGAAGAGTTTCTTTACCTAATTTTGATGTGTAGCAGTATGGTCCATTACCATAATTCATTGTTCTTTTGGTTCAGTCTAGCACATGATTTTATTATTAGCATCAAACACCTACCAATGATTGGCATTGTCAGGCACACTTGGTTGAAAGACCAGATTGATAGTGTACTTATACTCTTTAAAGTCTTTATGAGGAACTAAGAGGGTCATAGAGATAGCCAATGAATTTTCATGACTATGAAGCTCTCTGGGCACTGTAGATATATTGAAAGCATCAAAACTTTCAATACAGTCCCATACCAGATTACAGTAATGACACAATCTTTTGTTCTTAGTTTGACACAGGTTCCTCACCTGACAAACCATCAGTTCAACATCTCCTTTAGCATGAAAGAGTTTAACACCTCTATCTTGAGCTACCTTCACCTGAGTAATAGAGATTCATACTCGACAGTGTTGTTGGTATTGTTGAACTGCAACTTATATGAAGAATAAAAAATATCTCTTTGAGGAGATATTAGAACAATCCTAGCTCCAGCACCGATAAAAGAAAAACTACTATCAAATTCCAGAATTGATCCAGGCAACAATTTGGGTGACCATTTGGGTGACAGTTAATTCCTCAAGGTGACCATTCAGGTGACATTTAATTCCTAAAATTTTGTTTTGTTTTCATTCTTGGAAGTCAAATTATTGGTGATAATTATTTTCTCGAGCCATTATGTCCTCAAGTATTTCCTCGATCCATTATGTCCTCAAGCACTGTATTGTTTTAATTCTTGGACGTCAAATTGTCGGTGATAGTTATTTCCTTGAGCCACTCAATCTTAAATTATCACCCATTAATTCCTCGAGCCACTCAATCTCCTAATGTTTTCAAAATATGTATAAATGTATTGTAACCAAAAATGGGAAGGCAAACATCTCTTCCCAGAGATAAGCCTATATTCGTATTGCAATTTTTGAGTAATACGACATCTCTTCTCAAAGAATTCATTGTTATTGTGTTATTTCCATGCTATTGAAATATTTATCAACCAAAACTTTTGAGTTTTGGATCAATGGTATCAGAGCGGTTTATCTTGAGAGTGTATGATCCTGAGGATGAGGTCAGGATATAGGAAACTTGGGTGGGAAGTGACAGAGCTTCCAAATGTTCCACTTGTGTGCCCTAAATGACTTTAAATGGTAGACAACATCGAGACATCTGATCCTTTTAAGGAAATGGTGAATGAAGCCCTCCAATGGCAATAAGCACAGATGCTGCAATAATTTCTCAAATTCTTCAAACACTTCCTATGGGAAATTCTGGCTCTGTGACTACACATCCTGGCTCCTCATCGAGGGAACTTCCTTTCAGTGCCCCAACACCCTTTAAGGTTTAGGTAAGTTTTGATATTCCCATGTTTGAAGGCAAAATCAATGCTGATGCAGTGGAAAATTGGTTGGATCAACTGTCTTCCTACTTCTTTGTAAATAAGTTCACTGATGGATAAAAGATCACTTTTGATCTTTTGAAATCATCATTGCCTATGAAAAATTGGTGGGAAGTGTACAAAAAGAGGTTTAGTATGGATATCATTAGCCTTGGGGTGGAACCTACCTGGGATGATTTTATGGAAGCAGTAAAAGAAGGATCTATCCCATCGGACCATATGATGATTTATACATACAGTGGCAACAACTTCACCAAGGCAAGGACCAATCTATTCAAGATTACATAGACACTTTTCATTCTTTGTCTGCAAGACTGGGCATTCAAGAAAGTGAGAAGCATAAAACTCTCAAATATCATGGTGGACTACAATGGTACATATGAGGGGAAATGGAACTCTTCAGTTTGGAAACCCTTGGTGAGGCATATAAATTTTCAGTGAAGATTTAATAGAAGCATGGCAGGAAGAATATGAAGAGTCAACCTTCAAAATGGAAAAGTGACAAGGAAGGTCAAACACAAGGCCAAAATTGGAAGCAGAAGGAGTTTTAGGATAAGAAATCCCAGAAGGGGAAGGCTAGAAAATGGTGTGATTACCACAAAATTGGGACTCACTCCAAATAAGAATGTTGAGCCATCAATTCACTGCTCTCTAAGTCACAGTACTCGACATCTACTACTCTGCCTCATACACAACCCACAATCAAAGAGGACAAAGAAGAAATTTTAGATGTTGAGCCTGACACCATCCTCGCTTCATCACAGACCTATGAGGAAAGACTAGATGATAAAGAAAGATTGTTTCACTCCAAATTATGGGTAAAAGGTAAGCCTTTGCATTTCATTCTTGATAGTGGGAGTCAAAAGAATTTAATCTCTGCTAAAGTTGTGAAAAGTCTAGATCTATCCATGAAGCCTCATCCAAATCCCTATAGTATTGGATGGTTGAGCCTAGGGAGAGACCTTCGTGTGAGCCATCAGTGTCTTCTTTCATATGCTATAAAACCATTCCAAGATGAAGTCTTGTGTGATGTGGTCAATCTAGATGTTTGTGATGTAATCCTTGGTCAGCCATTCATGTATGAGTGACATGGCATCTATGAATCATGAACTTGAAAGATCACCCTCACTCTTGGAACATGGTGTTATAGGGTACCAAAGGTACCACCTGCCACATCTATCTCCCTGATCAGTGCTAAGCAGTGTAAGAGATTGGTGGAGAAGACAAAGCAATTTGTTCTCATGGTGATCAAACCATAAAAGTCCAAGGAGGCTGATGTTGCGGTCATGACTACACAATCAACACAATAATAAAAGTAGATAAGATGAATCATAGGAGAATATGATGACTTATTCAAGTCACCCATAGGAGTTCCACTACATTTCCAGGTAAAAAATTCTATCGATTTAATCCCAAGATCACCTTTGCCTAACAGTCTTGTGTATCACAGATCAGTTTTGGAGAATGATGAGATAAAAAGATAGATTCAAGAATTGATCTAGAGGGGTCACATCAAGCTAATATATTCACCTTGTGGTAGCCTGGGTCATCTTGGCACTGAAGAAATATGGAACATGGAGGCTTTGCATTGACTATCGAGCCCTGAATAAAATCTTTGTGAGGAATTGCTACCCTCTCCCCATAATTGATGACCTATTGGACCATCTCTGTGGTGTGAAGTTCTTCACCAAAATTGATCTCAAATTTGGTTATCACCAAATTCCCATCGATCCCAATGATGTCTATAAAACTGCATTCAAATCTAAGGAGGGGCTCTTTGAATGGTTGGTTATGCCTTTTGGCCTAACTAATGCACCTGCAACCTTCATGAGGATGATGGATGACATCTTACAACCCTTCACCAACTCATTCATGGTTGTCTACTTAGATGATATACTCATCTATAAAAAAAACATGGGAAGAACAATTGCAACATGTCTATAAGGTGCTTCAAACTCTTTGGGAGCACAAGTTGTATGCAAATCTTGATAAATGCACATTCAAAATGACAATAATTTAGTACCTCAGGTACATTGTGAATGAGGAAGGGGTCCATGTTAATCCAAAAAATATTTGGATCATTTGAGAATGGTCCACACCAAGGACCCTCACAGAGCTTCGTAGCTTTTTGGGTCTTGCAAATTTCTATCGTAGGTTTGTTCTTGGATTTTCACATGTTTCTTGGTCACTAACCCAAGTGACTAAAGGAGGAGCTAAAGCTACATTTTAGTGGGGTGAAATATAGCAAAGGGCATTTGATAATTTGAAGAATAGACTCTACTCAGCCCCTATTCTTTCCTTGCCAGATTTGCATCAGCCATTTGAGTTGATGACATATGCATCTGAATATGTCATGGGAGCTATCATCATGCAACATGGCCATCCTATTGCATACCACAATGAAACTTTCACTGATATAGTCAAGAAATATCCAACATATGATAAGGAGATCTATGCCATTGTGCAAGCCTGAAAACATTGGAAACACTACATCTTGGGGAAAGAGATGGTCATCCAAACTAACCACAGGCCATTGGAATTCATCTAGATATAAAGAAAACTATGAAATGAGAGGCACCAAAAGTAGGCCATGTATCTTCAACAATTCCACCTAATAATCAAACACAAAAAGGGGAGCTCAAATACAGCTACAAATTATCTGAGCCACCCACCAATTATTATACTCACAATAGTTCTTGACCTATGCAAACATGAGACTGCCACTTAGGGTGATTTGTATGAAGTAGATCCTAACTTTGTTGACACATATCAAGCACTCCAAAAAGGTGAACATGTTTTTGGCTTCTATTTGCAAGATATTGTCCTCTGCCATATGGGGCACATCTATGTTCCTATTGTAGAGCAACAAAATATGATATGGGAATCACACTTTAGTAGGACAGCTGGACACTTTGGTATCAAAAAAAATTGACAGTTCTTCAAAAACACTTCTACTAGCCCCATATGTGGAAAAATATCTCAAATCTTACACCCCATGTGCAATAGCCAAGCCAAAAAATAAGAAGCAAGGATTGTACATGCCATTTCCAGAACCAACCAGGCCTTGGGAATCCATTTCAATGGATTTTCTCTCAAGTTTTCCCACTTCCAAACATGGCAAGGACTGTATTTTTGTGGTAGTTGATCATTTTTCCAAAATGGCTATCATGCTTACTTGCAAGAAAAATATACCTACTAAAGAAATTGCTCAACTATATTTTAGTCATGTATGGCTCCATTTTGGTCTCCCCAAGTCCATTATCTCAGATTGAGATAGCAGGTTCCTGAGCATCTTTTGGTCCACTCTATTGAAGATGATGGATACTAAGATAATGAAGTCCACAACCTTCCATCCATAGACTAATGGTCAGATAGAGGTGGTAAACTGCTTGATTGTTCACATGATTCAAATGTATCACTCCAAACATCCATGCACATGGGACAAGGGACTTCCTTTCATACAACATGGATACGATCAGGCACTGCACAGCTCGACCAAGCATAGTCCATTCCAAGTATGTTTTGGGTTCCAACCCATGACACCAATTGATATAGCTATTCCATTTTCCACCATGGAATACACACCTCATGGAAGATTTGAGGCAGCAAAAGCAAAAAAGTTTATTGAACAAATGCAACACCTCCAACAACAATTTCATGACATCCTAGAGAAGATGAATTAGAAGTATAAGCAATGCCATGAAAAACATATGATTGCACACCATTTTGTTGTGGGTGACAAGGTTTGGTTACAGCTTCAGAAGGAACAACTTGCAAGCCCACACAGAAAGATTTGGCCTCTATGATATGGTCCATACACCATCACCAGAAAAGTTGCAAAAAATGCTTTTGAGTTGAACCTACCAGCGTACCTTGGTCTGCATCCACTATTAAATGTGGAGATCCTCAAACCATATAACCCACCTCTATTAGACACTTCAATTATGGCAGAACAACTAGACATTAATGAGCTTGATCCATAGAGTTTTGCTCTAGTAGATGAGGATCAGATTGTGGATACTTAAATGAAGACAATAAGAGGATGCTCTATTCCACTATATTGAGTGGTCAGAAGAGGCCAGCTTAGCCACCAAGGTGAGTGGCTCATAGAGAATCAAATCAAGACACAACTACCTCACCTGATAGGGAATATTGATGCAATGGGGACCATTGATTTTCAAGGAGGGAGGAATGATCTAGGCAATAATTTGGGTGACCATTCAGGTGATAGTTAATTCCTCAAGGTGACCATTTGGATGACAGTTAATTCCTTGAATTTTTTATTGTTTTCATTCTTGGAATTCAAATTATCAGTGACAGTTATTTCCTCGAGCCATTATGTCCTCTAACACTGTATTATTTTAATTTTTGGATGTCAAATTGTTGGTGATAGTTATTTCTTTGAGCCACTCAATATTAAATCATCACCCATTAATTCCTCGAGCCACTCAATCTCCTGATGTTTTTAAAATATGTATAAATGCATTATAACCCAAAATGGGAAGGCAGACATCTCTTCCCAGAGATAAGCCTATATTTGTATTGTGATTTTTAAGTAATACAACATCTCTTCTCAGAAAATTCATTGTTATTATGTTATTTCCATGATATTTAAATATTTATCAACCAAAACTTTTGATTTTTGGATCAAGAATCCATATGCCACCAGAAACTGCTCTTTTCTTAGATTTTCCTTCATTTGGAGGGGAGGGTCCTTCTACACCTACATTGTGCTTTATTAATTCTTCTGTTGTCTCATCTGAATGAATTCCTAGATCACCACCTATAGGAATTTCATTTGTTGAAACATGAACATCCTCTATGGTTAAGAAAAAGTTACCCATTCCTGAAGACTCAAACAAAATTTGAGCTTCAGGCGCTGATGTTTAGGTAACAATATATTTTGCCTCCTTCTCAAGAAGCAGCCTCTACATGATGCCTTTGACAAGGATCCTCACCTCAGACATGTCCATTCTTGATTCCCCACCAACTTCCTTGTGAAAAAATTGCCCAAGAATAATGTCGTAGGAGGTTGGGACATCGACCACCAGGACTGTCATCTTAATTTTTTTCCTAGAAAGGCTGCAAATGCAAACTAGGCATCTTTTATTTGTCCCAGAAGTGGTACTTGTTTATTTTCTATGGAAAAACATCTCCCAAATGTATTAATCAGTGTGAGACCAAAATATTCTACCACTTTGGTGGGCATGACATTGTCAGATGCACTTGAGTCTATGATGCAGTTGCTTAGCTTGTGACCATTTATCAACAGGGAAACATATAATAGTTCTATCTTCCCAAGAGTAGCATGAGGATTAATGACAAGGTTATTTTGGGTGGACATGGGAGTCACCTTTAGAATAGCTGGTCTTGTAGGGATGGTTTTATTCTTTACATAATGAACCAACTTATCCAACTGCTCAAGGTTGGATTGCAGGAATTCAAATTTAGACATTTGAATTTTGGTTTTCTTGACATGGTTGATTATGTTAAATGTCTAAAATGAATTAGGAACAGGGAAAGGAAGTTCATCCTTCTAGTTTTTTGGGAGTGTAGGATTGATCTATGAATTTGAAGTAGAAGGTGTAAGAACATTTGAGGTACTTAATTTTTTAGTGATTGCCGAGTCCTTTGATTGAAAAGGTAGACTAGTCCCCTATTTAGCAATTGAAATTACTGGTTGAGATTGCTCCCCTAATTTTCCCTTATTAGCTTGTTAGGCTGACTGGTTCTAGGATTAGGTAAATACATTGTATGATATATCAAATGCTTCACCTTTACTTCTAAGTTCATCTTGGTAATTCATGAAACCAATGTTGGAGTCGCCAGCTGATTCATCTTAGTCTTCTACAAAGAGATAAGTGCCATCTTCCAGGTTCAACTCAGGGTGGAAAGAAAAATTTGATTCAATTTCAAGGTATCCAATTGCTGAGTTGGCAGGAGCTACCTCAATGGCAAGTTTCCCCTATGGGGGAGGAAGATGATTTGGCTACCCTTGATTCATGGCAGCATTGCCTTGGTATTACTGATTGGGGAATGTCCTCCTTGGTATATCTTGATACAAAGGAGGAGTAGACATCCCTTATGCCATTTACTTGTTTAGAGCTAGCAACTCATTTGCTAGCTTTTACACCATAGGATCAGTGGTGCCTGTAGATGAATATTCAAAAGATGAAGAAGATTTACCTCTATTAAGATCTCTTCTTATCTTCCCTACCAAGATGAGATCATCTTCCACCTCAGTATCCAAATATTGTGATGTAGCAAGGTCTATGTGGCTAGTCTGTCTCAACAAGAAACTCACTTTAGGAAGTTGAGAGTTGATGAAGAAACATTTGAGATTCTCAGCTGTCAATTGAGCAATTATAGGAATCTTATTCCTCAACTTGTCAAATTTGGCAATGAAGTCCTTCATAGGTTCATGAGGCTCTTTCTTTATTTATGTGAGCTGGGCTAGCAGGGCATGTGCATCTTTTGCAAGCTTGAACCTGGCTTCAAATTTGGCTTTGAAGGTGTTCCGGTTAGTCATAGTCTGGGCTTGTAGATGATATAACCATTCTACAGTAGCACCTTGTAAGTTTCTATGAACAACCTGACTACTATATCTTCATATTCCACACCTATTACACCATAGGATATGATGAAAGCTACAATATATTCATCAGGATGAACTCTTCCATCACCATAGAATTTGGAGAAATTCTTTCTAGAACTATGAGGTATCTCATGTAGAGGTGGAGTTAGATTAAGTGGACCAAAAGAGTTACCCCAGGGGTCTTGAGCTGCCATCGTATGACTATGGAAAGGGGGGATAACAAATCTCAGTGGGGTATGTACAAGAAAAGCTCTACTAGCAAAGGAAAAAGAAGCGCTACCTTGTATTGGTGACCTAGTGTTGGTAGGATGAAGACTTCTAGTTCGTTGAAGGTGAGGTTGTGGAGAAAATAAATCAAAATTGCTCTGCTACACCAACTCAAAAATAGGGTCAACAACACCTTGAGATTTTTGGCTTCTTATATTGCATGGAGCTGCCAAATTGTAGAATAAAAATGGAAAAGAACTAGCCCTGCTTTAGCTTGAAGCTTGAGGCTTCGAACTACTCATTCTTTCTAGTTGGTGTGGAGCTGTTAGAGAATTGACTTTTGAAATGAAATGCTCAATCTCCAGAATCTCTAGTTTCGTAGCTTAGAGTATATAATGGAAATGGATAAGGCTACAATGACAATGGATAAGACATAGGTGATGCTTTAATCTGAAGCTTGAGGCTTCAAATTGTGCAAAATTGTTGTGTCCCTAGTGGAGTCACCAAAAATTGTTGGCGTGAAGGTGGAGGAAAATGGTAATGGAAAATGACTTGGAACAGTGAAGAAAATAGATAAGGAAAAAAATAAAACTACTCATTCTTCCCTAGTAGAGTCACCAAAAACTATTGGCGTGAAGGTGGAGAAAAATGGTAATGGAAAAGGACTTGGAACAATGAAGAAAATGGATAAGGAAAAGAATTGAAACTGCTTGTTCTTCCCTAGTGGAGTTGCCAAAAACTGTTGGGTGAATATTTTGTCACCAGCTAATTAATGGGAAACATAGGTGTTTCCACCACAACATACGGAGATTTATCAGCCAAATGTGTAGGTTGACCACATCAAAAGGGGACAAATCTCTCATCTCATCAAGGGGAGGTTTTCTATAAATATGAGGTGCTATATATATTAATATACTATAAATAAGCTAAAAATAACACTCAGGGGTAGAATAACACCATCCATCTCTCTTTTTTTAGAGATGATGTTCACAAATCAAAGGAGAAATATTGGTGAAATGACAGAAGGCACTTCTCTTCTTTTAGAAGTGCTATTCAACAAATAACATGAATCTTTCTGGTAGTGACAAGTAAATGTAACAGGGCGCAATAACTAGCAGAATGAGGTGTAGCACAAAGTCTTCACCTCAACTGCCAAAGAGTGAAATATATGAAGGACAATGGGGGCACAAAGTCATCCTAATATACTTTACACAGAAATAGAAAAACAAACATGCTAAAGACAATTGTGGCAGCACAAAGTCTCTCCACAGTTAGCTTCAAGACACCTTCCTGATTACTTCCACTAGTTCTGCTTGTTAAATTAAATGGACAAGAATGCTTCTAGGAAATAGACATAAGAAAAATTTCTTAAATAACAAAAGCTATTCCAACACAAATTCTGAAAGGTCACTTGTTTTCTCATTCAAATAAAGAAATATGATTAACAATATGAGCTCAAAGTCTCAGGAAATGCCTTTCAATTTGGGTAGAGTTTTGTTTCTATAACAGAGAGATTTCCTTTGCATAAAATAAGAGATTACAATATATAGCACTCCCAAAAAGACTTGGAAACTTTTTTTCATGGAATGGCCTATGCTGCATTCAATGCCTTGAATGCATTTTCAATTCTGTCAAGGGGCCATACTGGAATAGGGCATCGGCCTTAACTGTGGCATGTCAATTCATCTCATATGTCCCCTTTAAAGTATGGGCCACTTGGTCCTCTTCTTGATATTTGCATAGCTTTCCACTTCACCTTTACTCGATCTAGAAAAATAGGCCACACTATTGAGTGCTTGCACTCTCTGATGTCCACCTAGTGGACTATTTCACCTACTAGAAATAACTCCTACACAGATATTTTTGGTCTTTCTGCATCATTCCCTCTTTCCTCACCATGTCTTATCCTTCATTGGTGATCTGAGCTCTCGAGCTATCTTCTCACTTTTTGCTAGCTCCTTTAGCTTCTTCTTTGGTCGGTCACTGAGTTTGTTTTTAGGTCCACGCCATATTTGAAAAATAATTGATATTTTATTACCCTAAATTTGACGTCCATGGGGACGTCACTAGTCACTGGTCACTTGAACCACTTTGAACCTTAAACCTTTGAACCTTTTGATTCAAGGTTTAATGGTTCAATGGTTCATTCTTTGCTCTTTGAATCCTTTGTTCTTCTAAGTCTCTCAAACTTTATTGAACTCGTTGAACCTTTGAACTTTGAACTCTTTTGGTTCAAGGTTCAATGATTCAATCTTTCTTCTTCTGAGTCTTCTTTCGTTTAAGTCCTTTAAAGTTGTTTGAACTTTTCAAAGCAGTTGAACTTTAAACTTGTTGAAGTCTTCAAACTCGTTGAAGCACTTAACTCTTTTTGAACCTTTGAACTCGTTGAACCTTTGAACCTTGTTGAAGCAGAGTTCAATGGTTCAATGGTTCATTCCATTTGTTTGAAGCCTGCCGATGGACCTTTTGGTCGAACCTCAACATTGAACCAACCTTGAAATTGCCTAAGTGTTTGGAAGTTGTTTCTTTATGAGAGTCCACCTATTGAAGTTGTTGAATCCATTAAACCTATGAGTCCCTTGACTAAAAATACTTGAATAATTGAAGAACTTGAGCCCTCAAAATATTTTTTGAGAAAGGAAGAGAGAATTTTGGCCTACAGGACTCAAATAGTTGATATGTTGTCCCAAAAACAAGTGACATATTTTGGGAACAACAGTCCATAAAAACAAGCGATAGATTTTGTGAATAACAGTTGGCTCTAGTTGGGGAACTTCCATCGGTTGAGATTTGAAGCAATTAAAGGGAGTAGAATCCACACTCTAAGTTCCTTCATCTATGCCATTGGGTTACAGAGTCATGCTTACCTAAAAATAAAGGCACCAAAAACAAAAAAACAACACAAAACAAAGAAATACTATACATATGTACAATTATATTTATCTGATACTTCAATGATTGAAGTGCTTCAAATGCTGCCCACTATGAGGTAGTGTAAATGGTGTTCTATCTTGATATTTTAGCAAGAAACTATTTCACTATTTAATCAATGAATGGCAAATGGACCTCTCCATAAGAAATCCAATTTTATATGCATTCATTTTAGTTCTCTCCTCTTATCCCACAATAAGACTTGATCTCCAATATGAAAATCATGAATCCTTGCTTTTTGGTCGAAGACTTTTTTTACCAGACTTTGATGTGCAACAATATGATCCACCACCATAGTTTGTTGCTCATTTAATTTAGTCAAGCACATGATCCTCTTGTCGATGGAACTTTCAAAAGTTAAATCTTTTACTACCTTTGCCAACTTTAATGCTAGTAATTCCAAGGTGATTGGTATCTCTACATTTAAACCATACAAAAGTTGAAATGATGACATACCTATTGCCCTTTTGGGTGTAATCCTGTATGCCCATAAAGTGTCAAGTAATGATTTATGCTAGGTTTTCTGATTTTTATCTACCAACTTCTTGATAATGGTCACCAAGTTCTTGTTGCTTGATTCTTCTTGACCATTTTCTTGTGGATAATAGTCAGAAGAGTGGGAGAGGATAATCCCATAATAGTAGTAGAATTGGGTAACTTCATGAGAAGAGAAATAGGCTACATTATCTATTACAATATTGGTTGGGACTCCAAACTGATAAATAATATTTTCCTTGAAGAAATTACATACCACTTCTGAAGTAACATGCTTGACTGGAAGGGTTTCCACCCACTTGGTAAAATAGTCTATGGCTGTGAGAACATAGTCATGTCTAGCACTTGAGGATGGGTTTATAGCACCTATGAAATCAATTCCCCATTGCTAAAAAGGATCTTTAATTACCATAGGCTTGAGAGGTATCATGGCCAACTTGGGTTTCCCAATGAACTATTGACACAACTCACATCTACGCACTCAAGTATATGAATCTCAAAATAGAGTAGGCCAATAGTACCTAGCTCACAAAATCTTATGGGCAGTCACAGATGCAGAAAAATGTCCTCCACAAGTCAAATTATGGAAAGACTCTAAAAGTTTGCTCTATTGTACTTTATCCATGTAATGAAGAAACACCCCATCAAAGCTCCTCTTGTATAAACCATTATCCCACAGGACAAAGTTAGCATATTTCAACTTAATAGTCCTCTTTTTCTTTACGAGACAGGTAAGCAGGACATTTACCATAGGTAAGAAAATGAGCAATATTAGAATACCACTCATTCGTAGTGGTGACAAAGAGAACTATAGGCATGTCTTCAGCCTCTATTTCTTCTGGTATGTTATCAGCAATTAATTAGCATAGACCTCTTCCCTGCACAAGCTTCATAGGTTTGATAATAAGATCAAACTCCTAGATTTTAGTAATCCAATTACCCCTTTTAGTTCCAAACTCCTATTGAGTTAGAATGGACTTTATTATTATATCAAGAACCAAAGCAATAGTGTGTGAGTTTAGGATGTAAAAATGGAAGTATTTTACTGCCTTAACCACAACATAAGCATGCTTCTCTATGTTTGAATATTTTAGCTCATTAGATTTGAGAGGACAAATCATGAAAGATATGGGGGACTCCACACCTTATTTGTTCTACTGAACCAAAATGGTTGAAAGCGTGTGTTCAAAAGCATAGCTGTATATCATGAAGTCTTTGGTGTAATCAGGACAAATTAGGATTGGGGCATGGGTAATAGCATCCTTGATGTCTTGAAATGCTGACTTGCCTTCTTCAGTCCAACTGAAAGTAGTTTTACCCTTCATCATGTTGACAATGTGGTGAGTCTTTTCTACAAATTCAAGAATGAACCTTCGTATAAAATTCACCTTTCTAAAGAAAGAGTGGACTGTAGTCTTACCGGAAAGAAGAGCAAGCTCTTGGATGGATTTGACTCTTTTTGGGTCGATCTTTATGCCTTCTCAATATATAGTGTGATCGAGAAGTTTACCTTTTGTAACCTCAAAAATTGACTTCTTGGGATTAAGAGAAATACCATTTTTCTGACATCACTCTAGCACTTGTTGTAAATGATGCAAATGATCAGGATGATGTTTGGAAAAGATAGTCAAGTCATCAAGATATACCATAATGAACTTCTTCATTTCATTTTTGAAGGCAAAATCCATCACTCTCTAGAAGGTGGTGCCAGCATTAATCAAGCCAAAAGGCATTCTATGATATGCAAAGGTGCCCCAAGGTGTAGTGAAAATAGCCATATGTTGGTCTACTTCACCAACTTCCACTTGATTATATTCCAAAAAACCATCTAACATTGATAACATCTCTGTGCCAGTCACTGTCTGCAATAGATAATCCATGATGGGCAGGGATAGTTGTCTTTTAAAGATGACTGACTCAGATTTCTAAAATCAACACACAGGCAAATTTATCTATTCTTCTTTCTCACAGGGACTATGTTCATAATCTAGGTGGAATGATGGGTTGAGAAAATAATTCTTGCATTCAACATTTTCTATATCTCAGAAAGAATAGTGCCTGATATCTTGGGGTTGTACAGCCTTTGTTTCTATTTGTGAGGCAACGACCCAATCTCGAGAGGAATTTCATGTTAAATTTCTTTAGGCCTGAGAGATTTCAGATCATCATAAGAGTATGCCAAAACATCAATGTAATGGTGAAGTAGGGTAATGAATTTGAGTATTTCATCAGGAGTGCAACAATTCTTGATGTTGACCATTTTGGGATTATCTTTTGTACTCAAATTTATTTGATTAAAATCCTTAGAGGATTTTGAGTCCATTTGTGGCTTTTTGATACACCTATCATGCTTATCGAATAGCTTCTCAAGAGAAACTAATCTTTTGGGAATTTTATTCTCTTTGAGCTGAAGGAACTTTTCATCAGTTTTTAAATTTGTTTTGGGAGCTGATTCTCATAGTGGAGATTCACTGCCTTCAAAATGAAGCTTCTCAAAGCTATCCATCTATTCCAAAAAATCAATGATTTGGTTGTCACCATTAAATACCTACCAATGTTCAGCATTATCTGGTACACTTGGTTGAAAGACCAGCTCAATAGTGTACTTGTGTTCTTTGAAATCTCAATGAGGAACCATGAGAGTTGTAGAGACAGCCAAGGAATCTGCTCGATTGTTAAATTATTTGGGCACTACAAAAATACTAAAAGCATCAAAACTTTCAAGATAGTCCCACACTAAATTGTGATAATGTTGCAATCTTTCATTCTTGGTTTGATACAGATTTCTTACCTGATAAACCACCAGCTTAGCATCTCTTCAGGCATGAAGAAGTTTGACACCTTTAGCTTGAGCAGCTTTTAATCTGAGTAGTAAAGATTGTTACTCAATGGCATTGTTGGTATTGTTAAACTACAACTTGTATGAGTAGGGGAAAATATCTCCTTGAGGAGATATCAAGATAATTCTAGCTCTAAAACTAGTAGAAGAATTGCTGCCATCAAATTTTAGAATCTAAACATCATTAGAATCTAATCTTTTTTTAGATTTTTTTTCATTAGGGAGGGAAGACCTTCTTTCATCTGAACTATGCTCTACCAATTCTTCTTATGTCTTGTATAAATTTTTTGGATTGTCACTTATAGAACTTTCATATGATGAAATAGGAACATCTTCAGTAGATAGAAAGTAGTTACCCATTCCTAAGGATTCAAACAAAATTTGAGCCTCAGGGGCTGATGTTTGGGTGACAATGTATTTTGACTCCTACTCAGGAAGTAGCCTTTGCATGATGCCCTTGATAGGGATCCTCACCTCAAATAGGTCCATGATCAGCTCTCCACTAACATCCTTGCAAAAATTTTACCCAAGCAGAATGCTGTAGGAGGCTGGAACGTCAGCCACCAAGACTATCATTTTAATTCTTTTATCTGGGAAGGCCGTAAATGCAAATTGGGAATCTTTTATCTATCCCAAAATTGGCACTTGTTTGTTTTCCATGGACAAACATCTCCCAAAATTTTTAGTCAGCGTGAGCCTGAGAGAGTTTGCCACCTTGGCGGGCATCACATTGTCAGAGGCACCATAATCTATTATGTAATTGTTTAGCTTATGACCATATATCAGCAGGAAAACATAGAAAGGTTTTATCTTCCTAGGAGGAGTAATGAAAAAATTATTTTGGGTGTATGTGTTCTTTTGGGGATCATGGGTTACCTCTAAAACATCTTGTCCTATAGGGATGGTTTTGTTCTTGATGCATTCAACTAACCTATCCAACTACTCAGGGTTGGCTTGTAAATATTCAAACTCAGACATTTGGATCTTGGTCTTCCTCGTATGATCAATTATATCAAATGACTAAAATGAACTAGAAATAGAGGAAGGAATTCCATCATTCTAGGTTTTATTAGGTGTGGTACTGGTCTAATAAATTGAAGCAAAAGGTGCATGATTGTTTGAGGTACTTACTTTTTTATTGATCATTGGGTCCTTTGAATGGAAAGGTAGTGAAGTCCCCCATTTAGCAATTAAAATTGTTGGTCAAGATTCTTCACTTATTTTTTTTAATTATCTTGTTGAGTTGACTATTTTTGGGACCTGATAAATATAGCATATGATCTATCAAACACTTCTCCTTTACTTCTCGCTTCACCCTGGTAATTCAAGAAACTAATGTTGGAGTCGCCAGCTAATTCTTCTTGGCCTTCTACAAAGAGATCAGTGTCATCTTCTTGGTATAACTTAGGTTGGAAAGAGAAATCATGTTCAACTTCATGATAACTAACTACTGAGTTAGCTGGTACTGCTTTAATGGCAAGCTTCCCTAGTGGGAGAGGAAGATGATTTGGTTACCCTTGATTCTTAGCAGCATTGCCCTGATATGACTGGTTGGGAAACATCCCCCTTGGTATATCCTAATAAGAAAGAGGAGCAAACATCCCTTGTGCCGTTTGCTTTTTTATAGCTAGCAATTCATTTGCTAGCTTTTATACTATAGGATCAATGGTGCCTGTATAAAAATTATCAGAAGATGAAGAAGATTTAATTTTTGTTAGGATCTCTTCTTATCTTTCTTGCCAAGATAAGATCATATTCAACCTCAGTGGCCAAAATTTGAGCTAAAACAAGATCTATGTGGCCAGCTCACCTCAATAGGAAACTCACTTTAGGAAGCTGAGAATTGATGAAAAAGCATTTAAGATTTTCAGGTGTCGACTAAGCAATTATAGGAATCCTATTCCTCAACTTGTCAAACTTAGCATTGAAGTCTCACATAGGTTCATGAGGCTCCTTCTTCATTTGCATAAGCTAAGCTAATAGGTCATGTGCATCTTATATAGGTTTGAATCTAGCCTCAAACTTGGCCTTGAGAGTGTTCCAGTTAGTCACAGTTTGTGCTTGCAGATGATAAAACTAGTCTACAATAGTGCCTTGTAATATTTCCATAAAAAATTTGACTACTGTCTTCATATTCAATGCCTATCACATCATGGGCTATGCAAAAGGCTGTAATATGTTCATCAAAATGAACTTTCCCATCACTATAGAACTTGGGAAAATTCTTCCTTGAACTATGGGGTAGATCATGTAAAGGTTGGGTTAGATTCATAGGACCAAAATTATTACCCTAGGGGCCTTGAACTACCATGATATGATTGGTGAAAGGAGGGATAATAAATATCTATGGGATATGTATAGACAAAGCTCTACTAGCAGAGGAAAGAGCAGCTTTGCCTGGTATTGGAGACCTACTGTTTGTAGGAGGAAAAATCCTAGTTCTCTGAAGGTGAGATGGTGGAGGAAAAAGATCAAAATTACTCAGCTGTACCAACTCAAATACAGGGTCAACAATACCTTGAGCTCTCTAGCTTCATGTATATGGTGGATCTACCAGAGTGTGAAATGGAAATGAAAAAGAACTAAAACTAATTTAATTTGAAGCTTGAGGCTTCAAACTACTCGTTCTTCCCTAGTGGAGTCACCAAAAACTATTGGGTAAATATTTTGTCATCAATTGACTGACAGAAAAATGGTTATATCAACCACATCATAAGGATATTTATACAATAAAATGGATGTGGTGACCATAGCCAAAATGAGATAAATCTCTCCTCTCAGCAAGGGGAGGTTCCCTATAAACTATAGTGTATATATATATATATATATATATATATATATATATATATATATATATATATATATACAAGCTGAAAATAGACTCAAGGGTGAAATCATACCATCCATCTCTCTTTTTTCAAAGATGATGTTCATAAAATAAAGAAGAATTCTGGTGTAATTACTGAAGACACTTCTCTTCTTTTAGAAATTATATTCAACAAACAACAGGATTCCTACTTGGGTAGTATCTGGATCCACAAGAAACCTATGAAAGCACACAGTCTTTCATTGTCTCTCCTACTAATTTAGGACAAGGACACCATAGAATGAAGTGTAGCCCAAAGTCTCTACCACAAACTACAATAGAGTGAAAGATTACGAAGGATAAGGAGATCACAAAGTCTCTCTAGTATCCTTTACATAAAAATAGACTAAAGATAATTATGGCAGCACAAAGTCTCCCATAATCAGCTTCAGGACATCTTCCAGCTTATTTCCACTTGTTCTACTTATTTGATTAAATGAACAAGACTGTATTTAGGAAAAAGACATAAGAAGGGTTTCCTAGATAACACAAGCTATTTCAACACAAAGTCTAAAAAGTCACTTGCTTTCTCATTCACTTAACAAAATATGATTAACAATCTGAGCTCAAAGTCTCAGAAATGCCTTTCAATTTGGGTAGAGCTTCACTTCTAATGACAGAGAGATCCTTTTTATCCAAAATGGGATATTACAATATATAGCATCCAAAGAAAGACTTGGGTGCTTGTTTTCATGAAATGGCCCATGTTGCATTGAATGTTTTAAATGTTGTGAAGGGGCCATGTTAGAACAGGTCATCAACCTTAATTTTGGCATTCTAAATCTTCTCAAATGTCTCCTCTTAAGCATGGGTTACCTAGTCTTCTTTATGACACTTACACGGTTGTCCATTCACCTTTACTTAATGAAGAAAAATAGGTCATGCCATTGAATGTTTGTGTTCTTTGAGGTCCACCTAGTGGACTATTACACCTACTGGAATAATTATTCTCCAGATATTTTTAGATTTTCTATAGTCATTCCCTCTTTCCTTGCCATGTTTTGTCTTTTCCTGGTGATCTGAGCTCTTAGGGCTATCTTCTCGCTTTCAACTGGCTCTTTTGGCTCCTTTTTTGGCTAGTCCTTGAGTTTGTTCTCAAGTCTTTTGAAAATCAAAGGTTATTCCATTGCCCTAAATTTGATGTCCATGGGGATGTCATCAATCACTTGAACCACTTTGAACCTTGAACCTTAAACTCTTTGGTTTAATGGTTCAACGGTTCAATGATTCAATGATTTGTAAAGGGCCCCATTCACTTAGTTTTCTTCTTCGATTGAACCATTTTATGGAAACTTCCACTTCATCCATTCGCTCGAAGCTTCTACTCAAACTTTAAAATATTTAAACCTTTGAAATCGTTGAACCTTTAAACCTTTTTGGTTCAAGGTTAAATGGTTAAATGGTTCATTCTAACTCTTTGAATCCTTTTATTCTTTAAGTCTACCAAAGTCGTTGAACCTTTGAACTTGTTAAACCTTTGAACCTTATGGAGGCGGGGTTCAATGGTTCAACGGTTCAATAGTTCTTTCTAATTCTTTGAACCCCACCATTAAGTCTTTTTATTGAACCTCGATGTTGAACCATCCTCAAAACACTTAGGAAATGCCTTAAGTGTTTTGAACTTCCCTTTAATAAAGTTTGCCTATTGAACCTGTGATCTCCTTAGCTAAAAAGACTTGAGTAATTGAAAAACTTAACTGCTTAGAACATTTTTGAGAAAGAAAAGAGATAATTTTGGCTTGTAGGACCAAAATTATTGGTATGTTGTCCATAAAAACAAGTGACAAATTTTGGGAACAATAGGTATTAAAATGTTCTGATTGGAAATAGGAATTGGGTTCAAGGCCAATAGTTATGGGACAAGATTTGGGATGGCTAAAAACATTTGACCTTATGGGTTAGTTACCAATCAATCTTAATATTGTGAGAGGATCTCTTCACAAGAAGACTACTTTCCAAGGATCTAAGTTATTTTTATACATTTTAAGGGCTAGTTGGGCATTGGGTTTGTATAACATTGTTATTTGACTACTCATATTTTAAAACCTATCATTAAAGCCTTGTATCAGTTTAATGGTTTCCATTTTCATACTATAAAATTATTGGTATAAGATTCCAAGGTCAATAATATGTATAAATTATGTAAATAAGTGTTACTAAATTGGTCCCATCTAATAATGGAGTTCCTAAGAAAATTCATGAACCAATCATATACAAAATCATGTAGGGTAAATGAAAACATCATACATGCCACATCTTCATGTTCAAAATTTAAAAGTCTCAAGGTATTCTTACAAGACATTATATTTTATTTAAAAGTGTGTCCCCCATTGGGTGTGAAGCATGGGAGATATATTTTAGTGTTTATAGGTAAGTCATGGGAATCCCAAATATCATTAATGGTTGATCAAGCTAACTAAGCCATGAGCCCAATTTTTTTGAGATTACTACATGTCAATGACTTAGGATAAACTATATAGACTCTTGGTATCCACCTATCAAATCTAGGTCTCTTACAATTTTTTAGTGGTGGGAATAATAATAGACCTAAATCTAATTAGACCTAGTGATGTGTGTAGGGAACTCTATGTTTTTCCAAGGTCAAATGATAGATTAAGAGACACATTTTCTAGATATATTACCATGTTTTTGGATGGGCCCTCCTAGTGCAAAATTATTCTATCTTTGTTAACATGTGTGATATGTAAACTTCCCCAAGAGAAAATGGGATAAATCCCTCTCATTTTAGGATTCTAAAAAAAAATAGGGTAGAGTTATAGTTTATGTCTCTCTTATATAGCCTACTGAGAATAACTCTAAGAAAAAGAGATATTACCACACAAAGAGTTAAATCTTTCATTAAAACAATATACTAAATATAGAGATATTTTCCAATCCTACCAAGGTGGATATTAAAGGTGATTCCTATTTATAAGAGTGGGTCAAAAAAATGAAATACAAAAGATGAGGGTAAAGAAGAAAAGTATGTCCTTAGAATTTATGAAGCTTCTATAGTTTGCATGGAGTATATATTGATCTCATTGAAAATTTCCTCTCTCTAGGTATTTCAACTTGGGCTCAAACTATGCTAGATAGTGTATGGATTTTGAGGAAGAGTTTTTAGTGAGCATGATCTCTACAATGTTCTTTTTAAAGATGAACAACCATTTGAAATTGTTAACAAAAACATTCACATATGACCATTTATACAAACATACTAGACTACATAAAATTATTAGGTTAGTAATTTATCTAGCCTAAAAAAGTACACAAAACAATCTAGAATCATACCATAATCCTAGAAACATCACACATCCACCACATTTGTACTAAGAATTCCAGAAGGCCTTTTACAAACAAATCAAAGAAGAGACAATGAACATTCCTAATAATTTATATAATTATCTGATTTTTCATTAAAAATCCAAAGCTTTATAATGTCTAAAATATAGTTGTATATGACATCAAATGACATCCTTCCTAAAAGAATTGGAGCCAACTCATGACCATGATTATAAATTTGTTACAACCAAACCATAAAAAATAGACAAGAAAATCATAATGATAAGGAAAGAGGGCCAAACCCACTATGTTTAAGCTCATTAATTTGACCCAACATGGGTATTTTTACATTTTTCAAAGGAAATCTCTCCCTTAATAATTTAATCATTTTACCTCTATATCCTCATTCCTTAGGGAATATATGTTAAATCACCCCATCATGGGGTGAGGCCCACTCTACTATATATAGCCTAAGGATTATATTCATAATGATTTTCACATGTGAAACAATGCTTTAAGGACATCAAGTCACCACGTTCAAATAGTAACAAATAAAATTGGCCTTTTCTCTTTCTTATCATTTTCTAGAGGTAGTTAGAAAATTATTGGCCTATGAGGTGGTACTTGGAGTATTGTCAATTTATGTTCAGCTTGATTTAGAAGTTTCATATGGAGGATTGATACTTGAGAAGTGGTGGCTAGAGGAGTATGAGTTAGAGGATTTATTGGATGAGTAGTGGGACTAGTAGGAACATTGGCCTATGTACTACCAACTCAAATAATACCAACATGCTAAACTTGTATGTATTTTACACATTCTTGATAATACTCATCTATTTTATGTATATTGATAATAGAGGTTATAAATAGCACTCTTTTTTATTCAAGTTGGATGCATGGTTGGTGAGAAGGGTCTAAAGACTTCCTTTCATTGTAATTTTTCACTCTAATCTTTATTTAGCAAAGGTTACCAAGTCAATGCCATGATCACTACCAATTTTTTTGGGATCCCAAGATCTATTGTTAAATTCTCTCATGAATTTGGTTGGTTTAACCAAAAATTCCATGAAGGAATTAAGTTTCCCATCTATCTTAAATAATGAAACTATTCCATCTTCTTGGAACAATTGCATAATCAAGCTTATTGCATTATTGATATCATGAATTATGATATCCATCTCCTCTGCCCACTGTTGTAATAAGGTAATCATATGAATCATCCAATTTTAACTCATCCCAAAGTCATATTGAGTCATGTATTTTATCTAAAGTATCATTTCCTTCTTAACATATTTAGCCCAAAACACCAATTTAGCTTCATACATGGTAAAGTGGTCAAGATATAGTTTTACCTTTTACTGCCTAGCCACACCTTTGCCTTTGTTTGTAAACATTTCTAAAAAATCTAAGACAATTAATTAAATTATTCTTTAACCTATATAGTGTCATTATTTGGGACTAAAGCTATTTTTTAGGTCTCTAACATATGAATCTTCTATTTCATGCCTTGCATTATTTGATTTGCTACCTCATTGGTGGGAGTGAATACAAATTCAAGATCCTCTACCCATTCATTAGTCTCTCATGGTATTAATTTCCTGTTTCTTGTCAAATTAAATAACTCCCCTTCCATCATAACCCTCTTTCTAGTTACTATCTTGAGATTTATTGTGGGTTTCTCAAATTCCAATTTGACTTTGGGCTCCTTCATTATGACCATCCCTATTATTTTGGCTTTATCCATATGTATGACCATTATCTAGCTCTCTATAGCCTATGACATTGTGGTGGAAGAAGAAGAGGTTAGTGAAGAGGGTGATGTATGGGGTGGATGTTTGGGAATAGGTGTAGTAGGTCAACCAACACAAAGTTTATACATGATACTATGGGAGTGAATCCTTGAGTCAAAGAGGGTGAAGAGTAGTGGGTAAAGTGTTATGATAGGGAAATTCTGGTCATAGTTGGAATAGAGGATGAAGGTGCCAAATATATAGTGGGTTATAAGGTGGTCATTGGAGTTTAATTATAAGAGAAAGGGGTTTTCACTTCTTTTCTCTTGGGCTCCTTAATTTATGAAGTAAGAGGTGTTGTAGTGAGTGGAGGCCTAGGTATGGTAGTGAATATAGAATATGATGCTATTAAAAATGGGTCCATCACTAACACATGAGTTTATTTCTGAAGGGAATTTTAAGTGTAAATATTTAAAGATAAGGTGGCCATACTACTTGAGATAGGTGAAATCATAGTCGACTATTTAAACCTAATTTGGATGTGTATCCTTACTTGGGTAGGTAGGGTTAAGGATATAGAAATTATAAGGAATAAGGGTGAATATGAGATCTACAATATGCTAATTAATGTGCTAAACTTAGATTTACCATATGATAAATTTATTAAATTGAGATAAGCTATAAATAGAAAGTACAACTATGCTAGATATAAAAATGAGGTACTTAGTTGGCTCTAATGTTAATGTATATCTAGATCTAGTATAAGTTGAAAGTAGGTAGGAATATAGTTCTAGAACAATCATTAGATTCTAAATCTAGTGCCTTTAATTCTTTAGATAGTTGTATCAACCTAGGATGGTTGCATTGACACTAATGTTTATGTTTGATTCTAGTGTCCAATATGGAATATTAGTTGAAATAGGATGTGACGACTTTGATGCTTATGGTTTTGGCTTCACCTTAACTCTTGTGTATTCATATTTGGGTCATGGACTATCACTCCTGATGAAATGGTAAAACCTTAGCTTTCCATCTTCAATGTGATCTTTGGAGAAAATGAGTTAGTAGTCACATGTGTTACATTGGCCCACAATGATTCCAATATCAAATGGCACTGCCTACATAGCCAATACTCTATAAAAGGGCCTCAAACTCATGTATTTATCCCCTACATATTGGCTTGTGTGTGAATCATGAAATGTGTGTAAAGTAAGTATAATAGTGTCCTAGATTGTAACTTAGAAAATAAGACCTTATGATTTCTCCTTTAGTACTTTAGACCTATAATTGGGCTATTCCTTTGATTGATATCAAAATAGGATAGAATAAGAAATATTTTGGTAACTTGAATGCTTTTTGAGTGCTCTTTTTGGTCTAATTTCTAGGTGATGAATAAATGAGGGTTGATATTATATTTATACTAATCTTATCAAGAGAAAACTCACATTAAATCACTTAAGTTGACCATTTTAATATGTTTCATTTGTAAATTTAATGACTTTAGGGCATTTCACACTTACCTCAGGGTAGGATAGTAATGTCAACACTACTATCTATCCCAGATGTTAGTGTCTAGGGAGAAGGAGAGTAGGCAAAGGCTCAAAACTTGTAGAGGTGTGAGATAAGTACATTTTAAGCATTATATGCAAGATGAGATGTGTGTGTCATCAATATAAGGCTAGTTAGACTAAGATATAGGATAAAGGGTACAAGATAGAATAGATGTGAGGCTTATGGAAGCACAACATGTGTAGAAATAATAAGAACAACTAGGGTTTTAGTTTTCCAAGTGTACAAGACTATGATGCTACATAATCATAAAATATCATCTATATTCCCCCCTTTAATCTAGTAATGAATTTTCTAGTTTTAAGGAAAGGAATATGTACCTAGGTGTGTAAGCACACCTTGTATTTATTTGAATTGAAATTGAGTGATTTGATGGTGATTAATGTAAAACCAAGAGCATGTTTCATTTTATAATCAATGCATATAATCTGGGTTAAAAATAATTGAAATAGATTGAAATTGAAAGAGCAAGGTTTAGGAGTACACATGTATGTTGATGTAACCATCTTGCATATTGTCAAGTTGTTTTGTAAAAGATGTATCATTATAAGGCTCTAAAACTGAGATTAATATATATATATATATATATATATATATATTATATATATATATATATATATATATTTAAAATTCATATATCCAAGGAGATAGAGAGAGATTGAAAGGCACATTCCCCCAAATTTAGAGCAAAAGTGAGTTGCCACCTAGTAGTTAAGATTAACTTAACCATGCAACCCAATGGTATTTATAACTTGGTGAGTTTTTATGATCAGTTACAAACTAAAAACTTGGTAAGATCAAGTTATTTAATTATTTTAACCATACCAAAAGGTGAACCAACTACTGAAGTATATTGGCTCACTAAAGTCCATAAAATTGTATGGGGTATCAATACATGAAATAGTTTTAAAATCTGAGATTGATTTATATTTTGAAATATTAGGTGCATATTGCATAGCATATGCACCTTAAATATGTCTCACACTAGAAATATATATAACAATGATACTATGTATATAATTATACCATAAATGTGAACTTGAATCATATAACTATGTGTTTTGACCCATTTAGATAACTATGTAAGTGTGGAGGACATGCTTCCAAAGAATGCCCCCACTATATATGGAGAAATATGAAACTGATATAAGTACCAATGTGGATGAAATGTTTCCAAAACATTCCCCCACTATAAACTAGAGATGCTAAATAATGAGTAGGTGTGGAGAACATGCTTTCAAAACATGCCCCCACTAAATCTATGAATTGATATAAGTACCATACTGAATGAATGTGGATAACATGATTACAAAGCATACCTCCACTAAAATATGAAAACTATTAATGTGTGGAATCCATTTCCATATGACATGCCCACACTAAATCTATAAACTAGTATAAGTACTAAAAAATTAATAAATGTGGAGAACATACTTTCAAAGCATGCCTCCACTATAATCTAAAAATTGTGAATATGTGGAATCCATGTATATATGACATGCCCCCACTTTATCAATTAACTATGAAAAGTGTGGAGAATTGGCTTCCCAAGCATGCCCCCACTAATATGCCCCTCCTTTGAGGTGAGGGAAAAATAGTACTTGGAAGTTTATCTCACCTAAAAAGAGTAATACAATTGTAAAATTTGTGAATATAACCATGTAGAATATAGAAATAATATGTCTAGGTAAATGTATCATTGAACCACATAAAAATAATATGATCACATGTATGCCTAAGATGTATGATAAAGATGATGGAAATGCCTAGATGGTAATAGTACAAGCTCAATAAGAAAATAAGCACACACACAAGAGCACTCAAAAGCAAATTAATAATCAATGGTCCAAGGAGACTACAAACAAGGTGCATGTTCAAATACCAAAATATCAAATGCACATGACTTAGTAAAATTCCAAAAATTAGGGAATGACATATTTAAATATTCATATAATAATAAATTACATATTCAAATGTCCAACAAGACAAGGATGACATATTTAGATCTCCATGAAAGAAAATATAGGCACAGGGGCTGCATATAATGGAGAATACTAAAATTCTCAAAAAATCAAGATAATATCAAAGCAAAACACTTAATGAAGTGTGTAAAGGAAAATCATAAGCAACCAACATAAACATGTCATAGTGGCCTATGGATCAAATGTGTTAGCAAAAATGTCAATTGCATAGCATATCAAGTACCATGTGTAAAATATAAGCATGTATAAGGTATGTGTAAGTACATATGTAAGATCAAATATGATAATGTAGATTTATAATCAAATCATATAATTTGTGTGTATCAAGATCGTAGAATATGGATTCCCCCAACATCCTAGTGACATGAGTAAAGGGAAATCCACACACCCATAAGTGTATCATGTATCTATGTATGCATGTATATGTGTATGTAGGAGTAAATGATATGCTATCCCTCAACATGGAAATAACACATATATTCCAAGGATCTAATAAAAAATATAGGTGCTAAAAATATTTTTGGATTTTGGCATGTTTTTAATTTTTTGGTATTTTTGGAAGTAACAAGATCATCCTATGATCTCATCCAAAAGATGATCATATGTTCTCCCCATTTTTTACCTTGTGTAAAAACTAGTATTACTTCCAAGGAACATGTATAGGTGTAATATCTATCACTTTAGTATTTGTGATGCTCGACATATGTATAATAGGACTATAAGATAGTGAAGTACCAATAAAAATAATAGGGGCTTGTAGAACCCATCTCTATGTCCTCTATGGTTTCTTTAGAATAACAATAATAGGAACGTGTTTAGGTGTTTTGGATATCCGAATATGGTGCATGGAAGATGAGAATTACGTGGAAACCATTATTTATCTATGATGTAAGGGTATCTCAAGTACTAGCCTCATAGTAAAGGGGATTTCTTGTTGATTACCCTTTTATGGTGGATTAACCTTAATAGGATTGATAATAAATTCCCTGGGTATGAATTTATCTTATTCAAGAGGATGCTCATATGGAATAACAGAAATTACAATTACCCAATTAGCATGTATGTCTTTAATATACCCATGCACTATAGAAGGTACTTCTCAAAGAGTATGTATCCAAGGTCATCCCAAAAACATGTCAAAGACACCTATATAAGGTATAAATAATAAAGTAGTAACCACATGAGTAGGACCAACCTATAAAGGTAGATCAATCTCACCAACAACCTTATAGGACGTCCCATTGAATGCTTTGATTAATCTAATAGAGGGGTGTAAATCATGATGAGTATAACTCAAATGTGTAAGTAATGTCATATTGCAACTATTTTCTATTTCACTATTATCAATCATAATACTATGTATGGGATGTTTATCAAGGTATTCTTAAATTAATAAAGAATGAAAATTAGAGTCACCATCTTTAATTTCATCATCATCAAAGGAAATGGTAGTTTTGAAACCATCAAGAGGTATATGTCACATGTAAGTACCAATAAACCCATCTAGTGGATGTCCATAATATGATGGAGGAGGATGTGAGTTATATGACATTTTGACTTCTAGTTCCTTCTTAGAATGGTATTGTAAAGGATTGTTAAATATTTTCTATTTATGGTGATCACCAGGTTATGAACTGAATTCCTTTGGAGGATCATCAAATGTAATCTATTGGTCATTGATGAGGTTTTGAATCTTATGATTCAAGGTAAAACATTTGTTCATAAAATACCTAGGGACTTGTTGATAGTCATACTAATCATTTACATCATATCATTTGGGTATAGGTCTATTTAAATCAACCTCTATAGGAGGAGGGAGAGATATAATATGGAACTTTAGAAACCATAGGAGTAATGAAGCAAGAGGCCCAGGTAAACATGTAGATTGTATCCTTAGTGAATTAGATAAGACAAGCTGAATAGTATGTTGTGAAACTATGTTAACTATGGTGGTTGTTTCATTTTTAGGCTCAAGAGGCTTTACATTATAATTTGGTTTGATTATAAATTTTGTACTAGATGTAGATTCATATGTTGTGTTTGCTACATACTTGAGCTTATTCAATGACATAAGCTTCATTTCATGGTCCTATACAACATGGCATAATTCATCAAGAGATTGATTTTTTTTTTGAAAAAAACGGAATCATGTAAAGGAGCAAGCAAAATTTTATTGAATATATCTTGAAAATCTTTTTTTATCATAGGATTGGTCCTTTTGGCTAGAATTGTCTTATATATCAAGACATATTCATTGATTGGTTCATTGGTTACTTGTTTGATCTTTGTAATTTGAGCATAAGAAAACTTTTTGGTAATGTATTTACTAGTATTTTTGTTAAAACAATGGGTAATTTCAAATAAATGTATTAATAATAGTTTTAGGGAACAAAGGTTAAAACACATAATATGTTCCCCCATTAGATGTAGATGGATTGATAAGTGTGGGTTGAGTTATAGTACCTTCTACGAATTCACCATTACTAGATGAGGCAATCTTGGTTTTATCTTATTTTCTTATTACATTTCTTATAGCATACAAGAATGCATCTATTAAGCCCTTTTTATTATTGAGATGAGTAATCAATGCTTCTTGATCCTCCATTTGGAATCATGTTTTTACACTAACATTTTCCATTGCTTCATAAATGAAAAGTTTAAAATTTAAAACATAGTACAATAATTAGAAAACCCTAAGCGACCCAGGGTTTGATGTTCAAAGTTTGGGTTCACCAAATGTTTTACCCACATTTACACATAGATCCTTAATTGGGTAGATAAGGTTAAGGATATAGAAATGATAGGGAACAATGGTGAATATTAGATCTAAAGTAGGAAAATTAATGTGCTAAACTCATATGTACCATATGCTAAATTTATTAAATTGAGATAAGCTATAATAAAAAGTATGACTATGATAGATATATAAATGACATAAAATGAGGTACTTAGTTGTATTTGATGCTAATGTAGATCTTGATCTAGTATAGATTTAGATTAGGTAGGAAGAAAATTTTGGAATAATCATTAGATTGTGGATCTAGTGCATCTAGCTCTCTAGATAGTTACATCATCCTAGGATGGTTACATGGATGCTACTATTTGGGTTTGACACTAGTGCCTAATATGGAATATTAGATGATACAAGATGTGACCACCAGGATGCATATGAGTTTGTATTTTCCTTCACTCTAGTGCATTTAGATCTAGTCATGGATTGTTTCTCTTAGTAAAATGGAAAAACCCTAGCTTTCCATCTTTAATGTGACCATGGGGAAATATGGGTTAGTGTGCACACAATGTCAAATTGACCTACAATGACCTTGATGTCAAAGCAGGTTACCTATATAGAAAATACTCTATAATAAGGCCTCATATTAATGTAGTTCTCCCCTACATGTTGGCTTATGTGTGAATCATGTAATGTGTGTAAAGTAAGTACAATAATGACCTAGCTTGTAACTTGGGAAATAAAACCTTATGACTTGTCCTTTAGTATTTTAGACCTATAGCTAGGCTATTCTTTTGACTGATATCATAATAGAGTAGAATAAGAAAGTTTTTGGTAACTTGAGTGCTTTTTTTGGTCTGATTGTTAGGTGAGGAATGAATGCAAGTTGATATTGTATTTATACCAATCTTATTAGGAGATAACTCACATTAAAACACTTAGGCTAACCATTATGATACATTTAATTTATAAATTAGATGACTTTAGGGTAATGGACACTTATGTTAAGGTATGACAATAACATCAATGCTATTATCTATCTCAAACATTAGTGTCTAAGGAGAAAGAGAGTAGGCACATGCTTACAACTTACATAGGTGTAAGATAAGTACATTTTAAGCATTTTAGGTAAGATAGGATGTCTGTGTCATCAATATAAGATTGGTCAGAGTAAGATATAGGCCAAGGGGCATAAGATAGAGTATATGCAAGGCTTGTAGAATTAAGGCATGTGTACAACTAAGAGGAATAGACAACGTCTAATTTTACCAAGTTTACAAGACTGAGGTGTTATATAATCACAAAATATCATCTACATTAACATGGTTTGAATGGGATGGATGGTTAAAACACTAATAATGAGGGAGATTTGTATAATAGGCCCCATTAAATAAAATTTAACTTGGAATGTAATAAGAGGGGTGCAAGTTGGGATATCCTCTAGTGGAGGTATAAATGGAGGAGGTGGAGCCATTGTGGCTTGTTCTACCACTAAATCTATTTAAAGATAATAAATGTTGTGAATTTAAACAAAATAATCACATAAAGAAAAGGAATGGGAAGTCAAAGTCTTAGTTACCTCCTACATCTTGATGATCTTTGGTGTGAGTGTTGGTGGAGGTAGGCCTTGGAGTACCTTCCTTCTCATTGTAGCCTCTATGTTTGGTGACTCTTCTTGGACCTAAAAAGTCCCTATCCTTTCTTCAATATGCTAGATATTAGTGTCTGGGATAGATAAATACTAATAAAATTCATAAAAGTGACCTTGCTCAAAATTTTATGGAATAAATATATATTGATTCAATATAATGAATTAAGGTTGACAATGTTTTGGTTTAGCCATGCTGATCAAGTACAAATAAGAAAATAAATAAATTTACTAGGATCTATTTAGTTAGAAAAAGAGGAAAAAATAGATTGACATGATTGATTTTTTAGGAAAAATATAGAGATAGACTAAATTGACCATGATTATTTAATAATAAATAGATGGAATTCTATACAAAACTAGATCGATCAAGATTTAATTTAGTTGGTAAAAATAAAAATAATAAGCATAATAAGAGGAATGAACAGAAATGATACCCAATAGATGATAAATAGAGTAAAAGGAATAATGGTGATGATACACATTATGACAAGATAATATGGAAAACTTTCACAAAGCACCATGAAATGAACCTACCCCTTTCCTAATACACTCTTGGATATTGATGGGATCAAAATTCATACAAAATGTATCATCAATAGGTGAAAAATATAAGTGTATACATATGCCCCACAAAACTCCCATCATGTGTCATAATATTGTAATGTAGGATGGTTCTTTATTAAAAAAACATAACAATACAAAAGCATAAAAGTAAATGCTAATAAATGATGATGAGTGAAATAACTAAAATTAACATATACATACATCATCTTATCTTTTTGTTGACATATGTTAGTATTGGTCATGGTAGGCATAAAAAATTCATATGGTATCCCTAATGAAATAAGTCTAAACATGGAATAAAATAAATGTTAGCATACATAGGGGAGTGGCAAAAATGTAAGTATATTGAACTCTTTGTGAAAATATTTTCAAAAACAATGGAAAAATAAGCAAGTTGATATTATAAGGCTAAATTATGATTGGAAAATCAAATGAGGATAATAAAATCAAGGGAATTTGATAACATGAGAAGATAAGGTTAAATTAGGATGAAATACCAAAGGTGAATAAAATAACAGCTAACATTAATCCAAATGAAAGGGGTTGAACAACCACAAAGTAAAGGCTAGCTTGAGTCTAGATGACCTAAGGATTGAGTGATAAAAATGTGATAAAGGAAAGCATAAAATAAATTAGGAAAAGTATAAATAGGAGCAAATGGCCTAAAAAAGTGAATAGAAAATCAAGGTCCTAAATATAGCCAATAAAAATTTATCTTATTTTCAAACATTCCAAGTTCAAAGAGGAATCTCTAAAAACCAAAACGCATGTAATATTCCAAACATGTATAAAAGAATAGAGAGTGAGATATAGAGAAGATGGGAAATATTCATAAAAAAAAAAAATTTTCAATAAGAAATAATGGAGGGAGAGAAAATAGGGTGCAACAAAGGCAAAAAATGTCATTTAATAGAAATAAGACACTTTAATCAATTTGATAAGGCTAATAGTTTTCAATCAATGACCCTAGAGAATCCAACCCAACAAGCATATATCTTGGGATAACTAGTGAATTATAAATTTCATTCCATGAAGGATAAATGTATGAAATGTAAAAATGCTATTAAATTTCAATAACATGTTCCTCATTCCTTAAGATCCTTTATCGAGCCATTAGTATTTAATGAGGATTGGGTAATCCCATGAGAAAGTATGTGTAACTAGTGATATATGTCAAGGATCCTACCCCAGTCTACTAGCCAATCATACTAAATGGAACTTTCTTCTATCGTGAGGCCAAATGTGGAATTTGAGCTTTAACTAGGATAGGGGACATACAAAAGAGATATGATCATGTCTTTTGGTGTGACCTAACTTTTTTGAGATATTTTTCCTTTAAAATTTATTTTTACTTTTTATTTTGATATGATATTATGGATTCTAAATTTTTTGGATTTTTCTATTTTCCTACTTCATAAAAATTTAGAATACCAACGTTTGTGCTTAAGATGAATGACACAATAAATATTACACATAAATTCTAAAGAAGAGAACATATGGAAAAATAAGCTTAGATACTCCTAATATTATACTCTAGAAGAGAGTTAAATCTCAAAACCAACCTTGGTATGCCAAAAAGGAGGTGCAAAGTATTGGATTGATAGATAAAAATATAATTATCATATTTCCCCAATCATAAAGAATGTATAAATGGAGATAATACAATGATAAATTTTTTTGAGACTTCATCATAAGACAGGGTAAAATATGGATGAGAAACATGTAGATAGACTACAACAATTTTGACACAAGAGAAATAACTAATTCAAAGTGATAAAACACCACTCTCATCCATTTATTTATATTTATAATAATACACTTAGCTATGGATGGGAGTATAAGAAAAAAAAACTAATATAATAGTTATGAGGATGTAAATTTATGAGAAGGGCCTAGTTGTATTCCCAAAGGTCTTACCATGCAACTAAAAAAATAAAAATACAATAGGTGTAAACATAAATAAGGTAAATTTATAAATCATATAAAGGATAGAAATATGAAGTATAATGAAATTAGCAATAGAATAATTAAGAATATGTGAAATATCTGAACAAAACTAAGAGATGTAATAGATGTAAATATACCAAATAATTGAGAATGGGTACAATGGGTAAATAAAACCAAGTGGTGATATAAAACTAAAGACATCAAAGACCAAGAACAAGTGTAATGGCCAAATAAAACCAACAAATGCTATAAAATTCATGGTAATAAGGTACAAGAACATAAAGTAAATAACACAGTACAATTATGTAAACAGTAATAGACATGCAATGACTAAGATGGAGATAAGAAAATGTGAGAGTAGGAAGGTAAGAGCCAAGAGGTGAAGTTCAATTATGGATGTGTAGATAAATTAAGCTATGATATAATAAATGAATAACAAACACTAAAAATTATGTATTTATAAAATTAGAGAATGTGTCTTAGAGCATTTATTGAAGTTGAATTTGTTTGTCTTTGATGTGTGTAAGATACTTGATTGTTAGCTCACTATGAGGGTGAGATGTTAATGAGAGGAATGTTTTGTAACATTTTTTCAAGGTTGATAAAGGATGAGGATGGGAATTTTATGATGCCCCAAAAATATGCATTAAGGTAAGGATGGGAATGAAAAGATGCCCCAAAATGTAAAATAGGAGAAAGATGGGCATCATAAGATTTCCAAACATGTTTATGAAGAGAATGATGGACATCACAAGATGCCCCAATATGTGAGGTATGTTTATACTATATTTGATATTAACCTATATACCAATAGAGTTGTCATCTTTGTTGTCATATTCTATGTAATTCTATCTCAAAATAGGAATGCTAGCATTTAGGGAAGTTTTTAAGTATTTGGGAAATGAGAAAATAACCATATAGATTTTTGTCCATGTCATTAGAAATGAGAAGACCATTTATGGGTTCTTAAATCATGATATAATTATCAAATATGGGAAATAATTATAATATTTTTTGACCATGAAAGAAGTGCAATGAATGGGAAAATCATTTAAAGGATTTTTTTTCCATTCTATAAATGTAAAAATTGGGAGGATCATCTTCTTCCCCCATGCTATAAGGGTCATTATAAATGGGAAAATAAATATAGTGATTATATATCATGTGATAAGTGTAAGGAATGGGAAAATCATCTAAAGGATTTATCATCCACACTATAAGTGTCGTATTTAGGATCTTCAATCATGCTAGGATAGTCATTAATGAGAATACCATCATGGGGATGTTTAGTCCAGCTATAACTATCTTCTGTATGAAGATAAACTGACCAACAAACAAATATAAGAGAAGTAATATTGATAGAATATTTTTGATTAAATTTAATAGGAGAAATTGAACACACACAATGTTACACATTACACAAGATTTCACTAGGGAAACCTTTATAGGAAAATATCCAATAACATTATTTAATTTTGTATTAACTTAGCCATATTATAATAAAATAATTTACTTCTTAGTTTTGTTTTTCCTTATTGCATGTGCAAGTATATATAGGCACATAAATATGTGATTTACTAAGATATCTTATAATACTATGGGTACAAATATAATGGACCAAGAATACAATCCATAATGGTTCCCCATAAAACTATGGGTCATAACACCACCCATATTATTACAATAGGTAAAAATACTTATGGGATCACCAAAAATGAATTTTTTCCCAAAATAATTTTTCTCAAGGACTCCTACCCCTAAAACCTTGATTGGGGATTTGTTGGATCCTAAAACTCCCCAGCCAAGGTGATGCCTTAAACGTAAATTACCATTCATATATATACAATACCTAAGGGGTGTAACATTGAAAACTATAAAAAAAATACCTAACATTCTCTTAGTTTTTGAACACTTTACATAGGGTTTCATAATTACATAATTTTAGAAACTAATGTCAGCCATGCCCATCAATATTCTATGCCAAAAAAACTTATAAATACTCTCAACCTTTGTAAATTAATCATAAACATTTTTATCAGTGTCCACCTACTCTAGAAGTATCTTCTTTTCCTCCACCATTTCCTAAACAAAATGATATTAGACATCAATGTGTTTCATTTGAGAGTGATACAAAGGATTATTTACTAGAAATATTTCACTCTAATTATCACAATTTATCCTTACAAATTTTTTAATGAGCCCAACAGTGGAACACAACATTTTAAGAAAAAAATCTTCCTTGAAAGCATGAGTAGAATCCATGTACTCAACTCATGTGGTAAATATAACAACAATTTCTTGTTATTTTCTCATCCAAATTATAGCTCCATCGAATAATCTAAATATATATGCACTGGTAGGTCTAAAATAGTCAATATATCTAGCCAAATTAAAATATACAAATCTTGTAGATTCGATGTCTTATTTTCAATGGGATTACCATAACAGTGTATTGCATAATTAGACATCCCACATAAATATCTAAAGATCCTCTTCACTGAAATCCAATGTTATTTCCTCAATTTGACATTAATCTACTCACTAATCCCATTACATGAAAAATATTAGGTCTAGTATAGACTATTGTGTACAACAACCTTGTAAAAACATTAGCATATAGGGTTTGAGACATTTAATCAATTTCCTATTGTGTTTTTGGAAACTATTGAACAAATATATTTTTACCAACCAAAAAATGAGTACTCATATGGTTAATTTATTGAATCCTAAACCTTTGCATAGTCATCTCGATATATTTAATTTCATTTGACTATAATCTTCTATTTACACATTTAATTATAATTTCCATGCCCAAAATTATTTTTTTAGCATCTAGATCCTTCATATCAAACTTAGATGATAATCGAGACTTAACTTGATCAATAATTTTATTAGTATTACCAATTAACAACATGTCATCTACATACAACACTACGATAAAAAAAATCATATTCGTATTTAAAATACAATCAGGGATTAGCTTTGCTTTGTTCTTGCCCAAGCCCCAACACATACTTGTCAAATTTTTAATTCCACATCCTTGGTGATTTATTCAAGTTGTAAAGATACTCTTTCAGCTTGTACACCAAATAATTCTTTCCATATACCTTAAAATTATCTAGATAAATCATGTAGATTTATTCCTCAAGCTCACCATGAATAAAGTTTCGTATTTACATCTATCTATTCTATTTCTAGATTGAAAGCAACAACAATAGATAAAATAAATATAATTTAATTTATCTTAGTAACAAGATAAAATATATCACCAAAATAAATTACCTCCACCTAAGAGAATCCCTTTGCTACTAGGTGAAATATATACTTCTCCATTTTTCAAAAATTGGTAACTAAGGTGACCACATATTTTATTCCAAAGAGTAATAGTATCCTCAAATTCAATGATAATGCATACTCTTTTGCTATTTTAGGATCTATAAGTTTGTATAAACCTCTTTTTATAATGCCTATAGAAATTACCTTATCATTGAGTGTAGTAACTAAACATTTGTTACCTTCAAGCTTTACAACAAGACTCATGATTTTAGTTGTCTCACTTATAGACAGTAAATTATTTTGCATATCAAGTACATATCTAACATCAAAAAATGTATATATGAAAACATTGTTTAATGTTATATAATCAATACACACTACATAGATCTATATATATAAACTCAAGAAGACCCTCGCAAGTCAAACAAGATATCTGGACTACAATTAGATATCTTGATTAAGTAATTGGTATACATCTATTATATAAAAATAAGTATTTATGATCTATAATTATAGTAAGGTACAAATAGTCATAAATACCAATAGGTGTTGGATTATCCTGTGTGTTGGCTTGGGAATTTATATCATAGTTACATATATATTTTTGTCTTGGAATATTGGTGATTTTAAGTTATATTGTTGTTGCTTTCAATCTAGAAATAGAATAGATAGATGTAAATACGAAACTTTATTCTTGGTGAGCTTGAGGAATAAATCTACATGATAAAATAAATATAATTTAATTTATCTTAGTAACAAGATAAAATATATCACCAAAATAAATTACCTACACCTAAGAGAATCCCTTTGCTACTAGGTGAAATATATACTTCTCCATTTTTCATTTTGTTTTATACTTCTTGAATACCCATTTCCAAGTAACATGTTTTTTACCTGGAGATAATTTATTCAAGTCCAATATATTATTTTCTTATAAGGACTCCATTTATTCCTCCATAGAATTATTCCAAGACTTATTTTCATTTAATCCAAGTTCTTCCTTTATATTCTTGGGGTATTCACTAGTAACAAATAAAAATTATAAAAGAAATGCAAAAAAAAAAATGAGGACCATAATTTTTTGGTAGTATTCTCACTTGACCTAATTTTCTCAAAATTAGAGTTTCTAGCTCTACATCTTTTAGTTCCTCCTCATCTACTTCATTTGAATATTCCTCTTTTAACTCCATTTTCTAGTTCATCTTTTAAAGATGCTTTGAATTCAAACACAAATTCTCCCTCTTCTAGTTCAATATGAAATTTTTTAGGTTCATCCTTTGGTTGTCCTTCTAATTTTTGTACCCCCGTAATCTATTTTAAGATAACATTATGACTACAAATAGACTTCTTCATTTTTGGCTTCCATAGCTTATATCTTTCTACACTAGTACTATATCCAATAAATATACAATTTGATGATTTATTGTCTAGATTAGTCATTTTTTATTTTGGAATATATATAAAATCACCACAACCAAAAACCATAACATGTTTGAGAGAGGGTTTCATACCAACCCATGCTTTATGTGGAGTTTTATCAACCAGGATTGACATGGGAGATATATTAATGAAGTAACAAACAATCATTACTACTTCTCCCCAAAACCATGTTTCTAGGCCTATAACACTTATCATACTTATTATTTTATCCATCATATCCTATTCATTATTTTTATAAATCCATTATGTTATGGTGTATATGGAGTCATCATTTTCCTTTCTATTCCATAGTCTCTACATATCTACTTAAAAACATTAGAGTAATATTCTCTACCATTATATTGTATTAATATCTTAATATTCTTTTCTATATATTTTCAACAAGAGCCTTATACTCCTTGAAGTTTTTAAAAACCTTAGATTTGTGTTTGATATAATAAACCCATGTTTTTATCAACTAGTCATTTATGAAAGATACATCATATAATGAATTTCCTAGAGATGTAATTTTCACAAGTCTAAACACATATGTATGTATTAAATGCAAATACCATTTTCTCTACTAACATTATTAGGAAACTTAACTCGATTTCGCTTACCATATTCATGTTGTTCACAAAATTCAAAATATAAAGGAGAATCATAAATTTGTTTAGTCATACCTTTAGTTCTTAGTGTTCAAAGGTGTTTATCTCCAATATGACCCATCTTTTGATGTCAAAGCATTGTATTTTTTGTAGTTAGCACAAGATATTGTTTCAATTCATTTCTATCCTAAATAAAATTGAGGTGTTACACTCATAATTAATAGTTTTTACCTCAAGCTTGAGAAATATTACATTGCAGAATCCATTTCTTAATACCATGGCTTCATAGATAATCTTGAAAATTTCATTTTTAAATATCACCTTCAAACCCACATCATTAATCTTGCTTTCATAAATTAGATTTCTATCCAAATCTAAAATGTTTAGAACACTAGGGAAGGTTTTAACATTTTCATATTTGAGCACCATATTGACTCTCCCTCGACCAAAAATATTTCAGGTAGAGTTTTCTCCCAAGAAGACATTGTAGACACTCATTTCTTGCCACTTTCATTTCTAAACCAAGATTCAGATCAATTTCTAGAAAACAACCTAATTTAAGCATAGAAGTCACTTGAATTGCCTAAATTCATCCATGTAAGAGACTTAATTGCTAATAAACATGGCAAGGCTTGATTATTTGGGGAATTACCCTATATGCATCAATAACCTAGTTTGGTTTCAACCCTAGTCAAAATATTACCTAAAAATTTGGCATTCTTATAATAATCCAATAATGCAAAACATTTGAAAATAATTCATAAAATCCAAAAATCACTAAGTAAGATTATTTAAAAAAGAAATCTCAATTAACTTGATTAAGTAAAAATTCTAAGTGAATTAGTGAATTACATTTATCTAAAAAGGAAATTTTCAACAAATATGAGGTGAAGGTCAAGGGAGCTACTAAAATGTTTTATTAATTCTCAAAATTCAATAAAAGGCAAGTCACACCCTAATAAATATCTTCTATGAGTTGTCATGGCTCATAAATATCTAAAATAAGTTTTCAAGCCTTCATGATTGCTTTGACCTAACCCAAGGTTAACCTAAACTCGGCCTAGATTATTTTAGTCTCAACCAAAGTTAAAACTAAACCTAACCTCTCGAGGGTTTGAGCTAGTTTTAAGACATATAAATACAAGTGCCCTCACTCTACCCAAAGAAGATTTTATGTGTAAGTTTATTCTACAGGAATGCCTTCAAGAAACCATCAAAGGAATGTTATAATTCCAAATTTAGACTAAGCTTCACACCAAGAAAGAAAAACAAAGACACATGTGGCCATTGGGGAAGTGCTACCAAGATGGAGGAAAACATTGATCAAAGTCTCTAATGCCATAGATTGAGCAAAAACATATTCTATGCCAACAAGTGACACTAATTTCGATAAGGGATGTAAAATTATTATGTGTTTTTATCTCTTATGTATGGTTTTGGCTATTATGTTATGTACCCCTAGTTCTTATGCAAGAGTGTTTAGTTTCATTGCATTTTTATACTTGGATTTTTACTAGATTCACTAACAAGGAACTAATCAACATTTTGTGTGCTCTTTAGACTCTTAAGATACATAATGGCAGGCCTGGTGGGACCACACATCCCATATGGACCATATGAATGATGTGGAACCCTTAGAATTCATAAAAAGAACACCAATATTCAAGTTTAGAGTTTTATGCTTAAAATTCCTATCATTCTATTATGTTTATAATTAGTAACTTCACCCTGTGTAATGATGAATTTAGCTTTTCCATCCCCTATTTGTAATTTTTATTTTATATAATTGATGACTTTGCATCGATGGCTTTGTCATGTGTAATGGTTATATTGACAAAATTAAATAATGACATCGACCTTGCTATTCAATGACATTAACAGATATATTTGTAAGTGATTTTAGTGACTTTACCATATTTTAAGCTATATTCGATGACTTCACTTAGACTAATTAGTGAGTTCACCCCTATATAATAGTGAATTCACCAAAAAATAGTTTTTGTCCATCTATTCCATAGGTAAAATAATGACTTTGATAGAATCAGTAGCTTCACTCTGTTGCATAGTAGGCAACTTTGCTCTATGTAAACACAAACCCGAGAGCCAAGAATAAAAAGTTATTTACTGATTTACTTTTTTGCCTAAATACAAGAGAAATCCATAATGTTGTTGTAGGAACCTAAATGGAGAAAGAGAGTCCTAAAAACTTCTAAGTTGCATACAAACTTTCATTTTAGTTCTTAAAATTGACTTAACACAACTTGTCTTTTTCACATTTTAATTTTACAAGAGCAAACATGGCCTAGGGGTCAAAACTTCATTCACATTTTATTTGGTGCCTTAAAATGAAAATTTATTTTAGATTAGAGCTCTTAAGATACTTTTATTTTTTTATTATTTGTTTTTTAATTAATTTCAAAGTTTAGGGAATAAAATTATTTGTGGCAAACCAAATGTTGCATGTATGCTCTCCCCCATCCCCTATAGGAAATTTGGATGACCAAAAGTACCTAATTTATTTAACATAGAATATAATAAATTTCACGTATGCTCTCCCCAAGTTTTGAGTAGAGTTCCATATGCTTCAGTAGTTGGGAGCTTGATGTATGTAATGGTATGTACTAGACCAGATATTACCCAAGTAGTGGGAGTTGTCAGCAAGTTTATGGCCAATCTAGGAAAGAAACACTGGAAAGTAGTTCAGTGGATTCTCAGATATCTGAGAGGGACCAATAGTAGGCATTTATGCTATCGAGGGTCAAACACTTCTCTACATGGGTATGTAGATTCAGATATGGCAGGTGACTTGGATGGTAGGAGAAGCACCACAGGATATGTGTTCACTGTTGGTGGAATAGTGGTTAGCTAGATTTCAAAGTTGCAAAAGGTTGTTGCCTTGTCTACTACAGAGGCAGAATACATTGCAATCACAGAGGCTAGTAAGGAAATGATTTGGATGACTCGATTCATGGAAGAGTTGGGAAAGGAGCAAGAGAGTTGTAGATTGTGTAGTGATAGTCAAAGTGCAATTCATTTGGCAAAGAATTCAGCCTTTCATTCAAGAACCAAACATATACAGCTTAGGTACCACTTCATTAGACAGGTATTGGAGGATGGACAGTTGAAGCTGGAAAAGATCCATGTGGAGGTTGTTAGGCTTACACAGTAATTGGCATCGGTCAAAACCAATCGACATCAGTTAGGGGTCGACTGGCATCAGTTAGGGGTCGACTGGCATCGGTCATCTTCAGACCGACACCGACTTTTGTGCGTTTCCAGAATTGCTATTTTTAGAACAAATTTGAGCCTTTGATTTAAGAGGTGGATCTAAGGGTGGTGAATGCATGGCTCATGAACCCTAGTGTTGTATTATACTATATAGTAGGGTTAGATCCTCATAGCATGTACAATTTACTAATTGAGTTGATTGTAATTGATTGAGAGAGAGAGAGAACTCTTGAGGGAGAATTACTGTACATCTGCGAGGTGTGAGAAGAGAGAGATTTCTTCATTGTATTTCCTTCTAGAAGAGTTTAATATAGATTGGTTGTTTCTTGTATCTCCTATTATTTGTTGTTTCTGATTTCTAGTTACTTATTACTTCTGGTTTCAATTTCGTGTTTAGTTACTTATACAAAAGTAATCAATTGTACTCTAAGATACTAACATTTTCCCCTATATAATAGTGACTTCACCAAAAATTAGTTTGTATCCATATATGCCATAGATAAAATAATGACTTTGATAGAATCAATAGCTTCACTCTATTGCATGATTGGTAACTTCACTCTACGTAAACACAAACCTGAGAGCCAAAAATAAAAAGTTGTTTGTTGATTTATTTATTTGCCTAAATACAAGAGAAATCCCTAATGTTTTTGTAGGAACCTAAATGGAGAAAGAGAGGCCTAAACACTTCTAAGTCTCATACACACTTTCAAATTAGTTCTTAAAATTGACTTAACACAACTTGTCTTTTTCACATTTTAATTTTACAAGAGCAAACATGGCCTAGGGGTCAAAACTTCATTCACATTTTATTTTGTGCCTTAAAATGAAAATTCATTTTAGATTAGAGCTCTTAAGATACTTCTATTTTTGTTTGTTCTTTGTTTGTAAATTAATTTCAAAGTTAAGGGAATAAAATTATTTGTGGCAAACTAAATGTTACATGTATGCTCTCCCCTGTCCCCTATAGGAAATTCGGGTGACCAAAAGTACCTAATTTATTTAACATAGAATATAATAAATGTCACGTATACTCTACCCAAGTTTTGAGTGACTTGGGTGATCCATAAATGACCTCTAAAGTTCTTATTTCCATTTGTTTATTTTTCGTAATGGCTTGTTGGTGGGAGTTCATTGCCTCCTCATAAGTTATTTAGGGGTGTATTGATCTGAGGTTTCATATCCCAACATCATACCAATCCCACTCCATGGTGGGGTATACAAATTGGGAATGTGATATAAGGATTGAATAGTGGGTGAGTGGTTAGCCTACCAATCCTAATGAAAACTCAAATCAATCCATGCTAAATATTAGACTTCACTAAGCAGTACACAACATAAGTCACTGTGCAAAGGAATATACCTTTGCATAGTAAGTTAGTGAGTTTGAATCTAATTGACATGATGTTCCCTTGTATTAGACATAATTGAGACCATTTAGATTATTTTTAAACTTATAGATTTTAGTCAACCCAACTTTGCCACATAATATCTTGCCAAATGTTGAGTATTTTGCACTCTAAGTTTATACTATGTACTAATGCTTGAGAGATACAGGGGGATTAAAAACTCTACCTATATAAGATATTTAATTTTTTATTAACATTTAATTCATTTTAAACATTGGTATATCAATGGAAATTTTGGTAGAAGTTACACATACTTTGTTAGTTTCAGGGATAAGACATGCACTTGGTGTTATTTATATTTTATTTTACTAGCATGTGTGTTTAGGTCTAAAATTGGTTGTTTGTTTATCAAATCAAAATGAATCTAAATCATCACATGTTTTCACACCACTTTGAGCTAATATGTGTTACTCTGCCCATTTTGTTTCAAACATTTGCCTTGGAGTTTTATTCCAAAACCATATTTGCATGCCACTTGTTTAGTGGGGCATTTTTATGCTACCCATTTTACCTCAAACATTTACCTTGGATGATTTTCCACAACCATTATTATACCACTTGTTTGAAAGAGCATTGTTACACTACCCGAATTGTTCCAAAACCTTGTCTTATTTGAAACCAAGTTCTAAATTGTTCATACATTTTTTTTCAAAATGCGTAGTTATACTGCCCATTTTAGTCTGGCTTATTTGCATTAGAAAATTTGAGTCTTTTTTATTTGTTGGTGTAGGCCTTTTTCCCACTAGTTTTTGCCTACATAGTTGTATTAGCTTACTTAGGGGTCTAGAGGTAACTTGGGTTACTTGAGAAGATTAGTACCACATTCAATGGAATGTGTGGTATCTTTCTCTCTCTCCAACCTATATATAGACCTCTCTTCCTTTGCATTTTTCATTCAACATGATATAGAGTATTTTATTATTTTCTCTTATTCCTTTGCATTTTTCTATGCATGATTTCATTTACTGGCAACTTCATTGTGATGTGCACTTGCTTGACTCATGAGATCACTTTATCATGTGCATTCATTGATCTAGTGATCCTGATTGTAACTCTTTTATGGTATTAGAGCGCTAATCCATGTTCACAATTGTTTGGTTGGTTGGTTATTTTCTATTATTTTTTATGAAATCCTAAGATTTGATATTGTATTATCATAAGAATTGTGTAGAGAAATATTTAGATTCATCAGAATTCTCATCTTTGGTGAAGTCATTTTTTTTGTAGATTTGGTTCACTGGCAATCATTGTCACTTTTTTTTGGCTTCTTCATGACTACGTGGAGCCCTAATTTGGCATACTCATGGTGTGAAGAGTATTTTGGCATTAGAGTACATTTAGATCTATATTTTTTGGCTAATCCAAGGCATTTTTAAATTGATTTAAGTCATTTTTTGGCTAATCTAAGAAGTTTTTTGCTAATCCAAAGCATTTTTAATTGATCAAAGGTATTTTTTGTCTGATCCAAAGAATTTTTAATTGATCTAAGGCATTTTTGTGGCTGCTCCAAGGTGTTTTTGGCTAATCTAAGGGTTTTAGAACATCAAAAATCACATTTTTTGAGTTGGGGTGCCATTTTTAATACTCTAAAACTTTATTATTTCAGATCTAGGTGTCATTCTTGCTTTCTTTAGTCAAAACATGGACTTGGGTACCATATGTTGCTATTAAATCCTTTATATTTAGATGTTATTAAAAAAAATACAACCCAACAGTCATTTTGACATCTTACTTGCAAGTTTGGTGCTTCATTTTTGGCATGAACTTCCATTATTGGCTTCCTTCTAGCTGGAGTTTTTCCCATGGTAGTGCTCAGCCTTTTCCTTCTCTTTGAAAAAGTCTAAAAACATTAAATTTCTTCCCCAAGATAAAAATCAGCATGTTTAATGTTTTTGAAATAGTTATTTTTTAATTATTTTGTTTTCAAATAGAATTCCTTCCATCAAGATACACATGTGAGTAGGTAAAGGATTGGTTAAGACTTGTAATTACTTTGAAGAGGTTCAACATTTCATTTTAGTTCCAATGAGTAGTTGGAAGGCATATTTTACTTCACCCAAGGGTATTTTTTTAAGTTTTAAGTGCAATTTTTTAGTCATAGGTCTATTTACGAGAAATTATATCATTAATATCTTGTAAATGGTAACTCAAAATTGAGTACTATATTTTACAAAAGTGTTTATTTTTTTATTTCCCAAGCATTAGGACAATTTTACTTATAAAATGCACTAATTTATAAAGTGCCAAAATTTGGGGGGGTTACCTGACATAATTTCAAAACTAGTGAAAAGGGGGGTTGTCATTGTGTTGGTTATTGTTTGCACATCTTCTATTTTTCACACATGATTTTTGTATCATGGTTAAAAAATTTAATGGGGTTAATTATAATCATAAACTGAGATAAAATTCTATTTTTGGGGTTTCATCATGGATATTATTAATAAATTCCATACATCTATTGTAAAGCTAACTTTAGAGAACTATTTGTCTTAGAAGCAAGGGATAAAGAATCATTGCCTAGTGCAAGATCTATTGCCTTATCTCTTGGGACTTATTCCTGAACCAACTACCTATGAATAGAAAAATGCATGGTTTAAAAATAATGACATGGTCTATGGCTTAATATGTCTAACTATATATGAGGATATTATGCAATATATTGAGCATACTGAGTACCATTTCACTACATGGACCACATCTAGTAGTATCTAAAAATTGGATCTTCATCTAAAAGTGATGCTTCCTTGGATGACCAAGCACCTACTAAGATTCTTGATGCCTATTCTTGTGAGGACACATCCTCATTGGATGATCAATTTATATGGTTGACATACATTGACACCCTATCTATTATTGAAGAAATTTTGCATCCTCTTTTATCTATTGCTAATTCAGAGGTCATAATTACTTCATTGAGAGATTTCAATTATTGTTTGCAATATGACACATATAGTCTTTTAGTTTCAGCATTAAGTGATGATCTCTTGATATGTGCTTTAGACTTATTTATAGAGAATGATTTTCAAATGTGTAGAACACATTTGAAGGTTTATATCTCTTGTTTGATGATAACCTCATCATAGCTATTCTCTCTTCATCATCTCTAGATCTTGTTTATCAGTCATTTCTACATGGTCTTGGTTTTTCACCTAATTCTTTAACTAGGCATGTACCTATTTGAACTATGGCAATGCTATAATTCTAAATTTATACTAAGCTTCACACCAAGAAAAGTAAAACAAAGACACATGTGGCCATTGGGGAAGTGCTATCAGGATGGAGGAAAACATTAATCAAAGTCTCTAATGCCATGGACTGAGGAAAACCATATTTTATGCCAACAAGTGACACTAATTTTGACAAGGGATGTAAATTTATTATGTGTTTTTATCTCTTATTTGTGGTTTTGTCTATTATGTTATATACCCCTATTTCTTAGGTAAGAGTGTTTAGTTTCATTGCATTTATATACTTGGATTTTTACTAGATTCATTAACAAGGAACTAATCAACATTTGTGTGCTCTTCAAACTCTTAAGATACATAATGGTAGGCCTAGTGGGACCACACATCCCATATGGACCATATGAATGATGTGGAACCCTTAGAATTCATAAAAATAACACCAATATTCAAGTTTAGAGTTTTATTCTTAAAATTCCTATCATTCTATTATGTTTATAATTAGTAACTTCACCCTATGTAATGATGAATTTACCTTTTCCATCTCCTATTTGTAATTTTTATTTTATATAATTGATATCTTTGAATTGATGGCTTTGTCATGTGTAATGGTGATATTGACAAAAGTAAATGATGACATCAACCCTGCTATTCAATGACATCAACATATATATTTGTATGTGATTTTAGTGACTTCACCATATTTTAAGCTATATGCGATGACTTCACTTGCACTAATTGGTGAGTTCAACCATATATAATAGAGACTTCACCAAAAATTAGTTTTTGTCCATCTATGCCATAGATAAAATAATGACTTTGATAGAATCAGTAGCTTCACTCTATTGCATAATTGACAACTTCGCTCTTTGTAAACATAAACTTGAGAGCCAAAAAATAAAAAGTTGTTTGTTGATTTACTTTTTTGCCTAAATACAAGATAAATCCATAATGTTGTTGTAGGAAACTAAATGGAGAAAGAGAGGCCTAAACACTTCTAAGTCTCATACACACTTTTATTTTAGCTCTTAAAATTGACTTAACACAACTTGTCTTTTTCACATTTTAATTTTACAAGAGCAAACATGGCCTAGGGGTCAAAACTTCATTCACATTTTATTTGGTGCCTTAAAAAGAAAATTCATTTTAGATTAGAGCTCTTAAGATACTTTTATTTTTTATGTTGTTTATTTTTTAATTAATTTTAAAGTTCAGGGAATAAAATTATTTATGGCAAACCAAATGTTGCATGTATGATGTCCCCCGTCCCCTATAGGAAATTTGGGTGACCAAAAGTACCTAATTTATTTAACATAGAATATAATAAATGTCACGTATGCTCTCCCCAAGTTTTGAGTGACTTGGGTGACCCATAAATGACCTCTAAAGTTCTTATTTTCATTTCTTTATTTTTTTGTATTGGCTTGTTGGTGGGAGTTCATTACCTCCTCATAAGTTATTTAGGGGTGCATTACCCCAAAGTTTCATCTCCCAGCATCATACCAACCCCACTCGATGGTGGGGTATAAAAATTGGTCATGTAATACTAGGATTGAATAGTGGGTGAGTGGTTAGACTACCAGTCCTAATGAAAACTCAAATCAATTCATGCTAAATATTAGACTTCACTAAGTAGTACACAACATAAGTCATTGTGCAAAGGAATAGACCTTTTCATAGTAAGTTAGTGAGTTTGAATCTAATTGACATGAGGTTCCCTTGTATTAGACATAACTGAGACCATTTAGATCATTTTTAAACTTATAGATTTTAGTCAACCCCACTTTGCCATAGAATATCTTGCCAAATGTTGAGTATTTTGCACTCTAGGTTTATGCTATGTACCAATGCTTGAGAGACAGAGGGGGATTAAAAACTCTACCTATATACGATATTTAATTTTTGATTAAAATTTAATTCATTTTAAACATTCGTATATTGATGAAAATTTTGTATAAGTTACACACACTTTGTTAATTTTAGGGATAAGACATGCACTTGGTGTTAATTTTATTTTCTTTTACTAGCATGTGTGTTTAGGTCTAAAATTGATTATTTGTTTATCAAATCAAAATGAATCTAAATCATCACATGTTTTCACACCACTTTGAGCTAAGAGGTGTTACTCTACCCATTTTATTTTAAACATTTCCCTTGGAGTTTTATTCCAAAACCATATTTGCATGCCACTTATTTAATGGGGCATTATTATGCTACCCATTTTACCTCAAACATTTACCTTGGATTATTTTCCACAACCATTATTATACCACTTGTTTGAAAGAGCATTGTTATGCTGCCTGAATTTTTCCAAAACCTTATCTTATTTGAAACCAAGTTTTAAATTGTTCATACATTTTTTTTTAAAATGCGTAGTTATGCTGCCCATTTTAGTTTAGCTTATTTGCATTAGAAAATTTGAGTCTTTTTTATTTGTTGGTGTAGGACTTTTTCCCACTGGTTTTGCCTACATGATTGTATTAGCTTACTTAGGGGTCTAGAGGTCACTTTGGTTACTTGAGAAGATTAGTACCACATTCAATGGAATGTGTGGTATCTTTCTCTCTCTCCAACCTATATATAGACCTCTCTTCCTTTGTATTTTTCATTCAACATGATATACAGTATTTCCTTATTTACTCTCATTCCTTTGAAATATTCTATGCATGATTTCATTTACTAGTAACTTCATTGTGATGTGAACTTCCTTGACTCATGAGATCACTCCATCATGTGCATTCATTGATCTAGTGATCTTGATTGTAACTCTTTTATGGTATTAGAGTGCTAATCCATGTTCACGATTGTTTGGTTGGTTGGTTATTTTCTATTATTTTTTATGAAATCCTAAGATTTGATATTGTATTATCATAGGAATTGTGTAGAGAAATATTTAGATTCATCAAAATTCTCATCTTTGGTAGAGTCATTGTTTTTATAGATCTGGTTCAGTGGCAGTCATTATCACTTTTTTATGGCTTCTTCATGACTACATGGAGCCCTAATTTGGCATACTCATTGTGTGAAGATTATTTTGGCATTAGAGTACATTTAGATCTATATTTTTTGGCTAATCCAAGACATTTTTTAACAAATTCAAGGCATTTTTTGGCTAATCTAAGAAGTTTTTTGCTAATCCAAGGCATTTTTAATTGATCCAAGGCATTTTTTGTCTAATCCAAGACATTTATAATTAATCTAAGGCATGTTTTTGGCTAATCCAATGTGTTTTCCTGATCCAAGGTATTTTTGGCTAATTTGAGGGTTTTAGAACATCAAAAATCACATTTTTTGAGTTGGGGTGCCATTTTTAATACCCTAAAACTTTATTATTTCAGATCTAGGTGTCATTCTTGATTTCTTCAGTCAAAAAAAAGACTTGGGTACCATATGTTGCTATTAAATCCTTTATATTTAGATGTTATTAAAAAAAATACAACCCAACAGTCATTTTGACATCTTACTTGCAAGTTTGGTGCTTCATTTTTGGCATGAACTTCCATTATTGGCTTCCTTTTAGCTAGAGTTTTTCCCATGGTAGTGCTCAGCCTTTTCCTTCTCTTTGAAAAAGTCTATAAACATTAAATTTCTTCCCCAAGATAAAAATCAGCATGTTTAACGTTTTTGAAATAGTTATTTTTTAATTATTTTGTTTTCAAATAGAATTCCTTCCATCAAGATACACATGTGAGTAGGTAAAGGATTAGTTAAGACTTGTAATTACTTTGAAGAGGTTCAACATTTCATTTTAGTTCCAATGAGTAGTTGGAAGGCATATTTTACTTCATCTAAGGGTATTTTTTTAAGTTTTAAGTGCAAGTTTTTAGTCATAGGCCTATTTACGAGAAATTATATCATTAATATCTTGTAAATGGTAACTCAAAATTGAGTACTATATTTTACAAAAGTGTTTATTTTTTTATTTCCCAAGCATTAGGACAATTTTACTCATAAAATGCACTAATTTATAAGGTGCCAAAATTTGGGGGGGTTACCTGACATAATTTCAAAACTAGTGAAAAGGGGGGTTGTCATTGTGTTAGTTATTGTCTGCACATCTTCTATTTTTCACACATGCTTTTTACATCATGGTTAACAAATCTAATGGGGTTAATTATAATCATGAAATGAGATACAGTTCTATTTTTGGGGTTTCATCATGGATATTAGTAATGAATTCCATAGATCTATTGTAAAGCTAAATTTAGAGAACTATTTGTCTTAGAAGCAAGGGATAAATAATCATTGCCTAGCGCAAGATCTATTGCCTTATCTCTTAGGACTTATTCCTAAACCAACTACCTATGATGTTGGGGGATCAAACCAATAATAGATTACACTTGTGAAAGCAATAAACGCGGAAATAAATCAGATAGATAAGTAACTGAAATGATAAATAGCACAGAACAAGATATACAAGAAAACACCCTGAAAACTTGTATTGAAACTCTTTACAATAGGAATACAATATGAAGAAGCTTCGTTCTTCCACACCTCTCTCAGATGCACACAAGATCTCTCACTAGATCTCTATTCCTCAAGAGCTCACTCTCAAGTACATTCAAATCCAACAACCTGGATTGATGCAACTCTATACTGTCCTTCAAACATTCACAATGTTCTACTCTTACAGTTCTACACACACTCTCTACAATTCTAAGCTAAGAAGATCTTCCTACATATAGAAATAGGGAAACTTGAGCATGCTTTTATAACAAACAGTTAAGCCTCTTGAACAAGGGCTCTAAAAATAGTATTGCTAACAATAGAGACGCAAGCTTGAGTCCACGACTCAAACTTATCATGCAAACACTCGCTGCCGTCCACGAAAATAGATTTCTGGACACGCAGGTAACTGACATCGGTTCCTGCCTGTTCGCCTGTGACCGTCGCCGATCGACCATATCGCCGACGTCGGCGCCTCTGCAACTGCTACTAACCGACGTCGGTCGCTCCTGACCGACGCCGGCATCTGTGTAGACCCGAACCTGTTTAAGTATGCTCCTTGGTGAAGCTTTTAGCTCCACACCCTAACAATCTCCCACTTGGAGATAAACCAGCTGCACCAACCTGTACAGCATCATCTTCTTGCTCCTCCATCTTCAACTCAATCATGAAGACCAATAGAAGTTGAATGAAGATTCAACTTCTCCATCGTAACCGGCTTTGTTAGCATATCAGCAGGATTCTTGTCTGTATGAATTTTCTCCAGCTTCAACTCACCATCTTCCAATACCTGCCGTATGAAGTGGTACCTTAGCTGTATGTGCTTGGTTCTAGAGTGAAATGCTGAGTTCTTGGCCAAATGGATTGCACTTTGACTGTCACTGTACAATCTGCAACTCCCATGCTCCCTTCCAAGCTCTTCCATGAACCGTGTCATCCATATCATCTCCTTGCTAGCTTCTGTAGCTGCAATGTATTCTGCTTCTGTAGTTGACAAGGCTACAACCTTCTGCAACTTAGATATCCAACTAACTGCCGATCCACCTACAGTAAAAACATAACCTGTGGTGCTCCTCCTGCCATCCAAATCCCCTGCCATATCTGAATCTACATAGCCATGTAGAGAAGTATCTGAACCTCCATAGCATAGGTGCTTGCTGCTGGTTCCTCTCAGATATCTAAGGATCCATTGAACCGCTTTCCAATGTTCCTTACCTGGATTGGCCATATACTTGCTTACTACTCCCACTGCTTGGGCAATATCTGGTCTAGTACATACCATTGCATACATCAAACTCCCTACTGCGGAAGAATATGGAACTATACTCATGTACTCTACCTCATCATGTGAATTGGGACATTGTTCTTTGCTTAGCTTAAAATGTCCAGCCATAGGTGTACTCACCGGTGTTGCATCCTGCATATTAAACCTCTCCAACACCTTGTTCACATAATCTTCTTGAGACAATATCAACCTGTGATTTTTCCGGTCTCTCCTAATGCTCATGCCAAGGATCTTCTTAGCTGCTCCCAAATCCTTCATGGCAAACTTTTGAGCTAACTTCTCCTTGAGCTCAGAGATATCCTGCATGTGAGACCCTGCAACCAGCATGTCATCTACATACAACAATAGAATAATATATCTACCATTATCAAATCTCTTGAAATATACACAATGGTCTGATTGACACCTACTGTAGCCATGCTCAGTCATAAACCTGTCAAATTTCAAATACCATTGCCTTGGAGCTTGCTTGAGGCCATACAAGCTTTTCTTTAACCTGCACACAAATTTCTCCTTACCCTTGACCTCGAAACCTTCTGGCTGTTCCATATAAATTTCCTCATCCAAATCTCCATGAAGAAATGCTGTCTTAACATCTAGCTGCTCGAGATGCAAATCCTCAAAAGCAACCAAAGACAATACAACCCTTATTGAAGTCATCTTAACAACAGGAGAAAAAATTTCACCAAAGTCAATACCTGGCTTTTGTGCAAATCCTTTTACCACTAATCTGGCCTTATATCGCATCTGACCATCCTCACTTTCCTTCAACCTGTAGGTCCATCTGTTCTTCAGTGTTCTCTTACCAGCTGGCAATTCAACCAAATCCCATGTTTGGTTCTCTCTTAAGGACTCCATCTCCTCAACCATGCCACGCTCCCACTTACTCCTGGACTCCACCTGTAATGCTTCTTCAAAACTTTCTGGTTCTCCACCATCGGTTAGCAATAAATAATATAAGGAAGGAGAATATCTAATTGGAGGCTTACTTACCCTTTCAGACCTCCTGGTGGGTGTCTTGGACTTGTTTTCAACAATCTGTCCACCCAATTTTTCTGACAGTGACCGACCTCGGCCACCTGTAGACCTGTCACTCGCCGTCGTCGGTTCTTCCTGACCGACCTCGGTGCCTGGTCTGCCGACGTCGGTCTCTGTATGACCGACATCGGTTTCTGTACTGCCGACGCCGGTTACAACCCTGCCGACGTCGGTCTCTGTGTTTTCCTGCAAGTGATTATTTCTTTTTCCCGCGAGCTCATTTTGGACCATAACTTCGTCCAATTCACTATTGCTCTGCCCAGATTGATCCAGCTTCCTTATCTGATCACTGTACATCACTTTTTCATTGAAAACAACATCACGGCTCCTGATTACCTTGTTAGTTCCTAGATTCCAAAATCTGAAACCAAAATCATCTGAGCCATAGCCTATAAACGTGCACCTCATAGACTTAGGATCAAGCTTCTTTCTATTTTCCTTATCTATATGCACGAAGGCTTCACTACCAAAAACTTTGAGATATGAAAGATCTACCTTTTTACCTGTCCATGCCTCTTCTGGAATTCCACCATCCAGAGCTGTAGAAGGTCCTCTGTTAATCAGGTACACTGCGGTGTCAACTGCTTCTGCCCAAAACTCTAAGGGCAACCCTGCATGCAATCTCATACATCTTGCACGCTCCATGATAGTTCTGTTCATCCTTTCAGCAATACCATTCTGCTGAGGTGTCCTTGGAACCATCCTTTGCCTACGGATTCCTTGTGTATAACAATACAATTTGAACTTAAGACTGCAGAACTCACCGCCATTATCAGATCTCAAGCACTTTAACTTTCTGCCTATTTCATTCTCAACCATGGCTTTCCAAAACTTAAAAGTCTCAAAAACATCAGATTTCTTTTTAATACAGTAGATCCATACCTTTCTTGTGGTGTCATCTATGAATGTAACATAGTACCGTGATCCGCCAATAGAGGCTACCTGAGCCGGTCCCCACACGTCTGTGTGAACAAGCTGCAACTTCTGCCTTTTCTTAGTAGACCCGGTCTTGAGAAAACTAACCCTTTTCTGTTTCCCAAATACACAGTGCTCACAAAACTCTAGATCCATACTTTTCAAATCTGAAAGCATACCTTTAGACTTAAGTATTGACATCCCCTTCTCACTCATGTGGCCAAGCCTTGAGTGCCACAATTTACAATCCACACCTGAAGTAGATAAAACTGAAGGAGATTTGTTAGTAACACAATTACACAAGTAGAGAGTACCTTCTCTCTTACCTCTGGCCATAACTAGTGCACCCTTGGTCACCTTCCAAGAATCTGCTGTGAGAGTTACTGTACAACCCTCATCACCTAGCTTACCTGCAGAAATCAAATTTCTCTTCAAACTAGGAACATGCATCACTTCTCTCAACACCCATGTGTTGCCATTCTGCATCTTCAGCTGCACTTTACCTTTGCCAATAATCTTACAAGGCTCATCATCCCCTAAGTATACTATTCCAAAATCTCCATGGATATAGTCACTGAAATACTCTCTGTTAGGGGTAGCATGGAAAGAAGCACCAGAATCTAATACCCAAGATTCTATGTTATTATGCAAAGAGAAAATTAAAGCATCCTGTGCAATACCTGCAACCTTGGCTTCTTCCTTTCCTTTGTGTTGGTTGTCCTCCTTGGGCTTTGACCAACAATCTCTGCTTATGTGCCCCATCTTTCCACAGTTCCAGCATTGTGGCTTCCTGCCATTCCTGGATTTGGATCTTCCTCTCACCTTAGACTTAGATCTTGATCTCCTCTTGCTCTTTTCTTTTTGCCTTCCCCTGCTCTCAAAATTTAAAGCGTTCCCAGATGTCTCTTCTGTGCTTTTTTTGCGTATTTCCTCATTCAAGATAACGCTAACCACATCTTCTACTTTCAAAATATTTGATGCAGATGCAGTATTAGAAACTGCCATTACTAAGCCATGCCAGCTTTCGGGCAAAGAACATAATATCAAAAGAGCTTTTATTTCATCTTCAAATACAATATTGACAGAACTTAACTGATTAACAATTCCATTGAAATCATTCAGATGAGTAGAAACAGATCCACCTTCATTCATATGCAAATTAAATAATTGCTTCATAAGATATACCTTATTTGAAGCTGAGGGTTTTTCATACATATTTGCTAACGTGGTCATCAACTCTACCGTTGTTTTTGCCTGTGACAAATTACATATCACAGTGGAGGCCAGACTCAGTCTTATAGACCCAAGAGCCTTTCTGTCAAGAACTTCCCATTCTTCATCCTCCATGTCCTTGGGCTTCTTTGCTATCCCACCTAACGGTAAGTAGAGATCCTTCTGATACAGATAGTCCTCTATCTGCATTCTCCAATGTTGGTAGTTCTTGCCATTAAACTTTTCCATTCTCAGCTTACTTTCTTCTGCCATTGCTTCTCCCACTCAAACAGAAATTCCTGCAGAAACACCTGTGAGCAACCTGTAATCTGTAACCTGTAACCTGTAACCTGTAACCAAGGCTCTGATACCACTTGTTGGGGGATCAAACCAACAATAGATTACACTTGTGAAAGCAATAAACGCGGAAATAAATCAGATAGATAAGTAACTGAAATGATAAATAGCACAGAACAAGATATACAAGAAAACACCCTGAAAACTTGTATTGAAACTCTTTACAATAGGAATACAATATGAAGAAGCTTCGTTCTTCCACACCTCTCTCAGATGCACACAAGATCTCTCACTAGATCTCTATTCCTCAAGAGCTCACTCTCAAGTACATTCAAATCCAACAACCTGGATTGATGCAACTCTATACTATCCTTCAAACATTCACAATGTTCTACTCTTACAGTTCTACACACACTCTCTACAATTCTAAGCTAAGAAGATCTTCCTACATATAGAAATAGGGAAACTTGAGCATGCTTTTACAACAAACAGTTAAGCCTCTTGAACAAGGGCTCTAAAAATAGTATTGCTAACAATAGAGACGCAAGCTTAAGTCCACGACTCAAACTTATCATGCAAACACTCGCTGCCGTCCACGAAAATAGATTTCTGGACACGCAGGTAACCGACATCGGTTCCTGCCTGTTCTCCTGTGACCGTCGCCGGTCGACCATATCGCCGACGTCGGCGCCTCTGCAACTGCTACTAACCGACGTCGGTCGCTCCTGACCGACGCCGGCGTCTGTGTAGACCCGAACCTGTTTAAGTATGCTCCTTGGTGAAGCTTTTAGCTCCACACCCTAACATATGAATAGAAAAATGCATGGTTTAACAATAATGACATGGTCTATGGCCTAATATGTCTAACTATATATGAGGATATTATGCATCATATTGAGCATACTGAGTGCCCTTTCACTACATGGACCACATCCAGTAGTTATATGGAAAAATTGGATCTTCACCTAAAAGTGATGTTTCCTTGGATGACCAAACATCTACTAAGATTCTTGATGCCTCTTTTTGTGTTGACACATCCTCGTTGGATGATCTGTTTATATTATTGAATACATTGATACCCTATCTATTATTTAAGACATTTTGCATCCTCTTTTATCTATTGCTAATTCAGAGGTCATAATCTCTTCATTGAGAGCTCTCAATGATTATGTGTTTTAGACTTATTTATAGAGAATCATATTGCAAATGTGGAGGACACATTTGAGGGTTTATATCTCTTGTTTGATGATAACCTCATCATAGCTATTCTCTCATCATCATCTCTAGATCTTGTTTATCAGTCATTTCTACATGGTCTTGGTTGTTCACCTAATTCTTTGATTAGGCATGTACCTATTTGAATTGTGGCATCTTCACCTATGGACATGGTGACATTTTAGAAGTTTTTAGAGGCACATTTGATGATATTTATTCCCTCATATTCCTTTTTGGAATGGGGAGATTATTTACACTCTTCTATAGTTTTATTTCTTTATAAGGGGAGGAATGTTGTTTGATGTAATTAGATCATCTTCAATATTTAGTGTCATCCATCTATTATCACTACAAGAGGATCTCATCTTTTGAGGGGGATTTTTAGCTCCTTCTTTACTTCTCTCTATTTTGGGGGGCATACTCTCTTTTATGGGGGACTACTCCTCTTTTTAGGGGGATTGCATTATACATGGGTACCTTATTAGGCCTTATTATTGGGATCCATTTTTTATATCATCACCCACCTAAACTATGCTTATGGGGGGTGTGTTGGTGTAGATATTTTTCCCACTAGGTTTTGCCTACACAATTGTATTAGCTTGATTAGGTTTCAAGAGGTTATTTAGGTTACTTGGGAAGATTAATACCACACTCAATAAAATGTGTGGTATCTTTCCCTCTCCAACCTATATATAAACATCTCCCTTCATATATCTAATTCAATCTAATGTAGTTCTAAGGTAGTATATTGTAATGTCCCCAACCAATAGGGACTATTGAAAGACAACAGCTCTGAATTGCTTATCTATATTTCTGCAAAATATCTTTAGATAGATAAATAAATCATAGTATAATCTCTTATTTATTTGCTCATATGCTTACAATAGAGGTCCTCTGTCAAGTCTACAAAGAATAATGAAAGTACGGCCTTAATAGCCTGAGTATTCCACAAACTGGGAAAGAAATCTAGATTTGGTACATCTCGGCCTGTTGTGTCAAAAACACAATCGCCGACATCGGTTATACTGCCATCGTCGATCGACTGGGGTCGTTAACCTATCGATGTTGGTGAGAAGTCAGCCGATGTCCGTCTCTGTAGGGCTCTGCCTATCGATGTTAGTGTCTGATCTTTCTACTGATGCGTACAGATTTTCACAGATCTGTACGAACTCATACGTCTGCCAATATAGCACAACCTATATGCTTGATCTTGATCTGAAAGAACTATGGGCTGATACAAAGATCTATATCTGGATAATTATTGAAACAAACCCAAAATAAAGAAATACCTGTGAACCCTTGTGATAACTTCTATATGAAGTTATCTCTCAAACTTGTAAACCCCTGTGATAACTTTTGTATGAAGTTATCTCTCAATTTGGCAATAGATCGGCTGATCTCTCACAACCTATGAATCACATACAATGAAGAGTTGACGTTCTTCAATGCAAATGGAATTCTGGAACCCTTGGCTCAGTCTTCACAGAAGAATTCTTAGCAAAAACAATATCAATAATCAATCATGAATACAAACTCTCTCCCATGAGAAACCCTTATACCCTCCAAAGGTGTGCTTGCTAAAATTAAATTTCCTTAAATTAGACTTAGGGCTTCTTAAATTAGAATTAGGGTCTTAAAATTAGACCAAAATATTAATAATTAATAATTAATTAATATTTTAATTTAAATTAGACCAAATAATTAATATTTGATTAAATCAATCAAATATTAATATCTCCCTTAATTCATGTCTGAAAGAGCCCGAACGAAAGCCAAGCCCAGCTCCATCAAGACCCTCTATCCATCCCATCAGCCTACGAGGGTCGCATAATAGGCTAACCATCAACTCTGGACATGTCAACTAAAAAGGGGACATGACATATATTGTGGATTATTTGAGCTACTTAGTTGTGAGCTATGATAGCTTTGAGAGTTATGAGAGCTGTGAACTTTAAGCCTTTGTATAAGCAATTCAAGATGATATAGAGTATTTTATTATTTGTTATCATTCCTTTGTAATATTCTATGCATGATTTCATTTACTAGCATCTTCTATGTGATGTGTTTTGTCCCCCAATAGTAACAGTCATTTTTGGGACAACATTTAAACTATTTTGGTCCTAAAGACCAAAATTGTATCTTCCATTTCAAAAATTTGTCCTAGACATTCAGATTCCTCATTTTCCAATCTTCCTAGAAAATCTACAGACTTTATAGGTTCAAAGGTTTCTGCAAGCAGTTTCAGTCAAAAGAATCAATTTTCAACACTTAGTCATTCTCTGGGTTTTGTTCAGAGCTTTGGTTCAGTTGAAAATCTTCATCAGCAAGCATCTGAGTGCAAAAAGAGACTTGAACCATTGAACCACTTTGGTTTAAAGGTTCAACGGGTTCAAGGTTCAACAAGTTCAAAGTGTTTGGCAAGAGTTAAGCACTTCATCAAGGTTCAAAGGCTTCTGCAAGTGGTTTCAGTCAAAAGAATTGGTTTTCAATACTTGGTCATTTTTTGGGATTGGTTCAAAGCTTCAATTCAATTGAAAATATCCATTAGCAAGCATTTGAGTGCAAAAAGTGGCTTGAACCATTGAACCAATGGGTTCAAAGGCTCAACAGGTTCAAGGTTCAATGGCGGGTTTAACCAAAGGAACAGTTCAATGGCTCGGTTCAACCAAGCAGTTCAATGCTTTATTTCACTCAGTGTCTTTTGGTTCAACCAAATAGTTCACTCAGTTGGTTTATTCTTTCAGTTCATCCTTTGGTTCAATGACTACAGGTTCAACAAAAGGTTCTAAGACATTTTTCAAAGCTTTGTTTGAACCGTTGAACCAAAACTTGGTTCAAAGCTTTGGTTTAACTAATTGGTTCAACGTCAAAGTTCATGTTGGTTCAAAGGCAAGTTCATTATGTTTGGTTCAAATGTTTAGTTCATCGGCTTGTTTCATTCATTGAACAATCAACTTGAACCATTTTTGGTTCAATCAATTGGTTCAACTGATTGGTTCAACATCAAAGTTCAATGGGGTAGTTCAATGCAAAAGGAAACTTCCCAAAGGACAAGTGCCCTTGCAGAGGATACTTAATCCATAAAAGCACCCTTCGAAAGGGTCATTTTTCAAGGAAACTGAAAGGTAATTCTTTTGGATTTGTTTAAGGCATTTGAAAATTAGCTAACACTTAATTATTTTAAACTTTTGTCTAAAGGAATTCTTTTAGACAAAAAGTCTAAAAGAATTCTAAGTGGCTGCAGGCTCAAAAGATCCAAAGACTAGTCAAAGACTTCGCCGAACAAATTTTCACAGACTTTTGTCCACGAGAATTTTCCCTAGGCAAATTGTCTGTGGGAATTTTCCATGGGACAAATGTCTGCAGAAATTACCCGCGAGAGAAAACACCCAGGAATTTGCTCGAAGGATAGTCCATGGGGAACTTTCACGGGAGAAAGCCCAGGGATTTGTCCATGGGAACTATCAAGGCAAAGGGCTGTCGAAGGACCCCAAAGGGCAGGTGCTCTTGCGGGGGAATCTTGGTGGCCAAAGTAAAAGGCTATTTTGACTCGACATAGGTCATTTCTCAAGGCCTAAAAGGGCAAGTCCAATCTGGAAGAATACAAAGCCAAAAGTTGAAAGAAGACCAAGGGGTGACATGCCTAAAGACGTCAAATTCAAGATAGTGAACTAGCCATTGAGAACACATTGACGGGCACGTAAATGTCAATTTTAAAGATAGTGAAATAGTTGTTGATCCTTTGAATTTATAGACCTAAATGCATTCCTAGAATTCAAGATCAAAACTAGCTAAAAATGAGAAAAGATAGAACAATGGATGAATCCAGGACCTGATTCAATTAACCAAAAAAGGAGGAACAATGAAGACAAGATCAGACCACTAGGTGGACATTGAAAGTTGAAATCTTTCAATTGCATAGCTTGTTTATCTACATTGAAAAGATCAAATGGGTAAAATGCCCCAAAGTTCTAGCCTGTCTTCCTAAAAGTTCCCAACGCATCATGATGTATTATTGTTCTCAAGTCCTTTTTGAAGTGGTTATATAAAGGACTTTCTTTCATTGTAATTACATCTCTTTTTTGACAATCTAAACGAAACTCTACCCAAATTGAGAGGCATCATTGAGACTTTGTGCTTAGTCTGTTAATCATATTTTGTTACTAAAATAAGAAAGCAAGGGAATTTTTTAGACTTTGTGCTGTGATTTATTTGTTATTAATGAAACTATTCTTATGTCTTTTTCCTTGATATATTTTTTGTTCCATTAATTCAACAAGCAAAATTAGTAAAATTAGTCAGGAAGGTGTCCTGAAGAATCAATTATGGAGAGACTTTGTGCCCCCATAGGTGCCTTTAGTGTGTTTTCTTTTCATTATTGTGTAAAGGACTTTGAGAAGACTTTGTGCCCTCATTATCCTTTATATATTACTCTTGAGCATTTCAAGTAGACACTTTGTGTTGTATCTCAATTTGTTGGTTACTACGCCCTCAGTTACATTCTACTTTTATTTCTAGGAGTATTTTTGTGGCTGGCTGAATAATTCTTCTGAAAGAGGAGGAGTGTTGTCTGTCATTTCCCTTGAGTTTTTCCTTATTTTACACACATCATCTCTAAAGAAAGAGAGATGGATGTCTTGTCTTACCCTTGAGTATTATTTTTTGTTTATAAATATACATAGCATATCCACAGGGAACCTCCCCTTGATGAGAGGAGAGAGCAGTCTCCTTCTGATGTGATAAACTTACACATTTGGATGACTAATCTTCCTACTTTGGCTGATCAAACCTATTTTGTTTACTAGTACGTTGATAGACAAAATATTCAACCAACAATTTTTTGGTGACTCCGTTGGAGAATATACCCATTATGCATTTATAGCCTATCCATTCCATTCACCTCCACACCAACTAGCAAAGAATGCATAGTTTAAAGCCCCAAGCTCTAATTGAAGCAAGGTTAATTCTTTTCCACTTTTGTTTTACAATTTGGTAGATTCAAGGTATACACGAAGCTAAAGGGCTAAAGGTATCGTTGATCCTTTATTCGAGCTGGTATAACAAAGTGATTTTGATCTGTTTCCTTCACCATCTCGTCTCTAATGAACCAAGAGTTTCCATCCTACTAAAGCCAGATATCCATTACCAGACGAAGTATCTATTTCTACTGTTGATAAAGCTGTGCCTATAATTACCCCTTTGAGATTTGTTATCCCTCTTTTTCAGTATCTTATAATGGCAGTTCAAGGCCCCTGGGGTAATGATTTTGGTCCTCTCAATCTTACTCCTCCTCTACATGAGCTTCCACATAGTTCTAGGAAGAATTTCCCTAAATTCTATGGTGATGGGAAAGTTCATCCTGATGAACACATTGCAGCATTCAGTATAGCTTGTGGAGTAATTAGAGTAGAGTTTGAAGATGTAGCAGTCAAGCTTTTTGTTGAAAAACTACAAGGTGCTACTGTAGATTGGTTATATCATCTACAGGCTCAATCTATGACTGATTAAAATACTCTTAAAGTTAAGTTTGAAGCTAGATTCAAACCTATAGAAGATGCACATGCATTTTTGGCTCAACTTACACAAATGAAGAAAGAGCCTCATGAGCCTATGAAAGCCGTCATAGCTAAATTTGACAAATTGAGAAATAGAATCCCTATAATTACTAGACCTACAGCTGAGAATCTCAAATGCTTTTTCATTAATTCATAGCTACCTGAAGTCAGTTTTCTCTTGAGATGTGCTGGCCAAATAGATCTCACTGCAGCTCAACTTTTGGCCACTAAAGTAGAAGATGATCTCATCTTAGCAGGGAAGATAAGAAGAGATCCAAATAGAAATAGAGCTTCATCATCTTCTAAATTTGCATCTACAAGTACCATAGATCCAATGGTGCAAAAATTAACAAATGAGCTCCTTGCCCTCAAAAATTAAATGGCTCAAGGAATGTCTTCTACTCCTACATACAGAAGAACATTTCCAAATCAGTCATATTAGGGAAATGTTGCTAGAAACCAAGGACAACAAAATCACCTTCCTCCCCCACAAGGGAAACTTGCCCTAGAAGCTCCTCCAACCAATTCAGCAATGGGATATCTTGAATCAGAATCAAAATTCTCTTATCAGCCTAAATTAAATCAGGAAAATGATGCTGATATCATTGAAGACAATCAAGAAGAATCAGTGGGTGACTCCCACATTGGTTTCCTGAATTACCAAGATGAACCTGGAAGTAAAGGAGAAGCTTCAGATGGATCATATGTAGTGTTTACTAGGTCTAAGAACCAATCAGTCTAGTAGATTGATAAAGAGAAGACATGAGAGCAACCACAGCTAGCAGTCACAATTGTCAAGCGTGGAACTAATCTGCCTTTTCAGCCAAAAGATCTAGTCATTACTCAAAAGGTAAATACATCTATTTCACCTTCCCCTTCTACTTCTAATTCACAAACTAGCCCACCTCCCATCCCTCCTAAAACTCAAAAAGTTGAAGTACCTTTCTATGTACCTAGCTCGATTCAACCATTTGACATAATTGATCATGTCAAAAAGACAAAAATACAGATGTCTAAATTTGAATAGTTACAGTCTAATCCAGATCAACTGAATAAGCTGGTTCAATATGTTAAAAATCAAACCATCCCTACCAGACAAAAAACTAAAAAAGTAACTCTTGATTCTCCAAAGAAAACACCCATTCCAAATAATCTGATCATTACTCCTCTAGCTACTCTTGGAAAAATAGAACCCTTCTATGTTTCCCTATTAATCAATGGCCACAAGCTGAGTAACTATATAATAGACTCAGGTGCATCTGATAATCTCATGCTTGCTAAAGTCACTGAGTCTCTTAGTCTCACACTAACCAAGATGTTTGGGAGATGTTTCTCCATGGAGAACAAGCAAGTACCATTGCTGGGGTAAATCAAAGATGCCCAATTTGCATTTATAGCCTTTCCAGACAAGAGGATTAAGATGACTGTCTTGGTGGCTAACATCCCAGCATCTTATGGCATTTTTCTTGGATGAGATTTCTATAAGGACGTGGGAGGAGAACTGAACATGGATCTATTTGAGGCAAGGATCCCTGTCCAAGGCATGATAAAGAGATTACTTCTTGAAAAGGAAGCAAAGTATGTAATTACCAAGACATCAGCTCTTGAAGCTCAAATCCTTTTTGAATTCGCAGGTATGGGTAACTACTTTTTATATATAGATGAAGAAGGGCCCTCCATCTCTGATGAGGGAAAGTCTGAAGTAAAGTCAGTGTATGATGAAATTTGGACTCTAGAATTTGATGGTAGCTATTCCTCTACTGGTTCAGGAGCTGGGATTGTCTTAATATCTCCTCAAGGAGATATGTTTCCTTCATACTATAAATTACAATTTAGCAACACTAACAATACAGCTGAATATGAATCATTGTTGCTAGGTATAAAGGCTGCTCAAGAAAGAGGCGTCAAGTTTCTTCATGCCAAAGGAGATGCTGAATTAGTGGTCTGTCAAGTGAAAAATCTATATCAGACCAAGAATGAGATGTTATGCCACTACCATAACTTGGTTTGAGACCAAATTGAAAGCTTTGATGCTTTCAACATTTTTGCCATTCCCAAAGAGTCTAATGACAAAACTGATGCACTTGTTATTTCAAGAACTCTCTTAGTTTTTCATTCAGATTTTAAAGAAGCCAAGTATACCATTGAGCTGGTCTATAGACCAAGTGTTCCTGACAATGCTAATCATTGGCAAATATTCAATGATGATCATCAGATCATTGCTTTCTTGGAATGAAAAGACAATTTTGAATAGTTGTACTTTGAAGGCAATGAATCTTAGAAGTCTGAATCTATTTTTGAATCCAGTTCAGATGTAAATGAAGAATTCTTATAGTTGAAAGGAAATAAAATTCCTAAAGGCCTGGTTTCTCTTGAGAAGCTATTTGACAAGTATGATAGATTCGTCAAACAATAGCAAACATATTTGAATTTCTCTCAGGGATTTGACCAAGTAAATCTGACCAACAAATAAAATCCAAAGATGGTCAACATTGATAAGTGTTGCACACCTGAAGAAAGATTAAAATTCACCTCTTTGCTCCATCAATACATTGATGTCTTAGTGTATTCATATGAAGACCTGAAGTCTCTTAGACCTATTGAAATCCACCATCACATTCCTCTCAACACTGATTCAATGCCCTACAAGTAGAAATCTAGACAATACAATCCAAAAATTTCAGGTATTATTATGTTTGAGATATAGAAAATGTTAAATGCTAGAATTATTTTCTCAATCCATCATTCTACATAGATTGTGAACATAGTGCCTATAAGGAAGAAGAATGGCAAAATTTGTATTTGTGTAGATTTTTGGAATCTGAATCAGTCATCTCTAAAAGACAATTACCCTTTGCCAATCATGGACCAAGTGCTTCAAATAGTAACAGGATCAAAAATGTTATCAATGCTGGATGGCTTCTCAGGTTATAATCAAGTTGAAGTTGTTGAAGCTGACCAACACAAGACTGCATTCATCACACCTTGGGGTACATTTGCATATAAAAGAATGCCTTTTGGCTTAATAAATGCTGGTGCTACCTTTTAGAGAGCAATGGAAATGGCCTTTAAAGATGAGATTGGCAAATTCATAGTGGTATATCTTGATGACTTAACTATCTTTTCAAAGCGTCGATTTGATCATGTACACCACTTGCAACAAGTGCTGGAGCGCTACCGCCTGAATGGTATTTCTTTGAATCTTAAGAAGTCTATTTTTTGGAGTGATAAAGGGGAAACTCTTTGGACACATTATGTCCAAAGAAGGCATAAAGATTGACTCAGATAGAGTTAAATCTATTCAAGAGCTAAATTTGCCTACAAGTAAAAATGCTATTCACTCTTTCTTCAAAAAAGTGAATTTTTTATGGAGGTTCATCCCTAAATTTGCTGAGAAGACAAGACATATTGTTAACATGATGAAAGGGAAGACTACCTTCAGCTGGACCAAAAAAGACAAATCAGCATTTCAAGATATCAAGACTACCATTGTTCACACCCCTACCTTAGTTTGTCTAGATTACCACAAAGATTTCATCATATACAGCTATGAGTCTGAGCATACTCTTTCAATGACTCTTGTTCAACAAGACAAGGAAGGTATGGAATCCCCTATCTCTTTCATGAGTTTCCCTCTCAAAACTCATGAAATGAAGTATTCAAATATAGAGAAGCACGCCTATGCCTTAGTAAAAGCAGTCAAATATTTTCGCTTCAATATTCTGAATTCACATATTATTGTTTTAGTTCTTGACACTATAGTCAAGTCTATATTAACTCAGTAGGAGTTTGGCACAAAGAGAGGTAATTGGATTGCAAAGATCTAAGAATTTGATCTGGATATCAAGTCGACAAAGCTGGTCAGAGGTAAAGGCTTTTTCCAATTAATGGTTGACAATAAGCCAGAAGATACACAACATGAAGAAGCTAAAGTGGAAGATGCACCAATAGTCCTTTTTGTCTTCACTACCAATGAATGGTATTCAGATATTGCCTATTTTCTAACTTATGGTGAATGTCCTATTCATTTTTCTTTCAAAGAAAGGAGGACTATCAGGTTAAAAGTTGTTAATTTTGTCCTTTGGGATAACGACCTGTACAAGAGAAGCATAGATGGAGTATTCCTTTGCTGTGTAGACAAAGAATAGCAAACCCAGCTCTTGAAATCTTTCCACAATCTGGCCTGTGGAGGACCTTTTTTTGCCCCTGTGACTGCTCACAATTTTTTTTGAGCTAGGTATTACTAGCCAACTCTTTTCCAAGATGCATATAAGTGGGTGAGAAAATGTGAACTTTGCCAATGATTTGTTGGAAGACCCAAGTTGGCTGCCCTACCTCTCAAGCCAGTAATCATAGAGGAACCTTTCCAGCAATGGGGACTTGATTTTATTGGGACAATAAACCCATCTTCAAGTGCTAAACATGATTATGTGCTTACAATAACTGATTATTTCACCAAGTGGGTAGAAGCAATCCCAACTAAGCATGCTACTTCAGAAGTTGTATGCAACTTTCTCAAAGAGAATATCATTTTCAGATTTGGAGTTCCACTTAAAATTGTTACTGATAATGTAGCTTGTTTCACCTCTCAAGAAATTACGTAATTCTATTTTCATTATAAAATTACGCTCTCTCATTCTTCTAATTATTTTCCACAAGGGAATGGATAAGCTGAGTCCAGCAATAAGAATTTGGTAACTATTATCAAAAAGCTAGCAGATGATAATCAAAGGACATGGCATAAAGCATTAGTGAATACTCTGTGGGTAGACAGGATCACACCAAAGAGGGTGATTGGTATGTCTCCTTTCAACTTCTTTACGGTATTAATGTTGAGATACCAATCACCTTAGAATTACCAGCCTTGAAATTGGTGAAGGCCATTGAAGATCAGACATATGAGAGTTCTCTTGACAAAAGGATCATGTGCCTAACTCAGCTGGAGGAACAGAGAACCATGGTGGTGGATAGAATCACTGCTCATCAAAGTCTGGTAAAGAAACTCTTTGATTAGAAGGCCAAAAATCATGATTTCTAGATTGGGGATCAAGTCTTGCTGTGGGACAAAAGAAGAGAACCAAAGGGGATGCATGGAAAATTTGATTCCCTTTGGATAGGCCCATTCATAATTCATTAGCACAAAGGTGAAAATAGCTTTCTATTGAAATACCAAGATGGCACACTCTTTTCTCTGCCCCACAATGGGCAACATCTGAAACACTTCAACTCTTGAAGTATCAGATTATTGCCTCTATATAAATGCATATTTGTATAGTTTTTAGTGCTATTTTGTTTTGTTTATTTTCTTTTTGATGCCTTTCATTTCTGGGTAGCATGACTCTGAAGCCCAATGGTACACTTGAAGACACTGGAAATTTTGAATTCTACTCCTTTCAATTCATTTTGCAATTGATAGAAGTTCCCCAACTGGAGCCAGCTATTGTACCCCAAAAGTAATAGTCATTTTTGGGACAACATTTGAACTATTTTGGTCCTACATACCAAAATTGTATCTTCCATTTCAAAAATTTGTCCTAGACATTCAGATTCCTCATTTTCCAAGCTTCTCAAAAAATCTACAGACTTTGCAGGTTCAAAGGTTTTTGCAAGCGATTTCAGTCAAAAGAATCAATTTTCAACACTTAGTCATTCTCTAGGATTGGTTCAAAGCTTTGGTTCAGTTGAAAATCTTCATCGGCAAGCATCTGAGTGCAAAAAGAGACTTGAACCATTAAAACATTGAACCACTTTGGTTCAAAGGTTTAATGGGTTCAAGGTTCAAAAATTTCAAAGTCTTTGGCAAGAGTTAAGCACTTCATCAAGGTTCAAAGGCTTCTACAAGTGGTTTCAATCAAAAGAATTGGTTTTCAATACTTGGTCATTTTTTGGGATTGGTTCAGAGCTTCAATTCAATTGAAAATCTCCATCGACAAGCATTTGAGTGCAAAAAGTGGCTTGAACCATTGAACCAATGGGTTCAATGAGTTCAAGGTTCAATGGCGGGTTCAACCAAAGGAACAGTTCAATGGCTCAGTTCAACCAAGCGGTTCAATGCTTTATTTCACTCAGTGTCTTTTGGTTCAACCAAATAGTTCACTCAGTTGGTTCATTCTTTCAGTTCATCCTTTAGTTCAATGTCTACAGGTTCTAAGACATTTTTCAAAGCTTTGTTTGAACCGTTGAACTAAAACTTGGTTCAAAGCTTTGGTTCAACCGATTGGTTCAACGTCAAAGTTCATGTTGGTTCAAAGGTAAGTTCATTATGTTTGGTTCAAATGTTTAGTTCATTGGTTTGTTTCATTCATTGAACCATCGGCTTGAACCATTTTTGGTTCAATGGATTGGTTCAACATCAAAGTTCAAAGGGGTGGTTAAATGCAAAAGGAAACTTCCTAAAGGACAAGTGCCCTTGCAGCGGACACTTAATCCATAAAAGCACCCTTCAGAAGGGTCATTTTTTGAGGAAGCTGAAAGGTAATTCTTTCAAATTTGTTTAAGGCATTTAAAAATTGGCTAACACTTAATTCTTTCAAACTTCTTTCCAAAGGAATTCCTTTAGACAAAAAGTTTGAAATAATTCTAAGTGGCTACAGGCTCAAAAGATCTGAAGACTAGTCAAAGACTTCAAGGAATAAATTTCTGCATACTTTTGTCCACGAGAATTTTTCCCAAGTAAATTTTTTGCAAGACAAATGTCCATGGAAATTACTCGCGAGAGAAAACACCTGGGAATTTGCCCGAAGGATAGTCCACGGGAAACTTTCATGGGAGAAATCTTGGGGATTTATCCATGGGAACTATCAAGGAAAAGGGCTACCGAAGGACCCCGAAGGGCAGGTGCCCTTACAGGGGACTCTCGATGGCCAAAGTAAAAGGCTATTCTGACTCGACATATGTCATTTCTCAAGGTTTAAAAGGGAAAGTCCAATCTGGAAGAATACAAAGCCAAAAGTTGAAAGAAGACTAAGGGGTGACACACCTAAAGACATCAAATTCAGGATAGTGAACTAGCCTTTGAGAGCACATTGACGGGCACGCAAACGTCAATTTTAAAGATAATGAAATAGCTGTTGATCCTTTGAATTTATAGACTCGAATGCATTCCTAGAATTCAAGATCAAAACCAGCTGAAAGTGAGGAAAGACAGAACAATGGATGAATCCAAGACCCGATTTAATTAACCAAAAAAGGAGGAATGATGAAGACAAGATCAGACCACTAGGTGGACATTGAAAGTTGAAATCTTTCAATTGCATAGCTTGTTTATCTACATTGAAAAGATCAAATGGGTAAAATGCCCCAAAGTTCTAGCTTGTCTTCCTAACAGTTCCCAACGCATCATGATGTATTATTGTTCTCGAGTCCTTCTTGAAGTGGCTATATAAAGGACTTTCTTTCATTTTAATTACATCTCTTTTTTGACAATCTAAACGAAACTCTACCCAAATTGAGAGGCATCATTGAGACTTTGTGCTCAGTCTGTTAATCATATTTTGTTACTAAAATAAGAAAGCAAGGGAATTTTTTAGACTTTGTGCTATGATTTCTTTGTTATTAAGGAAACTATTCTTATGTCTTTTTCCTTGATATATTTTCTGTTCCATTAATTCAACAAGCAAAATTAGTCAGGAAGGTGTCCTAAAGAATCAATTGTGGAGAGACTTTGTGCCCCCATAGCTGCCTTCAGTGTGTTTTCTTTTCATTGTTGTGTAAAGGACTTTGAGAAGACTTTGTGCCCTCATTGTCCTTCGTATATTACTCTTGAGCATTTCAAGTAGAGACTTTGTGTTGTATCTCAATTTGTTGGTTACTACACCCTCAGTTACATTCTACTTTTATTTCCAAAAGTATTATTGTGGCTAGCTGAATAGTTCTTCTGAAAGAAGAGGAGTGATGTCTGTCATTTCCCTTGATTTTTTCCTTTGTTTTGCACACATCATCTCTGAAGAAAGAGAGATGGATGTCTTATCCTACCCTTGAGTATTATTTTTTATTTATACATATACATAACATATCCATAGGGAACCTCCCCTTGATGAGAGGAGAGAGCATTCTCCTTCTGATGTGATAAACTTACACTTTTGGATGACTAATCTTCCTGCTTTGGTTGATCAGACCTATTTTGTTTACCAGTACGTTGATAGACAAAATATTCAACCAACAATGTGCACTTGTTCAAATCATGAGATCAATCCATCATGTGCATTTATTAATCCAATGATCCTATCCACAACTCTTTTATGGTATCAGAGCCTAAAAATCTTAATTTTAAAATTGAAATTCAATCTTTAAAATTTCAAATCTTAAAATAATAAAGTTTATGCCTAAGCCTCATCTAATTTGGGCTTAGGTGGTTTACCTATTACATTTAGATTGTGTAACTTGGATTGATTTCTTATTTGGTCAACATATCCCTCACCTAGACTTAGTGATTATTTATTACTGTGTGCCTTGTTTTAGTATCCTTTGTGTTGAGGGTTTGTTTCTATGTGCCTTGTTTATATTTTGTTGTGCTAAGTTCCAAAATGTCCTAGGCTCATTGTCAAAGAGTCTCTTATGAGCAAAATGTTGAGTCTTTTGTGATCCAATTATCAAGTGTCTTTTTAAACCAATTACCTTAGCATTAAATTATTTTTGAGCCATTTACCGAGTTCATCCAAGTATATTACCTTAGATTTAGATTGCTTTTGAGTTCTTATTTTAAATCAACCTTTGTTTCCAAGACTAACATTATTTTCCATGCTAATGATTATAACATCCTTTGGGAAAATCATTATTCACTTTTGACCTAGTTCACATTTGTTTTACCTTATCTAGATACCATTTCCACTAATAATAACCACCTTTGGGAAAATTGGTACCTTTGTTAGACCAATTTCATGTTTTTATTCAACCTTTGTCATAGACCTATATTAGTTATTTTACCCTTTAGACCTCTTTTTTATAGAAACAAAGGTTGTTTGTTTCAGACCTAGGTTGTTTGCCATGTTTATACCTTATTTTTTAGGAGACCTAGTTATAGATCCAAACATGCCTTATTATACACATAACAGGACTATCTACAACCTAGACTATGATAACTTTGTTACTAGTGACCCCTTTATTCAAGAGTCATATAGTGATGATATAACATATGATACGAATCCATATCCCTCATATAATATTCCATATGAATAAAAAAGGTTGGACCCACTAGCACAATACTTGGTGAGTGTATCATCCTATCTAGGCCAAGAATAAGAGCAAATTGAATAGTACCTAACTCAAGTGATGTTTATTTTAAAACAAAGCCAACAAAAATATCCCTACTATGTAACAACACTAATGTAGATAAGTTATGATCCATACCTTTTTTACTTCCATTTTTTAGAGAACAAAGACAAAATTCTAGTCAGGGTAGTAGAAATAGGAGCCAAATTCTTTTTAGACTTCCCACATGAATGTTTGACTATTTTGATTAGAATGCCTAGTAACATGCCTAAAATCTAATAGTTTAGACATGTGTCAATTAGTTACAATTAAGATGTAGTTAATATACCTCAATAGAGCCAAAGTGTGATTATGAAAGGGAAAGGTCCTATGGATGATCAATTAAAATAGGTACAACAAGTGTACTAAAATTACCTTAACTTAGCTTGGAATTTCAATGCAATGGTTTTTCAAACACACCACTTATAGAGCTATATTTTTCAACAGGATGACAAAAAGATTCATCAAGATATGAAAATTAGAACATAGACCCATTTATACAAAGCACATTGGTAGGAGACATGTATAATGTCACAATTACAATAGAATAAACTACTACTTAAATGGAAGACCTCACTCAAAACATAGTGGATATCATGCAAGTGCATTTTAATTTGAACCAAAGTGGGTATAGTATACCTCTAATAAACACACAACATATTCCTCCAACTAATACCATGAGTGGTTTATAACAAAAAGGGATAAGTATGCCTATTTCATAAACACAACAAACAACCTCCACTTCTTAACCAACTACTTCTTGAAGCGTGTAATAGGGGAAACTAGCCAAAAATAATATACAAATGTACCACCTCAACAAGTGTAGAATAGTACACCAATTTAATAATTGGAAACAAATGTTTTAACACAACAAGAATAAACCGATATACCTCAATAATAATAAACATTTCCTAACTCACAATGCATTTCTATTAGTCAACATGTTCTAGTTGGTCAATAATAACAAATGTGAAACCCTCAACAAGTGTCCATCTAAAAATAGGTGTTTAACCTATAACTAAGTTTTGATGTACAATATGTACTTGGTGATAGAAAATAATTGCCTTTCACCCAATGTTTATTGAACATACAACAAGGATCCAATTTATAACACCTTTAATAACAAGGTTTAAGCCATCAACGTGTTCCCTTTATACAGAAGGGATTGATGAGTAGAAAGCAAGTTCTTGCCCAAACCCAACAATACTAGCATATTTTACCTAGCCAAGTGTTATTACCATAGTCACAATTTACAAACCAAATCCATATAACAAACCCTAGCCTGAATGTTTTCTAATAACAATGTATTTTGTATCAATAGTACAATCTCAATACATGGATATATATACCTAGTTATTCAACCAATCTAATAAACATTCTATAATATGTCATTCCTTCATACCCTAGTTAAGGTAATCCACCTTTGATTGTGTAACCATAATATCAATATGTCACGCTATCTAACTTCCTAGCTTAAGAGATGCAATAAATGAAGGATTCAGTTCAAGACATTCAAACCAAAAAGGAAAAAAAAAGTTCAAACTAGATGAAATATGATCATATCCATTCAACATGCATTATCTTCAAATACCATTTTTTTAAGGTTATGAGCCACCCAAATTTGATAAATTCAAGGGAAAAGGTGACCCTAAAGATCATCTAAAATAATTCCTTTTTGCTTGCCAACCAGTGGCATACAATGACATATTTTGCTTCTCCTCTTTCTCGGAAGTCTAACCAAATAAGCCTTAGAATGGCTTCTGAAACTAATGAAGAATTCTTTACCAGAATTTAATGACCTTTTTGAGAAGTTTGTATAGCATTTCTCATATAATATTGAATATGATATTAAAATAGTGGATTTGGGACAAACAAAATATTTAAATGGTGAAAGCTTCATTGCTTACTTATAATGGTGGAGAGCACTTGCAAGTCAGTTCACTCATAATTTACTAGACAAGTAATTGGTTGTGATATTTACTAGGAGCCTACAGAGTGAGATATATTATCATATTGAGATACAATGTGCTCACACATTTCAATAGGTTATTGAGAAAGGGATATAGATTAAGAATGCCCTTGTCAACAAAGGGGATCATCAATCTATCTTCTTCTAACCAAATCCAAAACCAACACCAAGTCCAATAGAACCAAAACTAAATCCATAACCAAAATCAAAACCCTATCAAAATACTATATTTAATTCTCACTCACACCATTAATAATGAAATATCAAAATATTACAATGAAAATAAGAATGTTTTTGGCAAAAGGGTCACTAAATCATGCCATATATATATATGGTGCAAACACTAGTTGTATATTTACCTCTGCCCATTCAGTAACCAACACCTCTATTCATTCAACCAAGGAATCCATAAAACCAATAGACTCAAAATCAATCCCAACTACAAACACCTCCTCTAAATATAATATCCTCCAAAAATAATACCACCCATTACTAGATCATTTAGTGACCTTGGTGAGCCTATTGAGTTTGTATTCCATAAACTAGTTCAAGCAAATATGATTAGTTAGCCGGTACCAAAACTGTTCCCTAAAAGAATTAATTTTATTGATTGGTATAAAGAACATGAATTTTTTTGGTACCTTCATGGCAAGGGATATTCCATACACTAGTGTATATAGTTAAGGCATCTGATTGAGAATATGTTGGATAATGGAGAGATTCAATGAGATACCCATACTCTTATGACCAATAATAACTTGGGCATCTATCAGAATCTATTTTCTCAACATAATAATAACTAGCAACACCAAAAATAGTAATAATAGAGATAGAAAACCACCAAAAAATCAACATCAATAATGACGATAAAAAAATAATAATAGAATGGTTAGAACCAAGGGAAAACTGACCAAACCAACCAAGGAGGTCATCATACCATTTCATATACCTACAACAATGTTGTAGGAAACATCTCAGGTGGTCATGTTTCCACCATTACCATTAACCCCCATCCAAATACCAATAGAAAAATACATTTAAGTAACAATTATTATCATCCAAACAACTCATACTAACCTCCTTATGCTGGAAATCCTTCTTTGAACCATGTTAGCAACCAAGCTCAATAACACCTAAGAATTACCATTCTAGGCTCTATTAAATCTCTAACTAATTACCAAATCCCTATGCATGATCAATATTATATAATTATAACTTAAATATCCAACATTAAAATCAAATGACCATAATCAAATTCCATGAATGAGCCCATTCAGACCTCCATGCGTATCAAAAATAAGCCAATTTCCAAAATTGAAGGGAATACCTAAGACATTTTGGAACAAATATAGAAGATACCTATACAAATATACATCATGGATTTATTGTGTACATATAGTGTCTACAAATATATACTAAATGAGTACTTGAGATAATCCCTTGTACTTGATGACATCACACTAGATAAATTTCAAGCCATGGTAGGACATTTGGCCCTTGGCCAATGACTTACCTTTAACCAAAGTGACATGTCATCCTTGGGCTCATTACATAATAACACATTGTATATTGAGGTTGGTATACAAAATTATAAGGTTAAACACATCATTGTAGATAATGGTTTAGGCCTAAACATTATGTCTATGACTTTGGTAAAGCATATTGGATATACATCAACCGATCTATAGCCAGATACTATTATTATCAAAGCATAAGATAAAGAATAATGAGAATCAAAAGGTACCACCAAATTGCTAGTGGTCATTTGGCCTATGACCCATGACACCCTATTCCATGTTCTTGACCTAGAATTATCTTATAATTTGTTATTGGGTTGACCTTAGATCCATGATATCAGGGCCATACCTTCCACACCACATTAGTGTATTAAATTTCCCCATTCAGGGACGAAAGTGAGTATACCAGTTGATCTCTAGCATTATTAGTATTGTAAATGTCTTGATGTGGAGTAAAAGAGATATAATAATCATTTTTAATTGAATCCTATGCCTAAATTTAATGGAGTAAAAGATGATAAATCCAAATCCATTTAATTTAGATCAAAAGCCTATTATATTGACCCTAAGAGCCTAACTTCTACCTCGTCTACACCTCCACCAAACATTGCCAACCACTTTTATATATCTGACAAAGCCATAGAAGAGTATAATACCTATGATTCCTTCCACATTACCAAGTTACCATAAAATCTAAAAGCTTATAAGAGATCCAAAGCCAAGACTACTTGCATGAAGTGGCAGACCAAGGGAAAATCTCAGCTCAACAAACCCATTATTTTCAAACTAGTTTCTAGCCTAGAACATGAACCCTTAGCCAATGACTATTCATGGATTTATACTAATAATTTAACTAAACATTACCAAAGCATAAAGTATCCTATGCCTAATTGGATCATGGATAACCTAGCTTATGAAGGTAGAGGCTTGGGGATATAGTAATAAGGAATGATAAATCTAGTTTAATGACCAAGTACAAAGGAACCCATGGTATTGGATTTAAACTACTTGGAGGTGATTTTACATACCTTATTAAAGGTACTACACCATCTACTAGTGAATTTGATGTCAATAATGACATAGGGTCTGATTATAACATGATGACCTTGCCAACACAAATTTATTTAACCCTTATGCCATTTGTACTGTTAATCCTATTTATCACCCTTTGACATTAACCCTTTATCACCCACAGTTTATATATTGGGACCAATAAGAGTTGATAGTACCATTAGACAAGTTCAATAATAATGATTCCATTTATGACTTTATGGGTTTGAGGGATTGCATTGCTCTTGGGGATCATAAACATGCCTTTTATATTAGATTGGATCGTGTTTCTTATTTTATAGAGTGGGTGATCTTCCTTAGACAAAATCAAAAATAAAATCAAACATTGAGGTCTAAGAGATAAAACCTATTTGAGGCACTTTTATACCAGGGTAAACGTAAATAAAAATTCAAGTCTCTTGGTGAAAACTTGTTTTAGGCACCATTAGATGGGGATGTTCACCCCTTTTTACATGAAGCACAGGAGACCACTAGTCTAAGGCTTATTTATGGATCTACAAATAATACCAAAGAGTGGTAAGATTTCGTGTAAATTTTCCAAGAGTACCCAAAGGTATTTATCACATGGCCTTTACTAAAATTAGCAAATTTTAATTCATCTTGTTTGGATGAATTAGATGATTTATTTAAGGTAGAGGACTTTGTCATTACAAACTAGTTTACCTCCTTATCGACTATTTTAGAATATGGTTCTAAACTTATTGTGGAGGGCACTTACAAGGTTAATATTAAGACTCCAAAGAACCCAAAATGGATCAAATTAGTCATGTCCCTCACTGAGGAGGAATGTGAAGTCTTTACATCCCTTTAAGGGAGTTTGTTGACATATTTACATGGGCCTATTTAGATATGCTAGGTTTGGACCCCACTTTGGTTGTACACCATATTATTTACATATTGATGCCAAAATAGCTAAGTAAATGCTACAAAAAATGCATCCTCATATCGGTATGTTAGTCAAGGAAGTGTTAGAGAAACTCTTAGATATGAGGTACATTTGCTTGATTAATTACTCAGAATGGATTTCTAATATTATACTGGTGAGTAAGAAACCATAAGGTATTATAATATGCACTAATTTTTAAGATATTAACAAAGCCTAACCAAAATATGAATTTCTTCATCCAAACATTGACATGATTATTGAATCAACAACTAGATATGAAATACTTTCTCTTATGGATGGATTTTCAAGATATAACCAAATTAGAATAACACTATTATACCATCACAAGATAACATTCACCACTTCGTGGGGACTTTTTTGTTATTAATTGATGCTATTTGTACTTTAAAATGTATAATCCACACACCAACAATCCATGATAATGATTTTTCATTATATGATGCATGATATTATCAAGGACTATGTAGATGACATCCTCAATAAATATAAGACCCATGTTGATCATCCGATTGTACTTAAAATAATCTTTGAGAGGCTTTGAGAGTGTAAAGTTAGGATCAACCCTAAGAAGTGTATATTTGGTGTAAATTCTAGAAAAAATTTAGGTTTTATTATCTCTCATAGGGGAATTGAAATTGATTTATCCAAAGTTTGAACCATTACTAAAATGCTACCACCATCTACTTTGAAGTAACTCCATAGTTTGCAGGGTAAGATCTAGTTAATTTGATGTTTCATATCATATTTGGCATATAAATTCCATAATTTTACACACTTGATAAATAAGGGCATTACTTTCTCATGGAATAAATATTGATAGAAATAATTTGATCACCTTAAGGAATATCTAACCAATCTACCTATTTTATTGCCACCTATGTCAAACAAGCCATTGTTACTTTACCTATCAGTGGCTAAAAATTCCCTAGGGGAAATTTTGGCACAACACAATGAACATGATAAAGAGCATGCCATTTATTATCTGAGCTAAACACTAGTCACATATGAGCAAAATTATACATCAATTGAAAAAACCTATTTATCTATGGTTTTTATAGCCCAAAATTTACATCATTACATGATGAATAAAAATACTTTTTTTATTACCAAAGTAGATCCACTCAAGTATCTACTTTCCAAAATAGCTTTATATGGCACATGGAAAAATTTATCATGCTCTTAAGCAAGTTTGAGATCGAATATGCCAATCAAAAATCCATTAATGGATAGGTACTCACATTCAACTTGTAGAAGCTCCTCTTCATGATACCCAACCTCTTGTATTCATATTTTTATATGAATCCATTATGACCACAATAGAATTATAATCACCTCTTGAGGTAGAACCAAGGAAAATGTACTTTGATGGTTCTTTCATAGCATGTGGATCAGGCACCAAAATATTGTTTATCATGTTGTAAGGGGATCTTATTACTAATTCATTTCACATTGGTTTTTCCTCTACTAATAGCATGGCTGATTATGAAACACTCATTTTAAGGCTTTGTCAAACAATAAAATGGAACATCCAATATTTATTGATGCATGGTGATTCACAACTTATCATCAATCAGGTAACAAACTAATACCAAATGAAGTATAAGAAGTTAGTACCATATAGAGACATGGTCAAAACTCTTAAATAAAAAATTTACGACATTCAATTTGAATGGATACATAAATCCAATAATAAAACAACTAATGTCATGGACATAATTACCTCCATGATTTAGATTACAGACAGAGCCAGGGACTATTATTTTCTTTTGGAACATCTCCTAGCATTGATGCACCAAAAAAATTAATTGAGATGGTTTAAAACATTGTTGGTCCCACATCTCCTTGGTATTATAACATATATACCTACCTCTATGACCAAATCATTCCTTCATACCTTTCATACAAGAAAAAAAAGACTTCATCTATAAAGCCTCTCATTATAGTTTACTTGAACCTTTCCTATATCGTAGAAGCTATGATGGAACTCTACTTCATTATTTATCTTTAAAAAAATCCAAATTAGTGTTTATGGAAGTTCATGGAGTGTGTGGAGCCCACACCATTGGGGAAATCCTATCTAATAAATTACTACGTACTAGGTATTACTAGTTGACTATGGAAATAGACATAATTGCATATGTAAAGAAGTGTGTAAAGTGTCAGAAGCATGCTAATCTGATTCATGCTCCAACCAAAATGCTCAAACCAATGATAAGACCATGTTCATTCTCAATTTAGGGGATTTAAATTTTAATAAAGATAAATCCTACATCCTCAGATCATCATAAACACATCCTTATTACTATCAAGTATGTCACTAAGTGGGTGGAAGCCATTCCCCTCACTTATGTTACTGGTAAGAAAATATCCAAATCCATATTTAACCATCTCATTTTTTCCCATGGTATACCCTCCAACATTATATCTAATAATGGAGGATCATTTAAAAATAAATATGTGAAAGTAATTTGTACCCAATATGATATCAAACAACATTTCTTTACCTCCTATTATTTGTAAGGCAACAACCAAGTTGAGGCTTCTAACAAAACCATTATCAATATTCTAAAGAATATTGTCAATGATGATATTCATAATTGGAACTTGAAGATATTTAATTCCCTATGGGCATACCATACCACCTTTCATACTCCAATAGGATCTACCCCATATTCCCTTGTTTACAGCACTAAGACCATTCTTCCTATCGAGGTCAAGTTTCCTTCTCTCTAGATTTCACTACATCACATCATTGATGATGAGGACTATAGAGCAGCTCATTTTAAAGAGCTAAACATACTTGATTAAATGTGTATGGACACCTTAAATAAACCTTAGGATTATCAAAATAGATTATGTGTCCAATATAATTGGTGCATTAAGCATTGAGAATTCAAGCTTGGTGACCTTGTATTAAAAGAAAATTAGAAGAATGTTAATGCTAAGATAAATAAAAATGAAAAGTTCCAACCTAACTGGTTGGGGCCTTATATAGTTATTGCTAATTATGGTTTTAGATTATATAAAATCACCATGCCAGAAAGGAGATGAACTTGATAAACTGATGAACATAATGCACCTCAAACATTTTTATACCTGAGGGATTCAAATTATGGTCTACAAGAATCATTTAAGTTGTGCCATGATATACCTTATTGTTTTTACCATACCTTATTCCATTCCACCATCCCATAGCCTATTGCCAGCTAGTTATTTTTATCTAATCCCTACCTACATTGTTTGGGCTTGGGTCTAATTCATTTGTACTTCAAGCACATTCAGTGGTTGATGAAATATGGAAAGAGGCATCCAAGTCAATCAACCATACATCATGGAATTTGTGTGTGCTTGATTTTCTATAGAATAGATACCCTAAATATTCATTTGGGGTCTTTATTTATATAGACTAGGAATAATCATACGAATTACCCTTTTCAAACTTTTTAGATCTACATTCTTTCTTAAAATGCCATGTTTAGTATAGTTTTAGCATTTTCTCTTATTTTTTGTTGTAGTCTTAAATCTATTTTTTGAATGTTTAAACCTATTTTTATTTCTCTCTTGTGATAAACCTATCACAATCAAGGCATCATTTATTTGATAATCCTCAACAAATATCCACCTCATTTATATATATAATAGGTCCCTTATTATGTCTTCAATGTTTAATATCAAGGTAGCAGTAGTTATTTCCATAGAAAAATTATCTTAAGAGGTAGACAAAGAAAAAATAAAAGTAATAAAATTTTGTTCTTCATCCATTTTAATTTGGACAAAAGTAACTAAGTTACCATAGTATTGAAAACATTAAGATGTTTAGCTATAGAGTCACCATTGTTCATTCTCAATGAATACATCTTATTTTGAAGATACAATTTGTTCACTAGATACTTTGGCTAATAAAAAGTCCCTAACTTCTCCCATTGTTCCTTAAAAGTTTTCTCCTTTGAGACATTCAATAAAATAGAATCTAATAGACATAGTTTGATTGAATTCTTCACCTTTACATTGAAATTTTCTCAATCTTCTACATTCATAATAGTATATTTTACTCCTAATATATAAAAACACTGATCTCTATCCACAATAATATATTCCATATTAAGCTTTCAAAACTCTAAATTTTGACAATTAATTTTTTCAATTTTTATCCTTGTGATTCTTGTCATTCTCCTTCACATAAATATTCTCTCACATAGAGCTACCTCTAAAAAAATAGTTTATCATAGATAAATGAGGACCTAACTCTTCACAAAAAATTTAAAACATATCTCTGATACTAAATGAAGAGAAAATGACATATACAACAATCAAGAGAAGTAATACTAACAAAATATTTATGCTAAAATTGAACATGAGAAATTATATGCACACAATATTACATAGTATATAAGATTTAACCTGGGGAACCCTTACGGGAAAAAGCCTAACACATGAACCTATTTTACTATTGTATTAACTTAATTATATTATAATAACATAATGTACTTATTAATTTTTTCCCCTACTACATGTGAGAGTATATATAGACACATCAATAGGTAATTGCCTAAGAAATATTAAAATACTATGGGAATTAAAACCATGGGCCAAGAATACAGCCTATAATAGTTTCCAATTGAAAATATGGGATATATCACTACCTATATTATTACTATAGGTAAAAGTACCTATAATATTTAAAAAAATGATTTTTTCTTGGATATATAGTACTTAAGGGGTGTAACACATGCAAAGTATGTAATAAACATATGGAATCGTAGGATGCTCAATCATTCTAGGATCATCATAAATGGGAAGATTGTCATATGTCATATATTTGGCCATAGAAAATAGAATGATTGATGTTGGTTAAGAAAAATTACACCATGAAATTTAATGGAAGACATGGTAGGGATAAAGGAGTGACTCATGAAAAATATAAATGGGTTGAGGCTATATATAAAAATGTTAAGGGGAGACATCATTGACAAATGATTAAAAAAATTGGAAGTTAGAAAAAGAAAAATGTGAAAATGAACCAACCAAAAATGGAAAAAGATTCACATCGGGTTCAATAAAATGTATGTGATGGTGAATATAATGCTAAGAAGGAAAGGAAAATGTGAATATGATCTAACTAGCAGTGAGATAATATTTATGTTAGGATAACCAAAATGTATGTTATGATGAAAATGATGTGATGATAACACTAATAATGAAAATGTGATTATGATCTAGCCAATGGTGGGCTAAGATTCATGTGGGGTTAACTTGAATGTATATTGATGGTCAATTTGATGTAAATATAGTGATAAGAATAAAGGAAAATAAAATGTGCATATGATCCAACTAGTGATGGGATAAGATTCATGTTAGGTTCAACATAATGTATGTTGGGAAAGTATGGTAAAAGTATAAACATTTTCTAATATAGGAAAGAGAGAATACCATACTAGGACCAAATACATAAAATAAGTTGTACCACAAAGTGGGGCAGAGGTTATAAACATGTGTTTTTTTCAAATGGGGTATCAAGGACATAATAAGGAAACCACATGTTAGGAACTTATTTCTATCCAAATTGGGGTAAATAAAAATTAATTACATAATTAGAAAAACTACTATGTAAAATCATAATGCTATAACTATGTAATAAATGACACAAATTGATTTGGAACTTTATAAATTTGGAAAGATGTTAAAAGGGGAAATAACAAAGACAAATTACTCAACTAGAAATTCAAAAATGTAGGACTGAGGCAAAAAATGTAAAAATGACTAGGAGACTCTGTGATGACATTGTGAATTAGTGATTTTATTAGCTTTAGGATGAGGCCATTAGATTTAAATAGGAGTGGGGAGTGTTTTTGTCTTTATTTAATGCCAACATCTAATGAGGTTTGTGCTCAAAAAATGATATGATAGGTTCAATTATCATGTGTGTTCTATTTGATTGTGTGAGAGCTCTTGATCTATCTTGAAAATGACTATGTGCCTTCTTATTCACTTGCAAACTTAGCTCAATTTACTAGAAATTAAAAATGAAATAAATTATAAAAATGGGTTAGAAATTAAAGTTATGTTATACCTAAACACCCCATGTGTTGAGTACTGCCTACATACCAATATTCTAAAAATGGGCCAAACTCCATGTTATTTTCTCATGCTACGGTAGTGTGTGTTAAAAATTGGTGTAAATATAGATACTTGTGTCATTATAGTGTATTTATGTGATTTAACCATGAATTATGACCTTTTAAAGTGTACTTATACCTATCTTAGGGCTATTAGGGTTGTATGGACTTTTTATTGGAAAAATATATGTTTTTCTCTCAATGTGTAGTTATATGTTCTAGTGATTTTCCATGTGTGAGCCTCTTATGTGTAAAATGGATTTAAATTATGGATTTATAGTGGTAATTTAGGAATTAATTTTTATGGGTATTTATAAAATTTATGTACAACCTATTATATGAATTTTAATTTGAGCAAATATCCATTATTTGGTAGGAAGAGGTAACCAACGAAACTAGACAAGACTAGGGAGCGAGATAGTCAAAATGACACTACCTTGTATGAGGATAAAAGACAACAAAGCTAAAAGTATGAATTAGTTTGGATATGGGATTGAGATATTTGTAATAAGGAATAAGGACATTTTAAGATAATTAGTTGCTTGTAGGAATGGGTCATCCACATATAATATGAAGGAAGTGTGATAAAGGATAGTGGAATGAGGCATGAGCTAAGTGCATGTAAGGAGTGATAAAAAGTACATTATTTCAACTTAAATTTTAATTTATGTGTATACATTTTTTCCCCTTTTATTATAGTAATGAAATAAAGTGAAATTACTAGAATAAAAGGAAAAAGTGGGTACCTAAACTTACCTGAGAAGAATAGTCTTGAATGTAACCGCACTACTAAACTTTGTTTCATGCAAAACCTAAAATGAAACATGTATAAATCTATTCCTAACTTAAGACAAAATTAAGAAGTAAATGCAAGAGAAATTGTATATCTAATAACAAGGAATAAATACACCTTATTGGGCACATGAACTATTATGGTTTATGGTGAAAAAGAAGTGATTGTAGAGGGTAGTATCCTTCGATATTTATTCTTCATTGATGAACTTGGATTAGACTATGCATGCCCCAATCCTCATTAACAGGTGAGTGTGTCTAATAAATTAAGGTATTCTTGACTCCATCATTACATACCCAAAGTGGTGAAGTAGTTTAGAATCCCTGTATGAATTCTAATAGATTGTTATGGTGTAAAAATTGGTGTAAGAAGGTAACCTAGCAATTATAAAGTAAATAAGGTTCATTTCTAGTGTAAAACTGGCACAAAACTAGTGCCATAAATAGTATGATCTAATTTTGGTGTATACAATGTAGAGAATGACTAGTATTACCACTCCATCTATGAAATTGGTGAAAATTTGAGTAAAGAGGTGGTGCACATGCCCCTAATATGACACACACACACACACACACACACAGATATATATATATATATATATATATATGTATGTATATATATATATATGTGTGTGTGTGTGTGTATATATATATATATATATATGTATATATACACACACACATATATATACATATATACACACACACACATATATATATATATATGTATATATGTATGTATGTATGTATGTATGTACATGGATTTTAGAACTAGGTAATATCATGTGATTTTATAAGCAAAACATCTATTCAAAAAATATGGAACACATGTCATATATGATGCCCCTAAACTGAACAAAATCTAAGTCAAATCTAAACACTCATCTAAAATGATTTTGTATATCTCTTGAAAACTATCCTATACTAACTATGATTTCAAGAATTTATGAAAAATACTATTTTATGCCTATTGGGATAACAACACATTATTTTAGACATGACTAACTTGTGCCTTTGTCCAAATAGAATAATGTTGTCTAAATTTTTTGTCTAGGTTATTTTTGTTTATGGAATATGATTAACAATGTAAAATAAACAAATTTCTATCTGTGTACTACACTGTAAGAGCTTAGTCTCTAAGACAAGCCACTATGTATGCCTCCACTTTTGAAGTGAGTTTTGGAGCCTGCACAATAAATTAACTCAAAATAAAAAAAATTGTGAGAAATGTTATGAAAAATATGAGTAGTAATGATAACATGGAGGAGCATGGAATAATCATATGTAAATTAAGATAAAAGTTGTAATGTAAGATGCATGTGGATATAAACATACATAATGACATTATAAAGATAGATGTTAGCAATGAGGTACATAGATAAATGATAAAAACTAAGTACTAGAAGTTGAATATAACTACTAAATGAGGTATTCATGATATTGATAATGACATTAGTAAATAAGGAAGATGCATGATGTTCATCATGACATTAAAAACTGAGGAATCAAGAGAAATTTTTTTTCTTATTTATGACACACACACATAAAGATTATATGCAAAGCACACAAAACATGTAACATAAGGCCAAGGGGCCACATACAAGGGAAATATTCAAATTTCACTCACACAAACATATAAAAATATAATAGGCTTATATCTACACACAAGGACATGTTTAACTATTCAAAATCCAAAATAGTAAATACACAAAAGACATGAAGCAAGAAATAAAACATGTAAAGCATGTAAGAGTAGATGTAATTGATCAACATTAATAATTTATAACATTAGTATATTCAGTAACTCAAGTATCCAAGAAGATCATAATATGAATGTAAGTGAGTACTATCAATATATTTTGCACAATGTAAAGAACTGAGGTATAAAAAATAAGGGATAGCCTAAGAATGATATAGCCTATGTAAAATGATGCCCCCAATGAACTTGCTATAGGAATCCCATGACCTATTTGAATCTGAGAATTATTAGTTTGTGTTCATTGGGATGATTCTAAAAAAAGTAGGAAACAATGTAGTGCACTACTATTTGGCTATAATACTTTTTTCTGTTTGTAATTTATGAGTCTAAGAATTTTTTATGATATATAATTGTGTCTAAAAATGGAAACATGTATGTTATTCATTCACTCATGTAAAATTTGTGAAACATTTTTGATAAAAAATTGATATATAAAGAAATATTGAGTATATTGAACACAAATATAATTGATGCAAATAACTATATAAATCATGCATAGGTCTCAATTTTTTATTTTTATAGATTATTTTATTTATTTTTTATATTTTTAAATACACATGAACTGATAAAAGGAAGAATACTAACCAGTAATTCATGCGAGGGAATCATAATCAATAGGTGCTATATCTAATATAGGAATGGTGACCTTTCATGAATGGAAAGTGTCATACTATTATGATTGTACTGAGTTGAATTCAAAATCTAAATACTGATTCCATCTATACCATAATATATATTGTCATGATGATAAGCAGTAACATACTATGTATGTTTTTGATCATGATGAACACTATGGATTTTGGGAACCCATCATGGAGTGTATGAATATTGCATTTGTGTGTTAGTGAAACACCCTTAGTGCTCTATAATATCAATTGGTGCAGGTGTATAAATAAGATATCTAGAATCTATGACAAATATCTACAGAAGTGGCCTTTCAAGGATAAGCCTCCTTGAAAGGTTATATACTTGAGTTTTCACTTTATAAGTAGGTTGAATGCTTTTAGGTTGCTCAACTAAAATCTATTTTATAAGAACCATATATATCGTGGTATGGGGTATTCATATGGGATACCTTGAACTATGATGACCCATTATCATAGATATAATTTAAAAACCTATTAATTATGGAAGTAATTGCATGAATATAATGGATCCAAGGGTGACCCAATAATATATTGAAGGGCATTACAATAGATACTACTATAAATCTAGTGGCCACATGTTCTGGAGCAACTTATAATGGTAATGTAATCTCACTAATGGATCTCTAAATATGACCATTGAATTTTTTATTATGATTGTCAAGGGAATAAAATATTGATTTATGTATCTAAGATGATTAAAATGTTATTGTACACATATTCACAGTTGAAAATTTATCAACCATGAAACTTCAAATAGGCTAGTGATCATTCTTCATTTAAATGAATAAATAATTCAAATCTAAATCATGATCTACTACCGCATGCTCTAAAAATGTGATGAGTGTTGTAAATGGCATTGAAGTATGGTAGGTAAAAAATATTACATTCAAAGGATGTTGTGACTCTGTATGAGAATAATAATAAGCTGGTGGAGGGTGTGCATTTTATGCATAATTCACTCTCGATGTATATTCTGACTTAGTGTTTTTATGTGTGTGAAAAGGTTCATTAAAAATTTTCAGTACTTTTGATTTCAATATAAGTTGGTAGAGGATGTGCATTGTACGCATAATGTACTCTCGATGTATATTCTAACTCAGTGTTTTTATGTGTGTGAAAAGGTTCATTGAAAATTTTCACTATTTTGATTTCACTCGATTATTCCTTTAAATTTTATATAGGTGCACCCACATCAATGATGTTTGCATCTATAAAAAATAAAATCTTATTCCTTTGATTGATGGTGTTACTAGTGTTCCTTAGTACTCTATGGAAGTCACAAAATGATTTTTGGTCAAATATATTTGGAAGAGGCTTACTCACATCAACCTCTTTGATGGGAAAGAGAGATATGATATTGCATTCCAATAGCATTTTGAGGACCTTAATGAAGCTTATGGTATTTTGGTAAACTATCTATTGGGAGGTGTTGTTAGTATAATGCACAAAGTTGATTCTACAACTATTTTACTATTACCTTTTGATAAGTATTATTAGTTGTCCTCACCTTATATGATGGATTAATATAATTATCTGTATTGTAATGTGAATTGGCTACATACTTAAGCTTATTCATTGCTAATAAGTTGACTTCCCATTCTTTATCTATATGTCACAAATCCATGAATGACAAAATATTCTTAAACATGAGGGACTTGTTTAAGGGTGGAAGAAAGATCTATTTGAATATGTCTTGGATTTATTTGTATGTAATGGGATTTTTAATATTAGATAGCATGGTATTGTATATTAAAACATGTTATATGATATGATTATTATATTTTTATTTAAGTTAGGCAATATGAGAATATGAAATATTCTCATTGATATTGATTGAAAAATAAGCTAGAAACATATTAGTCAAGGGATTGAATGCATGCATTAATTGATGAGGTAAGTCATAAAACCATTGTAATTAATATTCCTTTACACTTTTTAGAAATAACTTAGCCAATAGCCTATTATTAGACATAGTCTAAACATGATATGTGGAATGCACTTAAATGTTATTTGTGGTCACCCTTCCCATGATATATTGGAAGCTTATGTGCCATGAAACATGTAGGTAGAGGATATAATTCTATGTGTTGTGCCAATTTTTTTTGATAATGATGTGCCTAAATATATTTTGAAGCACCTTGCTCCAAATGTAACACCTTAGTTTGTAGATATTGAGTTTCATGCATATGGAATTGTACATCAAGATAATAATATTGTGTGCTAAAAAAATATGGTGTTACCAAAGAATAAGTAGGAATTGACATACTAATATGTTGAATCCCTTTGATTACCCCCATAATAAACTATGCTACAACATTTTTAGCCATTGAATGCATAGGATTATAAGTCTCAAATGATTGTGTCATGCTTACACTTTTTATGTCCAAAAGTGTTTTCAAAATGATATGATGATCTTGAGATTGATCACAGAGTGATTATCAAAAGTTTTTGATAATTTACAATTTATTAATTGGTAGTTGTCTATCGTCTAAAGGTGGAAGAACAACTTGGTGCTTATCTTGATGACCAAGGTTGTCTTGATCATATTTCTCATGCTCTAAAGTATTATCATTCACCTCTACATATTCATCTTGTTCATTAAAATTTTAAGGTTCTAATATGCCCTTATTCTTATCCATCTTATGTGCCTTATCAAAATGAATATAAGTATGCTCAATTAGAGTACCATTTAATCTAGCACTTATTCTAAGAGAGGTATAAATAGATTGCTTAGAGTAAATTTTTTTGAAAGATTGATATTATTAAATATTTTATCAAATCTAAAAACCCTAGGACAATAATTAGAAATAAAAATATGAGAGAAACCATAGAAACATCTATGGTTAGGGTTTATAATATTCAATCAATATATAGGTTCACCAATATGGTTTATCCAAATTGGGGTAAATAGAAATAAATTATCTAATTAGATAGCCTACTATGTAAAATTATAATTCTAAAGATATGAAATAAATGACACAATCTCATTTAGAACTTGATAAATTTAGAATGATGCTAAAATGGGAAATAATAAAGACAAAGTACTTAACTAGAAATTTGACAATGCAAGACTGAGACAAAAAATGTAAAATAGACTTGGAGTCTTTGTGATGACATTGTGAATCAAAAATAATGTTTCACTTATCTTTGGGATAAGACTACTAGATTTAGACAGGAGTAGGGAGGATTGTTGTCCTTAGGGCATGTTAGTGCCCGATAAAGATTCATGCTCTACAACTAATATGAGAGGTTCAATTCACTTATGTGTTTAGTTTGAATATGTGGCATCTATTTATCTATCATAAAAACCATTATGTGCCTTCTTATTTACTTGTAACCCTATCTCAAATGACCCTTAATGATAATCAAAAGAAAATGGAAAAAAGGGTTAGTAGTTAAATCTATGTTAGACCTTTGAAAGTGGGGTTAGTATTTGAATCTATGTTAGGCCTTTGAAAGTGTATGTATAATTAGCTTAGGGATACTAGGGTTGTATTGAATCTCTATTGGAAAAAATAGATATTTTTTTCTCAATGTGTAGTTATATGTTCTAGTTATTTTATATGTGTGAGCCTCATATGTGTAAAATGACTTGATATTGTGGCTTTATAGTGGTCATTTAGGAATTAATTTGGATGGGGCTTGATAAATGTGTAGGATTAACCATTACATTAGTTTGAAATTGAGAACCTAGTTGTTATTTGGTGAGAGGATGTGACTGACAAAAATGGACAAGACTAGGGAGTAGGATAGTTGAAATGACACAACCTTATTTGAGGATCAAAGACAACTAAGCTAGAAACATGGATCAACCAACCTAGATAGGCTTAAACTATTTGGAAATGAGGAATACGTTTATTTTGATATTATTTATTTCTTTTAGGATTGATTTATCCACATAGAAGATAAAGGAAATGTAATTAAGGATCATGAAATGAGGAATGAACTAAGTGTGTGTAAGGAGTTGTCACAACTAAAATGTAATGATAATTCATATGTCTATAAAACTGAAAAATAATGGAAATATAGATCCAAGATGGTAAGAATATAAAATAACAAGATATAAATTCAAAACGTCTATAAGGGTTATAGTTGCATGAAAATTAGTCAAAATGAACCTAAGCATGGATAAAGGAAATATAACTATGGTTGTACCCACTAGCATAGATAATCTAAATGAGGGTAATCTAGGTGAGGATAGAGGTAAAAAAATCATTCCGCTATAAAAATATGCAAAATATATTTATCTACTAAATTATATAAAATAAAAATATTAGGGATATGGATACCTACATTGAGTATACTTGTGAGTGCATCAAGTTCCCCCTTGGGTCAAGTGGATTTTTTCAAGAGATATTATAGGTGAAGGCCTCAAATGGAAAGGATGAATACCTAAGTGACATTAATTGGGGACTCTAAAGACTAGAAGTAACCTCATTAGTTCAAATTCATTTTATTAAGTTTCATCAAATTTGATCAAGACTAGACCTCCACAAGAATAAGCTCCTATCACTTAATTCATCTTAAATACTTAAGGTAGAATTTCCATGCACAAGTAAAGTATAAGTGTTGTAATTATATGAAAATTATATTTGGTAATGTTATAAATACTGGTAAAATTCATAAAGTTACCTACCTCAAATGCCATGATATTAATTTAGACTGATTCAGTACAATGAATCAAGAATGACATAGTATTGGATCAACCATGACAATATAGTACAAATATGTAATCAAATAAATTTATTAGGATCAATTTAGTTATAATCAGGTAAATAAATAGATCAATAGGTTAATTTAGTATGGAAAGGACATAAAAAATAAATATATTACATTGGCCATGTTGATTTAGTAGGAAATGCATGAATTAATATACAAAACTAGATTGATTTAGTTGTGAAAAGTCAAAATACTAAGTATAATAGGATGAATTAAGATAAAAGTGACATAGAGGAGGATAAATAGAATTTAATGCATGATAATGATGATTTCAAGTATTATGGGATAATATGGACATATCTAATAAAGCATCAAGAACTAAATCGACCCCTTTCCCAATGCACTTGTTAGGATGTACACTCTAGGATATTAATGCAATGATGAGTCTTGCAAAATATATTTATATTAAGTGAAAAATATAGGTTTATAAACTTAGAATCATCCTCATCTCATTATTATAGTTTTTAACCTTGTTTATTTTATTTCTTATGCAAATCCATGCCTTCTTGTTCTAGTTTCTATTTTATTCTACATATATAAATAAAATAAAAATAATATGGTTTCATACATGATCATATCTATTTTCCATATGGAGGCATCATAACCAAGCATAATTCTTACTTGACTACATCTATGTATACATATTAGCCTTTAGGGGCACATTAGCCTTGTACATTTCTCATTGACATATTATAAATTTCCTTAAGCATGACATATGTGTAATATTTACATGTAGGGCATAACACTTGTATTTTAATCATACACATTGTACTGATTATAAATAAATCACTTTAAAAAACCATATTTTCTTGAATATCTCACCTTATTTCATTATTTAGGGTTTTCATATCCTTACTGATATTTACATCTTGTCATTACTTGATTGTAATAGGAATTATTCACTTGCCTATATTTCCACATTGATGTATGAGGATAAAAATCAAACCATGAATTAAGCTTAGGTAGCCAATCTTACCTACAACTCAATGAAATCATGAAAGGAGTAGTCATTTGACTTATTGATTCTATAACATTCACTAATTGTTAACCTAGGGTATGTATTTGAAAAGGTGTTGGCATTGTATATGTAATGCTAGTCTCTTTTAGAGGTTGAGTTACTTAAAGGTTATATATATGGAAACACACTTTTAAACTATAAATTTCATGAATTTCAATTGAAAGAAAGGGAAGTATAGGGAAGTATTGGAAGAATTGAAATTCTACTCTATGTTTGGAAGATTCCCACATGGAAATGAAATACAAAAACAAAATTGATATACACAAACATAAAGGAAAGAAGACACATGAACAAAATGAAATGTAAATGCACACACAACATAAATAAATTATCTAACATATGAGAAACTAGACTATTGAATCCATGTGAGTGGGCCCTACCTTAGTTAAATTGGAGATTGGCTCCCCTCCTTAATTAAGATAGTATTAGATAAAAGAAACTTATTTATTAATTAATTTCTAAATGTAAATTAAAACCTAATTACAAATTTAATTAGATAATAATCTTATCTAACAGAACTAAACTTTACTTCCTTATTGACTTACTTCTCACTTCCTTGCAAAAAAATTGAAACTTCTCTCTCAAATAGAAAATACATGGTTTTATTGCATATCTAAAAAATCTAGAGGTTATAACCATAATATGTGGTTATTCCCATAATACAAAAATCTACACATAAATACTAAGATATCATACAGAACATATGATGTTACAACTAACAATTATTAGCATCATACAATTGAGATCAGTTTGTTCCATTATTACAATAGTCTTGGAGAAATGATCCAATAGAGAAATAATGATGATAAGGTGTTCCTAACATTGAATTTTCTTTCCCTTAATTATAGGAACCACCATATCCCTCAAATCATGGAGTAAATCTTCTTTAAACTATCAACTATCTACCATAGTTTCTAAAAGGCATAAAAATTAGTTGTTATGATTTAGATTCAAGTTGATATAGGTTAGAAACCTAGTTCATACAATTTAGATCCAATAGCTATAGGTTAGATCTAGTTATTAAAGGTTAATAACCCAATTATTATGAACTAGTTAACAATTTTTACATGTTATATAGATGTTGTTACGAGATGAATAGTCATTGTTATGGGATGTAGAATAGATGCTAAATTTTGTAGATAAGATGATACATACTACATAATAGATTCTATTGGCTAAAACTAGTTGTTATGGGTTGTGTCAAATAGATGTAAAATGTTGTTAGCAAGTCAAATGGATCTATGATCCTTCATATCCACATGTATAAAACACCATGAAAGAAGTACATTCTACATTCTTCAATTTCCATTAGTAATAACATAAACATTCAATCCATTAATTTACACTAGTTTATATAAAGATAACCAATTTTATCCAAAATAATGTGCATATATAATATGTGCATATATAAACATAATTTAGACAAAAAGAGTGGGAACAACAACATAAGAAGGTATTTTAGGAAAGACTAAGAAGCAGGATGAGGGACACTTCTAGACCTCATCAATCCACCCAAATTAAGTATTTCCACATCCTTGTGCAAAATATATTAATTAAATTTTGATCAAATGGGAAACAAAATGAAAATTCACAAATACTTTTCAAATCACCAAGTGGTAACTTTAACAATATATATGTAAATACATCCCTTATATTAATTTTCTTTCCATGATTTTATCTCCTCCTCTTCATCAATATGATTTGATATTTATAGCCATGTATCTGTAAATAGTCTATATCTCTTTATAATAATTGTAAGCTACCCTAAAAGTATAGATAAATGAAATGATTTATAACTTTCTTTCTTATTTACTGAGCTATTTCAACAAAGTTTGGGAAATTTTTAATTGATTCCATCAATCATTCATTAGTTTTGGATGTGGATATTCCAATATGAAATATATTCTTTGTAGATTCCTTTACCTTTGCACAAGTCATCAACACATCACAACAAAATCTCAATGAAATATTTCAATCAATGACATTATTAGATATGACTGCATACTTAGAAAAAATATTTGATCTCCACAAAATTGAAAACATAAGTTGGTAATGATTATATCTATGTAATTATTTTTATATTTTAAAAAATTGATGGATGGTTTCATTTTTTCTATCATACCACAAGCACCATCCATTTCTCAAATGCTAAAATTTATTTAATACTTTGATCTAGAGATGTGATCAATAGAACGTACCATATAAGTAATATGAATGCTTGATTTAAAGATACTTGGAATATTAATATGAGAGGAATATGAAACTAAGATATCTTGAGTCTCACCTTCAATAATAGTCAAAAAAATATTATTTATATCAACTTCTTATTAATTAATCATGGTGAATAGGACTATATGTGTTTTCATCATGACATGAGGTAGCTAATATAACCATCTACATAAAAAAAAAAGAAACAACCATTGATACAAGTATGTTTCAAGAAAAAATGGCTGGATGTATATACCACAATGGCTACAAGTATCTACAAAATTATTACAAGTATGAAACCTCCTAAAAAAAGGTTTATGTTTAGTAAATACTCTAATTTTTAATTGATTATATCTATATCTAAATATGTCTTAATTGGTGATAGTGATGTAACTTGAGTATACCCTTATCATAATTTATATAATGATTGACATCCCTCTCTTGACATTGCTACAAGTGACATGAATTTCTAGTATACCCCTCAACTTAATGTTTCAATGCCATTCCAATAAAAAGGAGATAAATGAAATTAATATCATTATTATCACCCAAATTAAGGTAGACACTTATACCAAAGTGAACTTCATGGTTTTATTATGGGAATGTGTTTAAGAAATGGGGCATATACAAGTGTGATAAAAAATGCCAAATTATGGGGAACATAATAATCAATTAACTTCATGAGAGTTGTTTAGATGGATGTGACATGCAATTAGATGACTAATAATTAGGGTAAAATGATAATTAATATGAAGTGGATAGGATAAATGTCATGGTTAATTCAATCCTAGTTGAAAACAACAACAAGTAATGGGCAATACCATAAAATATAAAAAACTATACATACCAATTGAAACTAGAAAAAAACATCATTTTTATAAATAAATAGTAAAATTACCTAACTTTATGTAAAGGGTTAACAATAAAAAAATGGTACTATAGAATATTCTAGTGACTAGTCAGTTGGTGTAGTAGCACATAGTCCTATAAGTAATGTGAAAAAGTTATGAATTCAACAATCTAACATATTAAGTGATGAACGAAAATGTAGGGTAGCTAACAACTTAAAAGAAGACTATTAGAGTCTATGAGATTAATAACTTTGTAATTATGATATAACCCTTATGATTTATTTGTGGATGTGTAGCTGAATAGACATAAAGTAAAACATCCCAATGGTGTATAAATCAACTTTTAATAACTACGAAAATAAAATAGGCTTGTTAGATGTTTTAGAACTTGGAAATAGTAAACACTGATAGACAAGATGAACATTTTAAGGTAAAAACCACTAGTTGAAACCTGGTGGTATTGGTGTTTTGATCATTTTACAAGAACTTGTATCAAAAAAATGTTGAATCTATAGCCTTGTAAAGATAGAGGAACAAGGCAAAAGAGGCCTATGGCTATAGAGAATGTTCCTACATAAAATGAGAAGAAAATTGTATATAATAGAGAAAAAATAGTTGTTTCCTCATTATTATTCTTTTTAAATAATATTTTCCCCTTGATTAGCTAATTTTTTTTTTTCAAATCAAGGCTCTTTGTTTAATATATGTCAGCTAAAAGTTGGTTTTCTAACCAAGATTGTTGACAATGCCTAAGGGTTTTCATTGATGCTTTATTGTTTTTGAAAATTTTGAATTTTTGATGAAATTATGGCATGATAAAAAACTTAGAATAAGATGTAACATAACCTCTACAACTTTAAAATCAATCAAAAAATTAAGTGTACACATAAATTTCTCTTTAATTTTAGTTCGTTGTCTAACATCTAGTCAACTTCGATCCATCTTTCTATAAATTTAGCTTGGTGATATTTTGCATGAAAACATGAAGTAATGTCAAGTGATCCTATGGAAATATCCTTCTGAAATGAACCCATCATGCTATTGCATGTGTGGAATGACCTTTAGGTGATGATAAGTTGTTTGATAGAGTTTATCAAAGCATGGGTTCCCCCAGACACCAAATCTCTCACATTGGTGGGTGTATGCTATTATATCTCTTTAAAAATGAGAACTATTTTAAATAATTTACCACAAAAAAGTTGTTTAAAAAACATAAAAGCTTTCATATAAAGTAAAAAACTATTTATCATCCACCTTGATACTTTGTTTAGTTGTAAAATATAATTAATAATTACAATATAAACTTTAGGCTTATCTAGGATGGTAATATTAAATTCTTGAGGTAACAACAAGTATATAATAGTGGAACCATTGATATTTATTTTGTGAATTAGATACCAAATGAGTGTATAGTCAAGATGCACAATAACATGGAATCTACTAATGGAAAAATAACATATATAACCACACAGAATTCATTAATAGTTACCATAAAATTGAGCTCTATGCCATTATAAATATGTGTTGATGTTGTGTATGGCATGGTTCAACTACCCATCTATTCGATCAAGGACAACCCATGGTGATTTTCAGCTATATAATAAGGATACGAAAAGGAATTTATCCAAATCAGTCAAAAAACATGTATTGACATCATAATGTCCTTCAAACTTGAATATTTTCTTGACATGAATTATCTAAAACAAAATCAACATTATGAGGTAATAATATAATTATTATCAATAGAATTTTGTTAATATTATAAATGAACATTCGATAAGACATGTATGCTTTAGTAAAAATATGACATCTATTTGTTAAGGTGTGAAATGATATTTTTAATTATATTTACCCTAGGGTGGTTAAATCAAGGTCTGGTAGATGATAGTTATGGTTGATTTCATTAAGGATCCAACTAATTGTTTAATGCTAATGGTCTAGGAGGGCTTATAACAATATTGGTTAACATAGTAATGGACTAAACTTGTGCTAAAATATTTTGAAGACAATAATGATGTGATAGGTTGGTGTAGAGTAATAACATCCCTAATAGGATTTGAGGATCTTATAGTTGGGATGATATTTCATTGAGGATAATCAATATGTTAGAGAAAATTATAAAAATTGATTTATTTAGTGTGTATATGTTATCTACATAACAAAAGATGAATGTGTCTATATTTGGTGATCATAAGGTTAATGGTGGGAATACATTAAATATAATATTGGTCATTTCCCATGATTTCAACCATAGAGATAATTTTATCTCTAATGAGGGTTGGGTAGAACATCAAATTAAAATTATTGATTCCATCTTGAAATGACTATTTAATCTGATTTAAAATTCATGTATGCTTTAGGTACGACTACTAAATCTTATTCAAGGTTTGATATTACCTCATATTTGCTCTATAATAACTTTGTAAAACAAATTAAAATAATCTACATGAGTTTGATACACGCTACCCTAAAAAAATTTCTATAATTTGATATGTAGTTGTTGTTATAGGAGGTGCTGAAAAAACTACTAAAAATTACTACATGAAATATTGTAGAAACTACTATAGGCTAACTTGTAGGAATTTCTATAGGCTACACTACAATAGTTGTTATAGGATGATCTTGGTAGTTTATGATTTTCAAATTAAACATGAGTAATATCAAATGAACAACACTATAAAATCATATTATAAGCTTTAAATCATAATAATAAATATATACTATGTGTTAGAATGGATATAAATCTAAGAGACAAGATAAAAACATCCTAGTTACATAAACTATTAATAAGAGAAAAATAATTGATAAGTTATTTGTAAACTGAGGTCTCTCAAAGATTAGTTGGTACCTCCATATGTGGGATTTTAGTTGTAGTATCATGCAATCTATGGGTTATTCCCTTTAATCCATTATTGAAATAAAACTTTTTACAACCCACTCAAGTCTGATAGTTAGTTTCTCAAACATTTGAAAGAGAGAAGGGGTAAGGTGAAGGAATTATAACTTTATTATTCTATTATTCATTGGTTATGGATTATCTTAAGGATGTCATTTTATAAGTAAACTAGCTATGTGTATATCCAAAATAGGGTTGAGTGGTTTAGAGAGTTTGAGTGAAAACCATGTTTTTTAGGTGTAAGATAAATGGGTAGTCTAATTACTTGGGATGTTTGAAAAAATTTCATTTTATGTATAAAATTTACTAACCCATTTCATATTATTTGTATAGTGGATTTCATGTGCCTCTTTACCCAAGATTCTGTATAAGTGGAAGGTAGATCCTAAAGTTGTAGTTTATGTAAAAGTTCAAATATTCACTAAATTTATTTCCTTGCATGATTCAAGCATTTGTGAAAAGGAAAATGTTAATAAAATGGTACAACCTTACTTGTGAATGGAATTCAATCAAGAATTTTCTCATTTATTGGTAAATAAATGTTTATTATGGTTTCAAAAACTTCTTCAGATGGGTTATGTTATTATGAGTGATATGGGTGTGGTCTTGCTAAAATCCTTAAATGTGGATGAAATTTAACAAGTGGAAATGTATCAATCCATTATTATAAATTGGTTAAGATAACTTATTACTATTGTTATGTGTTAGTTAGGTATGTAATTGAGGTGATTGAGGGATAAGTTGGGCTTGGTTATTAGATATTTTAGATAACAAGACCAATTATGATTTTTGGTGTTTATTTAACCCTATTTTTTATTGTGGCTATTAGATTGCCCCCTATCTATAAATCTCCCCCTTATTTTAAATCTTTCCATTTTGAAATCAATGAAAATTGTAGGTTTGGCCAATGATGAGATGGTGATGGTATTTGACTCCTATCATTAATTGTATACAAATTATAGGTAACATAATAAAAAAACAATAATTTGTTAATATAAAGTTACTAGGCATACATGAATTTATTTGCATTGATGGCTAAGGTCCCCTTTGATGAAAATATAACTTGTTCACTTTTAGATTTGTCTTCTATAACTTGTATATATTTTATTATGTTAACATCCTTTGCCCAAATATCTTAGCATATACACTCAACCTTGTATTTATAGTAATGAAGGAAATAAATAGTCCAAACATCCTCTTCCCAATACTCTTGAATCATCCACTATGTTTTTAGGATTTTAAGATTTCATTATTTCCTTTGTCATAAATCAAGATCCATCTACTTCTCTCATCCTAAATTGTGCTTATATGCTCAATTATATAAAAAAATTTACAGGTGGTTGTAATAGTATTTTTAGAGGAATAAGAGTATTTGGGTTGAATTATTTAGGTAGAAGAGTTTTTTTTTCACTTTTAGTTGACATAGTTACTCCACCCTTTTTTATTATTTTTAAAATTGGGAATGGGGTTCTAGGGGTGGAAATACCCAACAGGGTTGAGGGGTGGATCTCCTATGTGGTATAGGGGTAGCACCCTTTGTGTATTCCCTATCACCATACAATGTGGGATTGAGGGGTAGAGCCCCCGAAGCCCAACATGTTTTCCCTCTTTTGTAGCCATTAAATTCCTTAATGAAAATGAGTTTTCTTCTAAGTTGGGTTGTATTTTAACTACCCTAAAAATATACTAATTGAGTTATTTTTTATTGATTTCCTCCACTAATAGAATTTATAGGTTCCCCATTTATGCTATAGAACTTCTCTCTTCTATTGAGATTTACATAGATTATGTTTTATCTTAATTATGTGCATTATTAATTGTTTCATATCTCAATTTTTTTATCAATGGTGGCCACTACCACAATGTTACATGTTGATTTTCACCAATAGGTGTCTGATTTGTTCCAAGAGTAATGGAGGCATGTAATATTTATTCATTAATGGATGAAATTCCAAATGTTTTAGATTGATCATCATTGAAAATAGGTGCTGGAGAAATTTATACACATTTATTATCTTTCCCAATATATGAAAGGGATATTTCTATATGCTTATTTTTACCGACATGTGCACATGCAATTGCTATGGGTTAGGTTTCCCCAATAGGTGAACATGTTATTTCTATAGGCATAGTTGCATATGGAGTTAATATGGGTTGGGTTTCATGTGAAAATTTAATTTATATGGGGTGTGCACATGCTATGGGTTTGGTTTCATGTGCATAGGAAATTTATGAAGGCACATGTGCATGAATTCCCTTATCAATATGCCCTGTGTCCTGCTCTACTACTCTAGCTTTCCAATATATCATCTTTTATTTCTATTTCCTGAATAATATCTCTTCTCTATCACTAGCAGAGAAACTCTCTTCATATGACTACTTTCCTCTTACATTATTTTCAATAGAGGATCTCCCTCAAATTGTCCTTGTGAAATTATCCATTTATTCACTACATAGGGTTAATCCATTTAAGGGATTTTTTTTAAATTTGAATTTTCATACTTAATGTCCTATATCCTGTAGAGAAAAATTTAAAAGGAAACTTACCTTTGATACTTCCCAGATTTTTTTCAGCTTCCTAAAATAAATCAAGCTTCTTCTACATCTGATTCATTATTAGAACTATCAATTTTAATCACTAGAAAATATTTAAATTAAATCTTAAAATAGGATGCCTATTAATTTAGATGATTTCTGCTTGGAAAAATTCATTTCATATACTGTGAGAAATCCCTTGTAAATCATCCATCATTAGGGTATCTAGATACTTAACACATATACCTAGATGGAAAAAACTTTGGTATCAAATATCAAACCATAAGACCTTAATACTTTCTATACAATCATTACATCTTCAAACTTTTCTTTAAGACCTATGATAGTGTTAATAATTTCATTCATGCAAAGCAAATAGGTCATACTATTTTCTTCATCCTTCATCTTCAAACTTTCATATTATCTTTTATGTGTTTGAAGCTTAGCTTTCTTAACTTTGTTATCATTCATAGGTCTTTTATTAAGTTTATCCCATATTTATTTCACTAATTTAAAATGCATCACCTTGATAAACTAAATTCTAATAGACCACACACGATTGCATTAATAACTTTTGGAAGCTTCTCACTAGCCTTCTTTCTAGACATAATATGTTAGTGGAGATGATAGAGAAGTATAAGCATTTACTAATGATTGCCAAATATTAATCTAAGTGCCATTAAATAGGTTCTCATTCTTATGTTCTAAAACATAGTTTATTTCATCAAATAATGGATTTTTGTTTAAGTAAAATCCTTCTTGACTAGTCATGTGTGCTCTTGAGATTTACCTTTTAGCTGTTAGATATTTCCAAAGGAACCCACTCTAATACCAATTTTTTAAACACACACTTATATTGAGATGGGGGGGTGAATCATTATAAGTTAATATTTTACTTAATAAAACTTAATAACCATAATAACACCATTCATATAAGATAACACAATTAAGAGACAAGATTTACGTGGAAACCCTTTTTGGGAATAAAACCACAATATAAAATTCTCTTAAAAATTTTGTAGGCACCAACCTACTAGAGACACCAATCCCCACTATAAAAATATTTTTGTAGGCACCAACCTACTAGAGACACCAATCTCTTTAATATGAGGCACCAACCTTTAACTCAACAAAACTATTGTCTTATTGATAGTAAATCTCTTTCAAAATATTCATTGAGTGATCTTATAATATTTTATTGTCCTCAAATATTTTGGTGTTTGTATGATGTATCTTCTATTTTACACACTTAGAAATCTACTTTTATTGGACTGATTTTAAATTTTTTTTGCTTGTCAAATTTACTCCTATCTCATCTTCTTTATATACCATTTCATGTGCCTCTTTACCCAAGAGAGGAAATCCTTCAAAGGGATTCATCCTCATTAAAAAACATTTAATTTATTTTTAAATCCCCCAAGAGGGGTGACTCCATGAAGAGAGACGTCTTCTTCTAAGGTGGCACTGTTTAAGGCAAGGGTCGGACAACAAGCATTCATATTAAAATATAATATATGTTCTTCATAAAACCCTTATATTTGGTCACCTTTTGCATAGGTAAATATTAATAAATAATTTCTCATGGGTTAACCCATTAAAGTGATAAATCCAACATTTCTATGAAGGATCAATTAGTGGCCTTTGGCCTTTTTCTTGGACTAACGATGTCCTATTTGATTTCAATGACAAAAATCTTTCTAATAATATCATCCATATGACTTTAACATCAATAACAATATTTTAAAAAATTAAAACTTCACTCAAATAATAATTTAATGTAACCAAAATAAAATTTACTTCATTACTAACTTACTTCTGACTTCCTTGATGATATCCTATAACTTCGCTCTTAAATAAATAAGGTAGGGTATTATTAATAGATCTACAAAATCTAGAGGTTATAACTATAATTTGTGTTTATTTATAAAATACATAAATTTATAAAAATACTAAGATAACATAAATAATATATGATGTTTCAACCAATAATTATGAACACAAAAAATAGAAAGTAATTTGTTCAATTGTTGCAATAGTCTTGGAAGCACGATAAATGGAGAAATAATGATGATAATGCATTACTAATATTTAATTTTATTTTACTTGATTATAAAAAATGCCACATCCCTCAAATTATGGATTAAATCTACCTCAAAAAATCAACTAACTATCATAGTCATTGCAATATGTCAAAGTAGATGTTATAGGTTAACTTCTAGTTGTTGTAGGTTAGCTATAGCTATTATGGCTTAACAACCTAATTGATATGAGTTAGCTAAGATTTGATACATTGAAATAAGGATAATATGGGCTTAATATTAGTTTATATGGAGTCTACATAATGGATGTTATGGGCTACATAATATATGTTACATATGATAAAAGAGATGTTATTGGCTATATCCAATTATTGTAGGTTAAACCCAGTTGCTATGAGTTGTGTCCAATAGTTGCTAAAGGTCATAATAAATTAAAATGGACATTTTATCCTTCATACCTTTAGGTATAAAACATGATACAAAAATTATATTCTATATTCTTCCTTTTCCATTAGTAATACCATTAAAATTTAAGACATTAAATCATACTCATTTATATAAAGATAGCTAGTTTCAACCTAAATAATATGCATATACATTATTCATATAATATGTGTGTATATCAACATATTTTAGACCAAAGGAGTGTGAATAGAAACATAGGAAGGTTTTTCAAGAAAGACCAAGAAGCAAGATGAGGGACAATTATGGACCTCAATAGTGTACATGACACATATTTTCCTATAGGGGTAATTGTACTCACAATTTTTTTCTATATATAAAGTGCACTACATGTTATTAACTTCAAACTCTATGATAAATGAACTAAATTGACATATGATGGTGATTATTAGTAGTAGGTCTTCCCCATATATATTTATATCATTAGCTTATAATTAATATTATATTTGACATTGACACATGGTTGGCTATATCATATATCGTGACATATTAATTTTACACTACACTTTGGGACCTATATTACATATTTGGATTGCACTAGTTCATCGATCATGATACTCAGTACTATATTCACACTTTATATGCTTATAATTTTTCATGAGTAAATAGACCATATATTTACCATCAAGGGGTGGAAACATAGCAACATTTTAAAAATGCAAAAATTAAAAAATATTGGTAAAAATTAAAAATAATAGCAAAATTTAAAAATTCAAAAACATTGAAAAATGAAAAAATGCAAAAAGTGATTTAGCATGTTATATATTTACCTATTATATATGTTTTCATTATCTATGGTTCATACATATATGTTTTTTGCAACATTATCTTGAGTGAGTGTTATGTAGATTCATATGTTACATAATACTAGATTTCACACTATGTGCCCACATCTTGGAGGGGTCAATTTCATAGACAACAAGTCATAGCTTGGGAGAATTTCCATTTTTGTAGATTATTTCATGGTGATAACTATCATTCCTTGTCATTTATCATATTAAAATAGATAATATTAACTAATACATGTTTTTATAGTATATTATACATCTCTTATCCCATGAATATTAGACACTATGATTGTTACACTCTTATGTTAATTGTTTGTGTGTGAATGTTTGTTTATGATTGGATGTTTTTTTCCTATTTTTTTGTCATATCCATATATTATCCTCTTATAATCATGTTTTGTGAGTTGTGTCATGATTTGATCCACAAACTTGGGTGTGGTTAGTGATATTATGTGGCCCTAACTTAATTTCACTATATACACTACCATGTTTATATATATATAGAGTTACTTTCTTGGTAACCATGTTTCCATAGTGGTTACCATGAATTCATGGGGGCAAATTTATTTAGTATGTTATCATCACATTATTTGGGTAATCTAAGTGTGTGTTTGTTACATGGGATATACTAGGTTATCCCATTTTCAAATTAAACTTTACATGATCTATTATAACATGATTGGATCTTAATAAAAAATTAAAATGAAATGATAATTGAAAAAAAATCAAATTTTAATTTCCATGTGTGTAGATAATAACACATTTTGGATAATTTATTTTTCTAACATGTGATCAGAATTTTTCATTTACATATGTTTTGGATAATAGTGATTTATGGATAGATATTTTTACCTAGAATATGGTGATTTTAAAGTGATTATTTTGAGATGATTTATTACAAAAATAGGGTCTTCATCCCTCACCCCAAAATGGGGGCACATATAAATGCATCAAATTCAAGCTAGAATGAAATGATCAAATATCAACTAATTTATTTACCTCCTTGATAAAAAATTGGGTTGGATGTTGGTGACTCCTAGAGGAGTTTACTGTCTATATATCAATCATTTTATGAAATTATAATATTTTTATATTAGGTATTGATGACTCCTATGAGAAAGTGTTGAGATATGTTTTCAACGCCTATTTAAAGTCTATAGATGGAAAATTATGGTGGAATTTGGGGAAAATAAAAAACATGTGTATTATTTTATATGTTTTATTTCATTTTTGAGAGATAATTTCAATTTTAAAATATTCAAAATTTTAAAAAAAATTACAAGTATATCTTGAGAAAATTAATCACTAGCAATAATTGGCAATTATTTAAGGTAATTCAACTAATCAAGTGTGGATGAAAGCTTAACAAGAGTAATATAAAAATCTTTCAATATTCCCTATGTAAGTTAAGGTTTATATTTCAAATTATTTGTATTTATAATTTGATACATGCATGCATTTCACTCATATAGGGATAAGAGGAAAAACCACCTTCAAAGGATTTAGGGCCTCAACCTTAGTCCCTATGTCTATTGAAATATTATAAAATTCCTCTCCTTGAGCATAACTCTCTCCTTTAACTTTAAGGTTATACTCTATTTCTTGAGTTTGACTAAGGCCCTCACTTATTTGGGACTTTAACTCAACTATTTACTCAAACAATTGACCTTTTATAACTAGTTTGCACTTACCTTTGAGATTATTTTTCTTGAGCTACTCCACTTACTTCCATTTCTCTTTGGTTAGTATTTTTATTCTCACCTCTCCCACCTTGATCTACCTTGGTTTAGGTGGTATTATGATTTTTACAAACTTTGAACTTATCCCCCTTTTTGGATTTATCCTTATTAGGCTCTCCCTTAACCATACCTTCCCCACTACCTATCTAGGTATCATGGTCCAAAATCACCTCAAATAGGGAAATGATTGGCATAACACCTTGAAATAGAAAAAATAAAGCCTTGGGTTAAAGTTTCCTCACCTTTTCCTATTTTAAAATCCAAAATGGATCTCTCCAATGACACCAATAAATAGAGTGGAATACTCATAGTTATATCACATCAAAAAGTATTGAGGATAGAGAAGTGGTAGGAGTACAACGTATAGTATTTTCCTTCCAAGGTGATGTACTTAATCACATAAAGACTAACCTTTACCCATAACCATGGTAGAGAGTTTTTAATGATTCTATCCCCATCCTGAGACTCTTTCATCAGTTTATCTTTCACATAAAATCTATTGATTTATAATTGTCTACACTTCTTATCCTTAAATACTTTGAGACCATCCATAAACATCTCAGTGATAGAGGTAATATATTCCTTGATGAATTATGTCTTAACTCCCCTCATAGAGACAACACTTACTTTCCATGTTTTGGCTCTATTAATTGATAGAGTTTGGTCATGACCCGTTACCTTCTCCATGAAATTAGTCATCCCTCATTACTGAAGGATCTTCCATGAGTTTAAAACTTTATTTATATCTTCACATAATGAGGGTTTAGTACATTTTATTTCTCCTCCCATTATGGTGAATTTGGTCTTCCTTTCTTAACTCCTCTTATTCCCCTCAACGGAATGACAAAGGATAATTTTTTTTCCAAATCGAAATTGTGAAAATTTGTAATGAAATCGTAATCCTTGAAAGACATTCTTATTATCTATTTTTTATTCATTCTTTCTACCATTAGTCTCACCCAAGTGAGGAATATCAAATATTTACCCATTTTCAATTTAATATTTACTGACTTACTTGAATCCTTCTTCACATTAATGGGTGTAATGATGACATGATACATCAAGTTTCATAAACTCTAAATCCTAGTCCACCTATTAAGGTTCATAATTATCCTATAATTATTCTTATCAACTAAGAAAACCTCATTTATCATAACATTATGTGGGCTAATATTCTTTGGAATCTTTTCTTCTATCTTCATTTTTAATAATATATATATAATGGGTAGAGGAATATCTTTCGAATTAACCCATTTTAGGCTAGCATTATTTGGAACCCCCTAACTAGAACACTAGTTTTCTACTTTATTCCCATCCATATAAGAATGGGAGAAATACATTTCCTCAAATTTTCCTTACAGGGCTCAAACATTGTTGATGATGTTTTTTAATTTTTTATTTTGGATTAAAGGAATTCCTTCAATAATTTACTATGTTGAGGGAATCATCCTCAATTACTCAATATCCTAAAACCCACCTCCTTAGCCAATTGAAACCCCCCCAATAATGTATCAGCTTATGCAAAATGGTTGGTTTGACTCTTCAGAGGTTTGTAAAATTCCAAAGGTTTTTATGGAAGGATTGGAAAAATGAGACATCCATTAGTATAAAAATTATAGCATGGAGATTGGTCTCACCCATGTCACTTAAAACTCCACTAATAACATATTTATAACCTTTATTTCAAAGGGGCATAGGATGATGAGATGGGGAACTAACTCCCCTTCTCCTTCACATAAAACACACCTATTTGTAATTAAAATTTCCCTTTTATTAAGGTTACCTACTGTAAGAATTCTATTTTGGGCAACCAACCTCAAAAATAAGTTGAATTAAGGGTCAAAATTTTCTCCCATAGCTTATCCCATGGGAATCCATCTTAGGTTTGATCCAGCTCCACAAATTAACCCGACTTGATGTTGTAAACCCCTTCTCCATGGTAGACCAAACCACTTCATCCTCTCTTAGATATTGGCTAATGTGAAATACTCTTAATTTCTCATTCATTTCCTTCAAACTCTCTAAGTTTAAGGAATATTGAGTAATCACACATCATCCCAAAATATTTCCTTATCATCTCTACCCACATTCCATCTACACATATTCTCAATAAACTTCTTACTCTTCACCACAAAACATTGACCCCAAAAGAGGATCAACAAATTTTTGTAAATTATCCTCTTCTTATATATATATATATATATATATATATATATATATATATATATATATATATATATATATATATATATATATATATATATATATATATATATATATATATATATATATATTTGGCCTTAATTATTTTGGTCCTGATGTTATCTTCCATCATCATCCTCCAACCCATTTTTTTCTAGGATATATTTGTTTATCACCATAACACTCCTTAGATTAAGTTCCCCTTAATTTTTGGGAAGGAAAAAATTGTCCCATTCCATAAAGTGAAATGTTCACTTATCCTTGATACCTGACCTTAAGATTATATTTTGGATCCTTCATTTGTATTACACCATCTTGGCTATAATATTGAAAAGGGACATCAATTATATAGGTAAATTTTGCATAAATATTATCAAAATTACAATTTACCTACCTATCATAGGAGATAGCCTTTCCAACCAACTAGCTTTCTTTGAAACCTATCAAGCAGAGTATTCTAGCAACTTGGATCTAGTATGCCTCTAAAGAGAGGCATATAAAAGTAGGTTGAGGGGAAACATTTGATTTTACATCCAAGAATGTTTGATATTCTTCTTCACCTTACTTACAAATTTTTTATGAAGAGAGAACTCTTTTACATATTGTTGCATTGTCAGGACACCTTAGAGTAATAAGAAATGATGGCTTTGACTGATCTGGCTTCCTAAATAATAGATTCTCCCAAAATGATTATGTCATCCATGAATTGTTAGTGAGAAACTAGTTCCATGGTTGGGTCTATAACCATACCTCTCAGAAGACCTCTCCAAGGTTGCTCATGAAACTCCTTCCTAAGGCTTCAAACATGATGATAAAAAAGGTATGAGGAGATTTGATCTCCTTTCCTTATACCTTTATCTATTGTAAATAAGCATGTTAGAATCTCATTGATAATAACTTAAAATTGAGGTGTATAAATGAATGAAGTGATAAATTTCCTAAACTTGGGATTAAAGCTAAATCTACCCAAAATTTTATCAACAAATTCCCAAGGCACTCTGTTATAGGATTATTCATGTCTAATTATTAAAAAATACCAGCCCTACCATATTTTTCCATGAAGTGAATTACCTCGTGAACTATCACTATGCTGTATGTTATTTATCATCCTTGAACAAAGGTACCTTGGTTGTGTGAAATGATGTTAGGAAGGATGATCTAGAGTTTAACTAATATAGTCTTTATATAAACTTTGTATAATGTGTTGTAGAGAATAATAGGCCTAAAATTACTTAGAACTATGGATCCCACATTCTTGGGAATAAGCACTAGGAAAGTATTGTTAATCTCCTTCAAGATATTGCTTGAATGAAAACATTATTTCACTGCAAGATACACATCATTATCCACTATTTCTTATAAATGCTAAAATAAACAAGATGTGAAACCATCTAACATAGGTGTCATATCCTCCTTCATTAAGGACACAATCCATGCTTGGCATAAAACCCTTATTCCCATGTTTTATTCCCAGATTAACTTATTTGGAAAAATTATATAATTTAAATTGTTTCTAGAATGGCCATAACCCCAAATAAGTTTATATTTTGTCCATAGAGCTTAAAATTACTTCAAAGCATATCCAAAATGTATATTTAGTAAATTTGGAATAAACATTATATTTTATCTAGCCCTGTCTCAAAAATAGAGCATGCATCATCTCTTAGACAAATATGTACCCATATGGGTTTGTCTCTTTTATCTTTGTGGGGTCATATCTTTATTATGGTTGGTCATGAGCCTTAACCCTCCCTATTATATTTTCTAAATTTAGCTAATGCCCATTAATTGTCATAGATCATCTTATAAATAAAAGATTTCATCAATCCATTTATCAATTTAAAAAGAATGATAAATTATAATCAATGAGGAAAACATTCAAAAAATTATTAAGTTTGACATTCTAAGGGTTAATCCTAGAGACAAGATTCTCCATTACAATGGGGATTCATTGAATCTATTCTTACACATTTGGAACACTTATCTATCTTTATCTCTCTAAAAATTCCCTTGTACCAAAGGAGGGTAACATAATGGTAGTAGTTACATTGATCACTTTTAAGGAAAATGAGGTTGAAACCCTTACTTGAGTTAGTCCATCTAGACACCAAAAGAACTATGTGGAAGTATAGTTTTGAGTAAGCAAGATACATAGCTTGTAATGATGCTTAGATAATTATGTGAGTCCATTAATTTTGTTATATTTTGGAGTGTGAAAGCTAGGTCAAAGTTAAGATTCTTGGATATAGAATATTATATCCTACACATCCATGAAAAGATATACACTAAAAATTAGGAATACACAATGAACTGGCACTAGAAAACCTAAATTATGAAACCCTTCAAGGACACACCTGATGACACAAAGATGTATTTGAGGGAAAATGGATAAGACTAACATGGTTGGTCTTAATGAAACTAAGATTATATAGAATAAAACCATATAGGTATTGGTTTGTATCAGAATGGTGCACAAGTTTATAAACTAAGGAGTAGGTCAAATACATTCAACACAATTAAAATATAAAATTAGATTTATAGAACAATCAACATGTGATCATTTCTCAACCTTCTTGTCAATTTCATTGCTTTACTTTAGTTTTTTTGTTTTCAACACTTAGGATTTTTTATATTATTTAATATATTATATATATTTTATGTATTTATTTAAATTATATATACGTAGATTTAATAAATTTAAGCTTGTTTATACTTATTTTATATAAAAACTATAATTAGGGTAAAGACATAACAAGTCTAAAATTGGACATCATCATAAAATATAACCTATTTTTTGAGATATCTTATGCACTATTATAGAGTCTATTTCTAGAATTTTAGTCATTTATAGAGATTAGGTAAGTCATATCAAAGTGCACAAACACATGCATGCACGCACGCGCGCACGTACACACACACACACACACACACACACACACACACACACACACACACACACACACACACACACACACACACACACACACACACACACACACACACACACACACACACACACACACACACACACACATTTACATATTTTTCTCCATTCCAATCATTAATTGGTCAAGGTACTTTCATTCTTTCAACACACATGCATACTTGATTTACTATATTTAGTTATATATCCATTATGTAATATTTTTATACAAGATTGGCTTAGTGTTTTAGATAATTACACACCTTTTTTATAAAACATTTTAGTGAACCCATCCATTTTTGAGCATATAAACCTCAAGGTTTTATGATATCTTTCCATCTAGGGTTTGATATTGTGGTTGTTTCAAATATAATATATTTATGGTTTTGATTTAATATTTTAATATAATAAGCCCTAACTTATTTATGTTATATATTATTACATATTATGACAAATAAGAAAGATATACCTATAATATATACTATGTAAAATGATAGATTGAGTGGTACAAATATTTATTTGATTCAAATTCATTTTCTTAATACCCATGCCTATTTAAAAAGTAAAATTGTTAAAGTTGATGGTATTCATCTTTATCATATTCCTAATTATGAATCACATGATTTGAATGATTAAAAAACATATGTTAAACATTATAAATATTGTGATACCAATACTTATGATGCTAATACCAATGCTTGTGATACTAATGATTGTAATGATGATTATATTTTTAAAATTACTACAATAAATAAAACTAACTTGGCTTATTTTTATAGGTATGTTTTGTTATAGTCCTTAAAATAATTGATGCTATGATTTACGTTGTTAGAGATGATAAAATTAATTTGAAGTTATCTAATAGATCTAAACCTAATAATTAAAATGTTACAAATGAATCTATGAATGTTTTTATTTCACATACTATACATTCTATTTTTATAGTAGGTCAAGAGGATGGTTGTCTTACTAATCCGACATTTGTGCCTCCTCCTAATACTTATATTCAAGTTACTATGACTATTACTTCTAAAACTAGATATTATTTTGTGCCTCCTACATTTTATAAACCTTGTAGACTTGCTTCTCATGTTACATATATTGGTAATGGTCCTAGTCAAAATACTAGAGCATATATTCCTAGACATGTAAATCCTAATATGATTCTTACAAATGATACTACATCTCAAGATACATTTATTAAAGAATTTAATCAATATATGAAATTTAAAATATATTATATTTCAAAATTATCTAAGATGCCTAGCCACATGGTTATTTCTCATGATATATTACATAACCCATCAGTTAATGAGGTTATTGTAAACCCTTTTTATTTTGGTTTTAGTATGCATAAATTTTAAGTATTCCACAGAAAGGGTGATTCTTTCAAACATATTAGAGTTCTTTATGCTTCATGTTTTGACTTTGTACATAATAATATATTGTTAATTAGGATATTTCATAGAATTATCAAGGGATATGTCTTGGATGGATTTTATGCCCTAATATTAAGATTCATACATCATTTTAATTATTTGACTAATATTTTATATCTCCTTTATTCAAGAGTATCCTATGTGAAAATTAATGCTAAAAAACATTAAGTAAAGTTTTTAAAAGCACAAGGTGAAAATGCACAAGAGAGTTAAATTGTAGGAGATAACAAATGTAAGTAAAGGATGAAAAATTACACAAAATAAATGAGGGGAACATAGAATTATCATATAATTATATTTTTATTTATTGCACAAGGTAGACCATTCACAATTATACAAGGTCATATGATGTAGGCATAGATCACTTACCCAGTAAGGGATGGAACCATCCCACTTGCAAATATTAGCACATAAGCAAAAAGAACATGAATAATAAAATAAATGCATGAACTAACTAATATCATTGTAATGTATAAAAACACATGATTTTTTAGTTAGTATAATTTTACCACATGGACATAAGACTAGTTACCATATACCTAAGCTAAAAGCATGGAATATTGAATGGTTCCAAGGCAAAAGTAAGTTAAATTTGAAATCAAATTATTACCAACTAATGGGTATATGGAGACCACTAGACCAAATTGCCTAGAATCCAAACTTAAACTTAACAATGGTGGGAGACATGGATGAAATTAATGAAGGATGATATACTATCTAAGAGTTAAAAAATAAGCATTTATAAGACTTAAAACTATTTAATGAGATGCATAGTTAGGATCAATTAGTGTGGTGAATATCTATAAGGAAGGTCTACCAAAATTCCAAGACAAAGAGGGAGTGTGAGTCTTGAGATAGGCTTGAGAGAATAAGTTCACATACACTTAAGAGTTATTCCATTGTTGTAAGCTAAGCCTACATAATTGTAAGTTTGTCATCAACCTTTGAGAGAGTTTGTATTTTAAATTTTAGTTTGTTAAGAAAATAAATTTGATTTATATGCTAAGTATTGAGTATTTTATGTGAATATGTTAATATAATTTCATGGTCTAAAGTAGTTATTAATTGAATCCCATAACCATTATTATTTTATTTTAGTATTATATTAAAAAAAATTAAGTTGGAAAGGATAAGTGTGAGTAGACCATCTACGTAGAATTGAGAGAAAAATTATTATAGTAGGTTATTCCATGATAGAGAGAGAGTGTGTAAATATGCCACACAAGATATTCATAGGAGGTTTAGTGGTATCCAATATGGATATAATATTGAAAGAGATGATGGATGTGTTGTGAGTTATGAAAATAGGACTAGATATTGTGGAAGATGATAGATGGTATGGTTTCATTCCAAGAGATGATTAGAGTGACATTGAGGAAGAAAATCATGCCTTTGGAATGATAAAAAAGGATGAAGATTATAAAGTGTAATTAGATGATATATAGAGTATGTTTTTGAATGAAATTTCATAGATTTAATGAGGTGAGAAGGTGTACATGCCTTGTTTTTAGGGGATTTGAATTCATAAGATCACATTGAATGGCTCATATACATGGAAGAATATTTAGATCTCAATGATATTATATATCCACAATACATAAATGTGGATCAAATTAAGTTTAAGTGTCACATAGAAACTATGGTAGAGAAAATTTTAGAGTGAGAGTAAAATAATAGGCAAGGAAAAGATAACCATACGAGATAGGATGGTTTCAAAACTGAAGGGAAAATTATTATCAAGAGACTATCAAATAGATATATTAAATAACTTTAAAACCTAAGAAAAAATAATCTAAATGTAAGGTATTATAATTAATAATTTAATAAGATCACCATCACATCTAGGCATAGTGAGGTTAACCAAGAGAAGGTCATAAGATACTTGAATGGGTTATGAAGCAATATCTAGGAGAAGTTAGGTATGGCTTGGATTAGAAAATTATATGAAGCCTATAAATTTAAACTAAAGGTAGAGGAGAAGTTTTCCTAAAAATAATATTTTCATGTGAGGAAGGGTAATATTAACATACATGAGGAAAAGAAAATTATAGAACAAGTCATCCCAAAAAATGAGAAAGCAACATTATACATATTTCAGTGTGCACATAAAATCAAAGTAAATATCATGATAGATAATTATGATACATATAAGAAGGTGGATTTTACCCACCTAGAGGAAAGGGAGGATTTGGTTGAGGAAGGGGGAAAGGATTTTTAGGAACTTGATTTAGGTATGAAAAAATTAGATACAAAGTGAGCAAGTTTCCTTTGGTGAAAAGAAAAGGAGGTGAAAGGATTAAGTCTATATGCACATTGTGCATGAAGATGAAGAGTCAATTAGAACAATGATACAATATAGAGAAGGACCATAATGAAGATAGTCCATAGTAAAGATAAGAGCCTTAGTGAATCTACTGAGGAATAATAATGAGATAAAATAGAAGAAAATCCTTTTCTAAATGATATGAAAGTTGGGAGGAGAGAAAAGGATTCTTTGAAACTTGATTTAGATATGGAAAAACTAGATACAGAGTGAGAAATTTTCCTTTGGTGCAAAGTAAAGGAGGCAAAAGGATGAAGGTTGTATGAACATTATGCATGAATATGAAGAGTCAGTTAGATAAATGAGACATTCTCAAGAAGGAACATAATGAAAAGAGTCCCTAACAAAGATAAGAGCCTTAGTGAAGCTACTGAGGAATAATAATGAGCTAAAATAGAGGAAGAACCTTTTACAAATGATAGGAAAGAAACACATAGATAAATTATTTTTGGTCAAATTATGGAGAAATTGGGTTTAACTCAAACCCATATAAGGTGTCATAGTTGTATAAAGGTCATCAAGTGTTGGTGAATGATAAATTTCTTATGAAGTTCCATATAAGAAGATATCAAGATAAAGTCTAGTGCAACATGATACCAATGGAAGTAGGTAATTTAATCTTGGGAAGACCTTGTAATTATGATATAACTATTTTTCATGATGTAATATAAAATACCTATCTATTGGATAAGGATGGAAGGATGTATATGCTACATACAATAGGGGAACAAGGAGAAGAAGGGTGTAGTGGTATGTGCACATGTGTGTTGATGATGTCAGGAAAATAATTATTACATGAGATGAAAGAGGATAAGACATGTTTTGAACTCATTAACAAGACAACACAATTTTATTTCATAGATGAAGAAATGAAGAAGGAAGAATTTTAGTGTGAGGTGAAGGAACTATTAGATGAATTTTTAAAAATGTATCAAGTGACCTATAGAAAGGACCACTAATTGAAATAATGATCCATCATATGGATTTGATAATGAATATATTTCCAAACAATGTTTTGCATAATATAATTCCTCAAGTGAAATAATAGGTGAAAATTTAAGTGCATAATTTATTAGACATGGGCTTGATCAAAGAATGTTTGAGCTTGTATGTAATACCTATAGTATTGACACTAAATAAATATGGAGAATGAAAAATGATTATATGTTATAGGTAAATAAACAATATAAATATTAATTATATATTACCATTACCACACATGAATGACTTGATGTATTTATTTAGTGGTGAAAAATAATTCTCAAATATTGATATGAAGAGCAGGTATCACCAGATCAAGATCAGAAAAGGTGATGAGTGGAAAACAACCTTAATGATGAAATAAAAGACATATGAGTGGTTATTTATTCCATTAGGTTTAAAAATAGGCCAAAAAAATTCATGAGGTGATAAATTCATTTTTGGGTAAGTTTGTTATTGTATACTTGGATGATATTTTTTTATTCAACAAGACAAGGGAGGAACACCTAGTGCATTTGTGTAGTGTGATACAGAGATTACATAATGAGAATTTATTTAAAAATATGAATAAATTTATCTTAATAAATGAATATATCATATATTTGGGATTTGTGGTGCCACATGAAGGTTTGAAGATGATTCTAGATAAAGTGTGTGCAATATTGTAGTGGTCATCACTGGGGAATGCATTCAAGGTGAAAAGTTTTCATGGCATCACAATATTATATATTAAGTTAATTAAAACACTTATATAATATTCATAAAAATAATATAGGTGTTTTGGGGTGATCACAAGGATTTTTTTTAGATAATAGATGGTGAATGTAGTTTCTCAAAATAGAAGAAAAGGGTGAATGAATAACTAGTGTTAGCACTGCTAGATTTGAACAAAGTATTTTAGATGGAATATGATGTGAGTGGTGAAAATATTTGGGTATTATTAAGATAATAAAGTATACCCTTCACATAATTTATTTATAATTTGAATGATGCCAAGAATAAATATTCGGTCCATGACTAGGAGTTATACACCATTATGCAAGTGCTAAAAAAGTAAAGGTTCTATTTCTATTGAATAAGTTCATTTTATATAGACCATCATACACTATATTTCATAAAAAAATGAAATATAAATCAATTACACATGATTTGGATTAAATTCACATATAACTACATGTTTGTGCTAAAGCATAGGAACATGAAGTCAAACAAGGTTGATAATGTGTTAAGTAGGTGAGAGCTAGTGTTGAACAAGATGCAAGTGAAGGTCCTTCGATTCAATTCCATGATATATTTATACACATATGATGAATAATTTCATGATGTATATAGAGCATGTGTGGATATATAAATTTTGGATAAGATGCTATGGATGGAATAATTTATGTATGATGGGATGTTTTTCAAGGGAGAATAATTATGTACACCTAGAGGATGGATGCTAAAAAACTTGATTGAGGATAAAAACTATAGACGATTGATAAAACACTTTGTTTATGAAAATACATTGACATAGTTAGTGTAAGGATACTATTTACCAAGAATGCATGCATATGTGCATGAATATGTGTGAAGTCACCAAGTTTTCCAGATGATGGAGGGGAAAAAGTATAACATAGGGTTTTTTTAACCACTACCTATACCAGAAAAATGATGGGATGAAATTAAAATGGATGATATTCTAATATTTTTGAGAAAAACATAGAGTAAATGTTCCATATATGTGGTCATGGATAGATTATATAGAATGTAACATTTTATTGCATGCAAGAAGATAAGTGATGCGATAAACATCACTAGTTAATTCTTCAATCAGGTGGTGAGGATGTGTGGATTATTGTGCAACATATTATTTTATAGAGATACAAAGTTTTTAGGTCATTATTGGTGTACATTATGGAAGATTTTGGTGACAAGGCTGAGTTTCAATTCAACATACTATAGACAAAATGATAAACAAACCAAGGTGGTGAAAATAGTCCTTAGTAATTTGTTTCAATGTTTGGTTGAAGATAAGCCCAAGTAGTGGGGCATGGTGTTGGTGTAAGAAAAGTTTTTATTTAAAAATTTGGTGAATTTGAGTACTATAAGGACACCTTTATAGGTTATATATGGAACTATCCTAAGAGGAATCACAAAGTTGTGTAATGTAAGTATGATGCATGAAAGAAACACAGAAGTAGAAGAGTTTGTGGAGTAATTCATAAAATTCATTTGGTGTACAAAATATTAGAGAAGATAAGTTTAAAGTATAAGAAGTTCAAAAATGAGAGGTACACAAAACATAATTTAAAGTGGGAAAATAAGTGATGGTGAATTTTTGAAAGGAGAGGTTTCCATGAGAAACACATAATAAGCTACAAATTAATAAAATAGGGTTGTGAAAATTATTTTTCAAGTTTTTAGCTAATACATATGATGTCAAATTAAAGGAACTAGATATACTACCCATATTTAATGTGATAGATTTTTATATTACCATGAAGGAAAAAATGATGATAATGAGAATGAGGTAGAGGTAAAAATATAAGGCACAAATAACAAAAAAGTAAAAGGAATAAATATAGGCCATTATGACTCTAGGGTTGTGAAAAATACCATAAGGGAACACAAACAATACTTTGTAAAGTGGAAGATACACATAGCCAAATATTCTACATGGTTGGATCTCATAGATATTGATTGTTATGGCCATATTCTTGCAGATTTCAACTTGTGATTAGGAGATCACAAAGAGTTTTAGTTACCCCATCCCAAGTGTAGATTAATCATACAAACCATTAAATAATTTTTTTGTAAAGCACAGAGTGTAAGAAAATTCAAGTGTAAAAGATAAAGTGCATAAGTAAAAGATGAATAAGTGTGCAAGAATAAACAAGGCACATAAATAATGCTTAGAGATTTGATTTATACATAATTATTCAAGGTAGATTGTGTGTATTTACAAGGTCAAATGATGTATGCATAAATAAATCATCAAGAAAAGGGACACATGCATACCACACATAAATGTTATAAGGTAAACAAAATGAATGTGTGCAATGCAATCAATTCATGAACTAACTAACATCATGGGAGAGTAGTAGAATACATGATTCATAAGTTAGTATAAGGCCGCCACATGGACCTATGACTAGCAACCCTTGACCTAAGCTAAAATCATGGGATATAGGAAGGTCCCAAGGCTTAGACATTTTAAATTTGAATACAAATTATTATCAATTAACAAGTAGTTTTAGACCACTAGACCAAACCATCAAGACTCCAAATTTAAATTTAATAATGGTGGGAGACATGACTAAAATTAATGAAGGATAATGGAATAAAAAGGAACCAATGAATAATCATATAGAATAACAAAAATATATAATGAGATTTATGGTTGCATTCGATCTATGTGGTGATGATAAGGAAATTCTACTAAAATTACAAGACAAAGAGGGAATGTGAGTTGTGAGCTAGGCTTGAGTGGATATGTGTATATGCACCTAAGAGTTATTTCATTATTGTAAGATAAATATTTCATAATTATAAGTTTGTAACTTATTCTATGAGAGAGTTTGTAGTGTAAATTATAGTTAATTAATAAAATAAATCTAATTTTTAAACTAAATCTCAAGTGATTTGTGTGAGTGTGTTAATCTGGCTGTGTGGTCTAAGCTAGTTCTTAATTGATCCCCATAATCATGAATGTGTCACTCATTTTTATATCAAAATTAGTAAAAATGTCACTATTTAAAAACTTACATAGCTTAAAAATTATTTAAAGATCTTATTAATGAGTATATGCTTAAATTTAAAACTATGCTTATAAACATGTCTCATCAATTACCTGATAACGAGTTAAAAAACATTTTATTAGATATTTTGCTTCAAACTATCAAATAAAAAATCATGTTTAATATGTATCCATATTTTTATTTCCTTTTTTATATGGTTTATAACTATGAGATGAAAATTTTAGAGGAAAAATGCTTAAATATGAGACTAATGTGCATACCTCTAGTGGTTCTAAATATTAAGAAAATAAACATTCAAGGATAACTATAATGATGCACCTTCATTTCAAGATAATAATGAGTTAAATAATGTATTAAACCCAATATCACTACCATATGACATGTTTATCCTTTTTAAAGAGCATATAAAATTTACAAGGTTAACTATAAATCCTCACCAAATGGTCAAGTTATTTATTGAATACAATATGATATACTCATGTATCTAGTGTGAGTTGGAAACATCTTGGCCTTTACTTAAAATTTAATATGTGAATGAATATTATGAATATCATATATATTCATGACATATGACCAATAGATGTTTTGCATTGAGACATAAGACCAGGAAAAAATTTAGTGGCCTATATTAAAAAAAACTTGGAGATAACCAGGTGAATTGGTTTTGAAATGGTGGTGAATAAAGTTATAAGGTGTATAATAGTGTAGGAAAATTATGAGGTGGCATGTGGTGAATGAAATTTGAGTAGGAATAACACTATGTAGCTATCTGACTATATTATGTAGTTTCTCAACTACATGATGCAATTACCTAACTCCAAAATGCAATTACCCAACTACATAATGCAACCACCTGACTACACAATGATGGATGTAACCACCTGAATGCATGATGTAACCATATAATTACATGATGTATTCATCTAAATACATAATGAAACCATCTAAATGCATCATGTAGTCATTTGACTATAGGATGCAATCACCTGACTACATCATCTATTCATCCATCTACACGTGTATTCAAGTGGATATATGATCCTGTCATCTAATTACATCATCCAGTCTTATATCTACATGTGTGGTTGAGTGGTTTCATAATGTATTCATCTAAATACATTATGTAGTCACCTAATTGTAGGATGCAATCACCTTATTACATCATACAATCATCCATCTGTAGGATTTAGTCACTCAAATGTGTCATCCATTCATCTATCTACATGTTAAAAACAATATTTTGCTTTGACTAGCCCCTTCCAATAGCTTATATAAGGCATCCGTGTTATCATCTGACACATGGTTACAGTCACTCGATTGTTAGTTGTAAAATCTTGATATAAAATATTGACACTTGAGAGATGGTTTAATGTATTCAAGGAGTGAATGCCATCAAGGTAGAAAGTTTAATATATTATATATAGTGGTAAATGCCCATGGATTGGATTTCTTAGTACTAGTGACATACATTTATGAGAGGAAATTTATTTTTAAAATAAGGTGAGTTGAACCTTAAATTTAAATTCTACCCTAAAATTTAGGTGACCCCACATTATTGGCTACCCCACAAAATTGCCAAATGGTCACTTCGATAGATGGAATATTCATGAATTAACGAAGATTCACCACTAAAAAATCCCTACATAAGATTCAATATCTAATCGATAATTATTTTTATTCAAGTGTAAGGACACAATATTACATTGACTAAACCAATTGATCTATAAAACCAATATTAAAAAATATTTTACAATCTAATTCCAAATCATGATACTAAAAAGAAAGTCAATGTTCACCTGGAAACACCTATACAAAAACCAATAGTTTCCAATTCTCATATATTATATGGTTTCATGGAAATGGTTATGGGATCATGAAAATAAATGCCATCAATTGCCTTCTCCAACCATGATATTCTAATATATAATTATAAAAATGGTCCATTATTCATACATGCTTTTATTGTTTCACATCCTAAGATTACCTATGGAATTATGGTTGAAAATGGTTCAAGTTTTAATTTATGTATAATGTTATTTATAACTACTATAGGATACACTTAATAATACTTAATTGGTACAACCATGATTATTAAAGGTTATGATAGTCTCACATGGACACCTCTCAGGGCTATCACATTACCTATCATTTTAGGTCCTAAGGCACTTTTAATTATTAGAGGTACAAGCATTGAGAGGGGGGTGAATTAGTGAGCCTAGATATTTCAATTTCCATTTCATTCCATTAAACTATCAACTAATCATCATATATCAACTTGATCAAGAATCATTAACAAGAGAGCTCATGAATTTAATGCATATGTAAGATCAAACACATAACACATAGTTCATGTGGGAAACCCTCATGGGGAATAAAACCCACTCTCAAGCCCTACAACACCAATGGACTATTTTCCTATAAAAAAATACAAATAAGAGACTGATTAACTCCTTTAGACCATCAAAACCTTGATCATATCCTCCTGACCAAAGGTATTTAGTGAAACACCTATTTCACAAAGAGTAACTACCCCTAAGGAAGGCCAAATCCTTTAGACCATCCTTTGAACACATCCAACTTATAAATTATGTCTTCAACACCTGATGATGGATCTCTATTTATTTTACCCCTGCACAAACTCTATCTATATCTCGAACATGCCTTTCACATAGGCATGCCACAAACTCTTTCCTTCTTCACTCAAACTATCCTCATATGCACACTTAAACCTCTTCACATATCCTCATATTGAAATATCACTATCTTTACATTAGGAACATGAACTATATGCCATGCACATAGTCAAAAAACTATTCTACTCATTAACTCAACCAATATGAACACTACCTATTCCTTCTCTCCATAATTCTCACATACACCTTGCACTAGTCTCTTTCACATCCAAGTCTAGAAACCAACACATTTGGTTTCACTATATATAGAGCATCCATGAATTAAAAAGACCACAATATTTCCTTATCAGCCATAATACATGCCTTCACCCTTAAGGCATCTCACATGGGTCACACTTAAGTACAATCCATTTTCAAATAGGCCTAAGTCACTTTTAAGTCCTATGGAGACCCCTTCATCTCTTTGATACTTCTCAAAACAAACTAAGAACACAAGAAAACTTTTATAACTCATGAAACCATGACATATGATCTATAGGTCTTCCTTAAGTGTCCATATCCATCACATCACCCTTTTGCTTAAGCACAAAACACTTAAACAATATTTTATGCACATAGTCACCATGAATGAATACATATTCAACTTATAAACTTTATTTAATACTATATATGATTATTAAATCCTTCATAATGCACATAGAAAATCCTTATAGAGTCTAAAACACTCCCCAGTATCCAATTCACTATGAAACATTGAAACAACATCTACATAGTCTCAAACATCCTTCTCGAGCCACTTGCAAAGCATACACAAAAACACAATAAATTTTGGATATAAATATCTTTGTCTATACACACTTAAACATATTCAAATTAAGTTCATTAAATGAACCATGGATTCCTCTTCATCTATTCGTTTTACAGCATGAGTAAATTAATCCTAGATCAAAATTTATAGCCAAAATACATAGACTAGTTTTTCCCTTTGTCAAAATTCAAATATTTAAATGTCAACATTTATAGTTAAAATTTGAACACTAAGCTCACATCTCATGTCCTTATTTATCAAATCAAATATGCATCATCAATCTTGTTTTAACTTTAATGCATAGGTGTCAATGCTCAAACATTAAACCTCAGTCACTTTGACCTCATCACATGCAATCTTGTAATGTTGACTCCATGCACTTTGTTGATCTCTTTGAGATTGTCCTCACTTTATAAATGATAGACAAATGTCACTTTGACCTCTTGAATTTAATATTTACCATTTAACTCTATCTATATGATCTCCCACTCATCGTTGATCCTTGGAATAATCTCAATCTTTATCTCTACTCAACATTAAACATCATTCACTTATCCTCATCTTACCGCTTCTTAACTTTTTAGAGCAAACACACTCTATTGATCTTTCTCAAACTTTAACATGTGCAAATTTTACTAAGTATGGTAACCTTACTTATTTGCATGGAACACCAAATTTGCATAGTTATATCTTTTATTGTACTTGGATGCATGATCTACAATTTGGACCATATGATCTCTTGTCATAGGATAATCCATCCATATAAAAAAATACTCCTGGAAGTCACACATGTGAAAGATATATCACCATTAAAATTTATTCTCAAAAACTTCTGCCATAGAGCCAACTATGCTTAGAACTTGTCTAGAAGGTCAACTTTGAACATGCATATCTTTTGATGCACTTCAATGCATGATCTAAAATTTAGCAAAAATAAACTAGGATCAAAACTAAAAAACCCCATATGATCACCTTATCCTAAAACATCCATACATGCAATACATACCACCATCAAAATACTTACTCAAATCTTCTTACCACTTTGCAAATTTGGCTAAGTATGGGAAAACATTGTCAAAATGCTTAAAACCCTAAATTTTCACCCACATATTTTTGACTACGCTTAGGTTCATGACCTTTGATTTAATTCATATAAAATAGGTACTAATGTGATCATAATCATATGACCAACTCCCCCTGACTCATCCACACATGGTAATGGTGATGTTAGCAAACTACCTACTCAAATTTTCTACCACTATACCCAAACTATCCAGATGAAAACTATGGACTACCAAATTAATTCTAATTATGTACACAAGATCTCAAAGCATAGATAACATCTTAAGGACCTATTTATAATTATAAAATCACCATACTCATCTCTAAACATCTCTAATTATGCCAAAATTGAAGATCAACCAAGCCAACTTCAAACACATTAGGACAAACACATTACACACTTTATCATTTTTACTTAGGCTATCAAAACACTTATTACACTCACAATGACACCTCCATTACATCACCATGACATCATTGATAACTCTCCAACAATCTCCCCCTTTATCATTAATGTCAACAAACATCATATATAACAATATACAACTCACCTTCTCTCTCTTGAAGCACTCCCACAATAGGAACTTTCTCCCCCTTTGACACAATAACAAAGTGGGAAAAAAATTCTCATAAGTACCTAAAAAGACCATAAATAGGAAATGACCATCTTAAAAATATGATATAAACTCCCCCTTACCTTGATCCTACTTCTGCTTGTCTTAACAACTTCCCCTTGATCCATGTCAACACTCTCTTCAACCAAGAACTGCAACCAATGAAGAAGGAACACACAAAACATTGAAATATGATGGAGCATACCAAGATAAATCTGAGAAGGACTCCCCCTAATATTTATGATCAATATCACCACTTGAGCACCTTTAGATCTCCATACACTATGAGGAACCAACATATATGCTTAATAGCCTTCTCTCTCAAGCTACCATAAGGACCATCAAGAGAGCTTCATGCAACTCACAAAACAAGAAAAATGGTCTCAATCAACCTGAGAACTCTCCATGAAAAAAACATACCTTACTATTTTGGAATAACTGAGCAAAAAACACTCTTCTTCACACTAGGCCTGTCTTAGACTCCTTATAGCCCTACATGGAACTTACAGAGCCCACACCTTTTAGTACATATATCTTCAAGACATAAAACTTCATATTTATAGCACTCTCATATTCCCCCTCAAGGACACCAATTTTAAACAACAACCTCATCCTATGAAACATACTTCCTTCACAAACCTACTACCTAATTAGGCCTCCAACTTGATAAAAACTTGAATAGCTTGAGAACCACACATATTTAAATATCTATGAAGATTTATTTGAAAACCCATTTTTCCCATTCAAAACATTAAGAAGTCTCAAACCTCAACTCATAAGGCAGACCACTTTTCTAGTAGAGCCCAAAAACCTAGAATCTTAAAACAAACAAAGTTAACATAGCACCTTCCAATCAATGTCCACCTCTAAAACTTCTTTTACACCTAGAGATAACCATTACACACTTATGGACCAATATTTTATCTTTCAAACCATTGGTAACCTTGACTTCCTATAAACCATTTTAGGACCTACAAACTTTTAAGCACAAACTAGGAAACCTGAGAGCTAACAAAAATATCCTAATTGACTTCAACAAACCTTCAAATCACAAAACCACCTAGATCATTCTATAATAAGGTTCATATACCTTTATATGCAAAAATATCATCTTGATAAATCACAAATCCTCCTTTTCCATTTGGGAACCTTTAATCTAACCCTGCAGACTACTCAATATATAGTAATCAAAATCATAACATTATCTCAACATATTTTCCACCTAGACATACCTGTCCCAACTAAGAATACTCAACTCTAGTCTTATATATCCATATCAAGAACACCACAATAAAACTTGATTTTCCACTAAAATTAGTCTCTTAAGAAACATAAATAGAGACATCCTTTTCACCACAATACTCTAAAACAAAGTGAATCCAAGAGTGGCCCACATCTCCTCAGTAACCACTATAAACCTCTTATAGCTATAATACTTCTTACTCTTATTTTTATTCTTCTTAGTTTGAACTATGAAAATTGGTTATTCTTCTATATCACTCTCCTTTTCTTCAAAGATTATAATTGACACCATATGGAGTAACTATAGAATCTTGACATACCTTTTCATTTAAAGCATCAACCTTGCATCTTGCAACCTCATTGTTAGGTACATAAAATTGATGTTGTTTTCATGATGATTTCTCAACAATAACAATATGTTCACTTGGATCTATACACATCTCATGACTAACCTCAACTAGCACCTTGGTATTCTCCTTGAGATTGGTCTCTTCATTCTCAATATGAGCAATTAATGAGAGCTCTTGAGACCCTTCACCTTTTATGGTATTCTCCACCATATCAAATAGATTAATTGGACCTCCAATCATATAATGAATCATACATAACACCTTTTGTCTCCATGTTCACTTTCCTTTTATCTTGTACTCTAAGAGCCTGATGAAACCTATTATATCTTATAGGCCTTTGCATGCAGCATCTAGCAGTGTGACCTCTCTATTCATAGCTATAACAAACCATACTCCTTGATGGAAATTAAAATTATCTTACCTTAAATGGATAATATTTTTTAAAGTGTCCTATATCATGATATTTTAAATAATCAACCTTTATCACACCTTTTGACTGATGACCCCCATCATAGTTCCATGCAAAATCATTATTAACAGGTTTTCTACATTCTCTAGCTCTGTGCCCAAATTGATTACAAGTATAGTAGTAACCATTAAAATTTCCATACCTTATGGAATTTGTCTATCTGATTTGATTTGTCTTCATTTTATTTGCACCATCATTCCTTTTTTGATTATTTTTATTCAAAGGTTGACTATCCTTATTCACATTAGTCTTCATCATGTTTTGAGTTACATAATCTAGTTCTTCTTTGTATCCAAGACTAGTTCTATCACTTGCATGATTTGTATCATTCAAAATATTATATATATCACTTGAACTCTTTTCAAATATCATAAATGACATTACCTTACTAGATACCTTCTCTAACTTAGGTTTCAATGACTCATTTTCAATTGCATACCTTGCACATTCATCTTCTTTAGCTTTTAGGCTTGTAGATAGAATTTCCAATTGACAACTGAGATGATTGACCATATCTTCATGCTCCTTAGCATATTCATCAATTTTAGACTCAAACACAATGAATTATTCCTCAAATTCCTTGATTTTAGATTTCATCTTCTTATTTATCTTCTTCTCAATCTTCAGTTCTTCATGAGTATTTGTCAATGTAGTCTCATAGTCCACCTCATCTTCATCATCATCTGAATCATATTAAGTAGACCCTTTTTAATGTGAACAACTACCTTCTTTAGCTATGAATAGATATTCATCTTCAATAGGACCATCATCTTCATGATCATTCTCTAAGTCACTGACTTCACTCTCATCTGATGAGTTACAATCTTCTATAGTGTAAAGACTTTTCTTGTCCTTGAAGTACTTCTTGTTATCAAACCTTATGAATCCCTTTTTTATTTTATCATACCTAAAATATCTTTTTCCATCATCATGACCTTGATCATTCTCTTCATCATCATCTTTCTTATATTTATGAGGGGACATATTAGCAAAATGTCCTATCTCACCATAATTGAAGCATTTGAGGGGTAACTTACCTTCATACTTGCCTGAACCTATTCTTAATTTATTTAAAATCAAATCAATTAGCTCATCCTCATCTATATTAGGAATGTCATCCTCCTTGAGTTTCTTACCTTGGAATTTCTTCTTTGTATTCATTTCAATCTTGAAAGTTGTTTCCTTCTTCGGTGGTATATCATCATTCTTCCTCATCTCATAGGCAATAAGGGTACCATGCAATTGATCCATCTTCAATTGAGTAAGTTCATGACTCTCTTCTATAGCAGATAATTTTGGATCAAACTTGGGGGATATATACCTTAATAACTTTTTAATAATAGTAACCTCTTCAAAAGTTTTTTCAATACCTTTGATGATGTTCACAATCTCATCAACTCTCTATAGAAAGGATGTTACAGAATCTTCTTTGTTCATCTTGAGACTTTTAAATTGCCTTATGTGAATTTGAAACTTAGCAAGCTTTACCTTTAAATATCCTTCATAAATGATCTAAATTTTGTCCCATCCACAAAAAAACTCCAAACATATCCATCCATCCAAAAAAAAATTCCAAACATCAAACCCTAGAGTCATAATGTATGTCCTCATCCTAGTACTCCAAAATTCATAATTGGATCTATTAAACATCAGTGCTTTCTTATTAGACAAACCTCATTGATGACTACCCATATTGTACCTTGGATCACCTTTAAGTTGTTAAGACTTTACTAAAGGACGTACTCTGATACCAATTATTAGAGTTATAATCACTGAGAGGGGGATGATTTAGTGAGCCTAGATATTTCAATTTCTATTATATTCCTTTAAACTATTAACCAATCAACATATATCAACTTGATCAATAATCACTAGTAAGAGAGCTCATATATTAGATGCATACACAAGATCAAACACATAACACAATTATTGTGGGAAACCCTTATGGGTAATAAAACCCACTCTCAATATTGTAACACAAATAGACTACTATCCTATAAAAAATTACAAACAAGAGATTGATCAACTCGTTTAGACCATTAAACCTTGATCATATCCTCCTAACTAAAGGTATTTAGTGAAACACCTATTTCTTAAGGAAAAACTACCCATAAAGAAGACCAAGTCTTTTAGACCCTCCTTTTAACACCTCTACCTTAGAAATGATGTCTTAAACCCTTGATGATGGATATATTTTTATCTTAACCCTAAAAAAACTCTCTCTTTATCTCAAATAGGCCTCTCACATAGGCATGTCACAAACTCTTTCCTTCTTCACTCAAACTGTCCTCATATATACACTCAGACCTCTTTGCATATACTCAAATTTCAAGAGCACTTTATTGACATTAGGAACATAACCTATAATTCATACACAAATTTAATAAACTATTATACTCATTAACTCAATTAATAAACACACTACCTATCCTTCACTCCATAACTCTCACATACACCTTGCACTAGTCTCTCTCACATCCAAGTCTAAAAACCAACACATTTGGTTTCACTATATATAGAGAATCCATGAATTAATAATACCATAATATTTACTTGTCAGCCATAATACATTATTTCACCCTTAAGGCATCTCACATGGGTCACACTTAAGTATAATCCATTTTCAAATAGGCCTATGTCACTTTTAGGTCCTATGGAGACCCCTTTATCTCTTTGACACTTCTATGATCAAACTAAGAACACATGAACATTTTTCCAGATCATGAACCCATTCAACATGATCTATAGGTCCTCTTTAAGTGTCCATATCCATCAAATCATCCTTTTACTTAAGCAAAAATTGCTTAAATAATATTTTGTGCACATAATCACCATGAACAAATACACAGTCAAATTATAAACCTTTGTTCATATTGTATATTATTGTTTAATCCTTCATAATGCACAAAAAACATCCTTATATAGTCTAAAATACTCCCCAATATCTAATTAACCATAAAACATAGAAACATAATCTATATAAGCTCAAACATCCTTCTTAGGTCACCCGTATAACATGCATGAAAACATAGTCAAATTTTGAGCTCAATATATTTGTTTGTACACACTTCCAAATCATCAAATCAGGTTCATTATATGTGTCATGGAGTCTTCTTCATCTTTTATTTTAAAAACATGAGTAAATTCATCTTGGATCAAAATTTATAGCCAAAATACACAGACTAGTTTTTCCCTTTGTTAAAATTCAAATATTTAAATGTTAATGGTTATAGTTAAACTTCAAACACTAATCTCACATCTCATGTCCTCATTTCTCAAATAAAATACACACTATCGATCTTGTATATATTTTAATGCATAAGTGACATTGCTCAAATTTTAAGCCTTAATCACTTTGAACTCATCTTGTGTAATCTTTTAATGTTAAATCCATGCATTCTATCGATCTCTTCAAGATTGTCCTTGCTTTGGTAATGCTAGACAACTATCACTTTGACCTCTTGACTTTAATATGCACCATTTAACTCTATCTATATGATCTTCCACTCACTGTTGATCCTTAGAAGAAGCTTAGTATTTATTTATGTGTAATGTTAAACATCATGAACCTATCATCATCTTGCCACTTCTTAACTTCTTGGAGCAAACATGCTCTATCAATCTTGCTCAAACTTTAACATGTAAAAATTTGATGAAGTATGGGAACCTTACTTATTTTCCTAAAAGACCAACTTTTTACAATCATATCTTTTACTATGTTTGGATGCATGATATACAATTTGGACTATATTATCTCCTTTTAAAGGATAATCCATCTATATAAAAATCTACTCCTAGAACCCACACATGTGTGAGATATATCACCATTAAAATTCCTTCTCAAAAACTTATGTCATAGAGCCAACTATGATTATAACTTATTTGGAAGGACAACTTTGAACATGCATATCTTTTATTGTGATTTAGTGCATGATCTAAAATTTAGAAAAAATAAACTAGGGTCAAAAATAAACAAACCCATATGATCACCTTCTCTTGAAATTTCCACACATGTGAGATATGCCACCATCAAAATGCTTACTTGGGTCTTCTTTCCACTTTGCAAATTTGGCTAAGTATGGGAAAACATTATCAAAATAACTGGGAGCCTAATTTTGTACCCACATATATTTAATTTCACTTTGGTGCATGACCTAGGATTGAGCTCATAGTAACTATTGACTAATGTGATCACAACCATATGACCAACTCCCCCTGACTCATCCACATGTAGTAATGGTGATGTTAGTGAATTACTTACTCATGCTTTTTGCCACTAGACCCAAACTATCTAAATGAAAACTATAGATTATTATATTAATTACACTTATTAACACAAGATCTTAAATTATATATAACATCTTAGGGACCTCTTTTACATGCTTCAATCACCATACTCATTCCTAAACATCTCTAATCATGCCAAAACTGAAGATCAACCAAGCCAACTTTAAGCACATTAAGACAAGCACATTACACACTTTATCATTGTTACTTAGGCTATCAAAGCACTTCATCCACTCACAAGGACACATCTATGACATCACCATGACATCACTGACAACTCTCTAATATTATTATTGCTTCATATATTTTTGGATAATGAGAGATATGATTGATTACTTAGATACTCATGGATAAATAAAATGAGAGTTATCTTATCTACATTACACCAATTTATTAAGTCTTTTCATGATAACCACATATCTACTATTTGATTTAAATCATATGATGTAACTATACAAAAAAATATGAGGTATTACCTAAATTTATTTATAAATAACAAATCCTATAACTTCAAGTGAAGAAATATAAAGTTATAATACATACTCATCCAAGTTAGAAAGCTCTCTTATCATAACCTAATCATGTATTCATGATAAATCACGTCATGAATTTTCCACTATATAATACAAAAATAATTCTTATTTTCAAGAGGATAAATAAAATATTACAACTCATTACAATGATAACTCTCCTCGTGACATTGATCTAGGTTATCATACAACTTATGATTACATTTATGATACTGCTAGTGATGATGGTTTAGGATATTGTATGGTAAATGTTCATATTTCAAATAATTTTAATGATATATTTGAATATTCATATTCATTGTACACATGATCCTCATAGGATGAAATACATCTTATTATGGACATTTATCCATTACTATCTAGATTTTATAGCATATCTAATTCACTTTAATTTTTAATTACTCATTTTTAGTATAAACCCAACTCAACATAGTGGAATAAATTTAGTGTGACTCGAGTCAATTTTGTACCCTAAAAAACAATAAATTGAGGAAAATAAAAGTGGGAGGGGATATGGGCCTCCCACATCATTTTATTTTTAGCCTTTAAAGGAGAAAGAAAAAACATACCAGGAGAAAGGGAAAACATACCGAGAGAGAGAGAGAGAGAGAGAGAGAGAGAGAGAGAGAGAGAGAGAGAGAGAGAGAGAGAGAGAGAGAGAGAGAGAGAGAGAGAACTCTTAAGGGAGAATTATTGTACATCTGCGAGGTGTGAGAAGAGAGAGATTTCTTCATTGTATTTCCTTTTGGAAGAGTTTAATATAGATTGGTTGTTTCTTGTATCTCCTATTATTTGATGCTTCTAATTTTTAGTTACTTATTACTTCTGGTTTTAATTTCGTGTTTAGTTGCTTATACAAAAGTAATCAATTGTACTCTAAGATCCTAACATTTTCCCCTATATAATAGTGACTTCACCAAAAATTAGTTTGTATCCATCTATGCCATAGATAAAATAATGACTTTGATAGAATCAATAGCTTCACTCTATTGCATGAGTGGTAACATCGCTCTACGTAAACACAAACCTGAGAGCCAAAAATAAAAAGTTGTTTGTTGATTTATTTGTTTGCCTAAATACAAGAGAAATCCCTAATGTTTTTGTAGGAACCTAAATGGAGAAAGAGAGGCCTAAACACTTCTAAGTCTCATACACACTTTCAAATTAGTTCTTAAAATTGACTTAACACAACTTGTCTTTTTCACATTTTAATTTTACAAGAGCAAACATGGCCTAGGGGTCAAAACTTCATTCACATTTTATTTGGTGCCTTAAAATGAAAATTCATTTTAGATTAGAGCTCTTAAGATAATTTTATTTTTGTTTGTTCTTTGTTTGTAAATTAATTTCAAAGCTAAGGGAATAAAATTATTTGTGGCAAACTAAATGTTACATGTATGCTCTCCCCTATCCCCTATAGGAAATTTGGGTGACCAAAAGTACCTAATTTATTTAACATAGAATATAATAAATGTCATGTATACTCTACCCAAGTTTTGAGTGACTTGGGTGATCCATAAATGACCTCTAAAGTTCTTATTTTCATTTGTTTATTTTTCATAATGGCTTGTTGGTGGGAGTTCATTGCCTCTTCATAAGTTATTTAGGGGTGCATTGATCTGAGGTTTCATATCCCAACATCATACCAATCCCACTCCATGGTGGGGTATACAAATTGGGAATGTGATATAAGGATTGAATAGTGGGTGAGTGGTTAGCCTACCAATCCTAATGAAAACTCAAATCAATTCATGCTAAATATTAGACTTCACTAAGCAGTACACAACATAAGTCACTGTGCAAAGGAATAGACCTTTGCATAGTAAGTTAGTGAGTTTGAATCTAATTGACATAATGTTCCCTTGTATTAGACATAATTGAGACCATTTAGATTATTTTTAAACTTATAGATTTTAGTCAACCCAACTTTGCCACATAATATCTTGCTAAATGTTGAGTATTTTGCACTCTAAGTTTATACTATGTACTAATTCTTGAGAGATATAGGGGGATTAAAAACTCTACCTATATAAGATTTTTAATTTTTTATTAACATTTAATTCATTTTGAACATTGGTATATCGATGGAAAATTTGGTAGAAGTTACACACACTTTGTTAGTTTCAGGGATAAGACATGCACTTGGTGTTAATTTTATTTTCTTTTACTAGCATGTGTGTTTAGGTCTAAAATTGATTGTTTGTTTATCAAATCAAAATGAATCTAAATCATCACATGTTTTCACACCACTTTGAGCTAAGAGGTGTTACTCTACCCATTTTATTTTAAACATTTCCCTTGGAGTTTTATTCCAAAACCATATTTGCATGCCACTTATTTAATGGGGCATTATTATGCTACCCATTTTACCTCAAACATTTACCTTGGATTATTTTCCACAACCATTATTATACCACTTGTTTGAAAGAGCATTGTTATGCTGCCTGATTTTTTCCAAAACCTTGTCTTATTTGAAACCAAGTTCTAAATTGTTCATACATTTTTTTTCAAAACGCGTAGTTATGCTGCCCATTTTAGTTTAGCTTATTTTCATTAGAAAATTTGAGTCTTTTTTATTTGTTGGTGTAGGCCCTTTTCCCACTAGTTTTTTCCTACATAGTTGTATTAGCTTGCTTAGGGGTCTAGAGGTCACTTGGGTTACTTGAGAAGATTAGTACCACATTCAATGGAATGTGTGGTAAATTTCTCTCTCTCTAACCTATTTATAGAGAGAGAGAGAGAGAGAGAGAGAGAGAGAGAGAGAGAGAGAGAGAGAGAGAGAGAGAGAGAGAGAGAGAGAGAGAGAGAGAGAGAGAGAGTAAAAATAATATCTATCAAATTTTATATGATGAAGAGGAAGAATATATTCCACCCATATAAAATTAGAAATTTAGAGATATGTAGTTTTTTAATTTTACAAGTGAATTGAATGATGAAGAGGAAGAATATATTCCACCCATATAAAATTAGAAATTTAGAGATATGTAGTTTTTTAATTTTATAAGTGAATTGAATTAATGTTTGTGTAATTCCTAAAAGATAATATTATGAAAAACTATAAGAAAATATGTTAAAAATTTATAAAACCCCTAGGAAATTTCATGAAATAAACTTGTAAAACCCTAGGAATAAAACCATAAAATATAATAAAAATATCTAAAAAACCTACACACACTATTAATAGTTACCTCACTCTCTTATATTTTCTCAATTTAGTTTTCCTCTATTTTATTTTTTTGATTGTATGTAGTTTGATTGATAAAATACATAGTTTAATTTCCTCTCTTTTTCATTTTTAAGTTGCATGCAAAATCGATTGACAAAATTCCAAATTTGGTTTCTTATATTTTCTTTTATGGGTTGTATGTAAGTTATTTGAAAAAATTCCCAATTACATCTTAGTATAATTTTTAGCCTTCGTCATTTCCTCTATAAACTTAAAAATCAAACATTTTTTTTCAAGATATTGAAATGCAAATTTGACTATGTAAATAGGATAAAAATTAGACTTAACAAATAGGATTAGTTTTTTTATTTTTTACAAGGTGAATAAATGTTCTAAATAATCGATAAGTGTGATGTTTAATAGGACATCACATGGAAATATAAGTATGATGGTGTTAAAAATTATGGGTTATGGTAGGTATAACATTCATGAAATTTATAAATGTGATATTAATGAGGATAACCACACCCGTCATGCAAATCAATGGTATTATCATTGGCACAAATTTTTAAATTTTTTATTTTAATTTATGTTAGATATCATTTTAATTCTAAATTCCATTATTTAGTAGTTATTAATAAAAATATTAGGTATTGATGATAGGGAGGAAGGAAAGAGGGAGGAGGGTGTTGGGATGATTCAATGTCCTTCCTCTATAACTAGGGACTTGACATAGAGGTATAATTCTCAATTTTATTTTTTTATTTGATAGGGTAAAAGTAAAAATTTTACATGGATCTTGTAACCAACAAGATTATAAAAATATTCAAGACTAAAAATAAAAAAATTAAGAAAATCCAATCCTCTAGACTAGACTTAAAAGTAGATAAACTTCCATAAAAAAGTCATATGACCACATAATTTTGAAGCTAAGAATTAGCCAAAAACATAGCAAAAGATAGATAAACAAGATAGACTAACATTATATAGTTAAATACTCAGAGTCAAAGTAGTCCACTAGAGTATCCAAATTAATGATTTCCTTATCCTCTTTGATTTTTAATTTTGTTACTTGTCCTCAAGTACATTTACTTGGGCCTTCCTCATCTGTTACAACCTTCTTTTTACCTAGATTTTTGGGAGAAGATTCAAATAACTTATCCTAGATCAACTTGCCTTTTTTTCTTATTTTTTAAAATTACACTCTTAATTTTATTATTACTCTTTGGAGGTGTTATGGCTAGGGCAAGTTTCAACCCCGCCTCTTTTTCCTTCTTGGGAGTTTTTTCCCCACCAGTTCAAGAACTGACACACCCAACTGTGCAAATATCCAATTCCTTTTTGATTTTATTAGTATTGAAATTTATGTATTTACAATTTAAATTTAATTCATGATGATAATTCCACTATGTTACAACTTATCCTCTAAATCCATCAGTTTAAGATTATGAGTTCAATAGAGGTCTACAATTTCTTTCTTGTCATCCTTCTCCTTAGCTTCATCGATTTTCTTGGATTATTTAAGAGGACATTATTATTTCTTCCTCCTATATTCCTTTATGGATTTTTATTTCTTCCAATTGGGTATATAAGAGTCCTAGGTTTTGTATTTTCCCATTTTAAACTTGGTTAGAACTCAACTGAGTGATTGCTTTTAGAAGGGGTTTCATCTAATGTTTTTTGATAGGGTTCTGGGCTACCTTCCCCATCTTCCTTTGACTTCTCTAAGTCCTCATATGAGTTTTATTAATTATCCTTAACCACCATAAAAACATCCTTCCCCTTAGGTATTTCCATATCTTGATGATGAGGAAAGTTAGACCTTGATGAATAAGGTCACTAGCATAATTTGTTTGAAATATAGTCACGATGATATCGAGAGATTTGAATAAGAAATATGACAAACTAATTATTTATCCCTTAAAGTGTTTCACAAGGATGAAATGGTGGGATAATATGAAACAAAGTATTATTATTTCAATTGAAGTATTTATAGTAATTTTAATATTATTTTATTTTTGGGTGTTTTGATAACAAGTCCACTAGTATATGGACTTGTGCAAGGATGAGGCTGGGAAAATCTGATGCCCTTACTCTATTACTAGGGGCCCAATATGGAGGTGTAATTTCTTAGATTAATTTTATAATTCAATTATATAACCTAATTTTATTTTTATTTTATTTTTTAGGTTTGGATAGCAGGTCTACTAGTTATATGGACCCATGAGAGGATGAGGCTAGGATGAGTCAATATCCTTCATCAATTACCAGGGACATGACACAAAAGTATAATTTTAAATTTTAGTTTTAAAAATAAATAATTTAACTTAATTATAATATTATTTTATTTTTTAGGTTTTGATAATAGGTCCACAAGTGAGATAGACCTATAGGAGGAAGGGGATGGGTCTAGTTGACTTACTTCTTTTACTGCGAGGGACTCAACACTAAAGTATAATTTTCAATTTCACTTTTTAAGTTTAATTATTATTTAATTATATTTTATGTATGTGTCATATATTCCTTGTAATCTCTCTAAATCAAGTAGCATGCTACACATAGAACCCTCTCATCCTCCTCATGCTCATTATGCATGAAAGGTCCCACATCCTCTATAATGTATGGATGACTCCCATATTTTATTGAGGATGTTATCCAACATAAATTATGGGTGGACAATAGATAATCCTTTCCATACTCTGATGATGATTTTACCTCTCATATGACACAAGATGAGTACAAACATTAAATATTTTAGACTCTAAAAGTGAAGTTATATATGAATGATGAGATGAAACTATTGGAAATATTGGATTATTTATATTATTTAAGTCTTAAATTTTTTATTTTTAAAAATTTCAATTTATTTAAAATAATTTTAATATTTTTATATTATTTTAGGTATTTTAAATAGAGAATATGATGCATTGCAAAATGCTATTTTATGAATTTCCAAATATTTCCTACAAATTTATGATAAAGAGCATACAATGGTTCATGAAAATAATTAAAAATGAATTAAACAAATCCTATTATAACACAAAATTAATTGGATACTATGTAACAAATAAACTTAATGACATGAGGAGGCATATGAGGGTAAGGCCACCAAATACATATTATTATTATTTTTAATTTTATATACTTCTAATATTTGTTCAAATTTGTAATTTATAGATGTAATATGTAGACCAAAAGAAAAAGGCACCAAGTCCTTCCTCATGTAAAGGCTCAATTATGACACGTTGTATAAGTGAGATGTAAGAGACTTACAATTATTCATATGTGTATAAGGACATAAGCATGGGTATTGTTCAAAGATAAAACAATCCTAGGGAATATGAATTATGGCTATGTCCATGAAGGTTGATTCTCATGGTCAAGCGTTGAAAATCAATGGCACACAAGCAAATATATATCCCCAACTAGTGTAGGGTTATAAATGACATGGGTTTAAATAAATCAAGGACACACGTGGGAGAAGGTTTTGGATGCATGGAGTGTATTATATATCAACACAAACTATACATTCCTATGGTATCTATAAGAAATATAATATTTCTAACTATCAAGGCTAAGGGCTTTCAAAAATGTATAAATATCCCTTGGGATTCTTATTTGGTATTATAAATAGGATTAAAATTCAAAGAAACAAATGATTTATGGTATTTTTACCGATTCATGTAGGTTTCATATAGTAGTTCAACATTAAAGTGATCATAAATTTGTATTCTTCATATTTATATAACACAATGTGAAAGGATACATGATTTTAATTGTGATTTTATTAATAAAAGAGAAATGTGGTTTTGAGAATGCTTTATACGTATAAAATTTTAACACTTTGGTATAAGGTTGGATATATGTTTAATGGAGTATTAATATTGTGTGATGGTTGTTTAGATAAGTATTATTTGGTAATGATTGAATGATTGAATATAATGAAGAGTTAGGGTGTTCTCTAATATTTATACTTATAAATATCTATCCTTATTCCAAATTATCATAATGAGAACCCTAATTTTATATTTAATGTGATTCAAGTGAGACCTCTACACCCTAGTGCATAGTTGAATATGCTATGCCAAAAATTTCTCACAAAAACTAGAATAATTTTTTTAAAGGAATGAACAATGCATACTCTATGTAACTTACAATGTTAAAATACTAGGCATATTCATGAAATGATATGTGTGTAATGCATCAAGACAATCACATGTCTATATGCCATAAATAATAATGTGTAAATGGATGCATGATCAATACGTAACCATTCCAACCCATTTTCACAGTTGCCGTATGATCCCTCCACTAGACTAAAAATACTTATGCAAGCTAGGTAGATACTTGACACAAGCTCTAGAATGAACATTATACTACATAGATATTATTACTATGGTCGATACAAAAGTTTACAACCAAAAATAACTAAAATTTTAATTATATGGTCAAGGATCCTTCACATAATTTTGCACAAAAATGTCCTTGCTTATATATCAAATTGAATATCACATGAGATATATTTTATCCTAGATAGAGGGTTAGTTAGATTACAACCCTAACATAGCTTATGAATTAGAACCAATTCCCCACCTCAACTTGGTAGCCAACATATCTAATCCTCAGAATTAGGGCCAGATATAGTTTTATAGAAGAACTTATGATGAGTTTGATATAGTAGATGTCATAATCAACATGGTTGAAAATATAAGATAAAAATGAATTAATTAACACAAATGTAGTGAGATTCTATAATCTCTATACATCAATACTTAATACCAAAACTCTCACTTACGGTAATCCTTTCATTAAAAATTTTTATAACCAAAGATGCTTGTGCTTTCCAAAATCACTATCATGCATAACACATATGAGTAACAAGGGAAAAAATTAAGGTGTACATTTTTCTCTAAACCTAGATAATTTAAAAATCTCAATGATACAAAACTTAGACCTCTCAGAGAAGATTCATCTCCCAAGAGTGTCTTTGAAAATGATGAGGTTGATACAAGTACATCTATTTTTACTCAATAAGGTACAATACAATTCACCTCCTAACCACTAATTTCATAGCTAATGAATTTAATCTTTGACTTATTTATGAGGGTAAATACCCATATTTATCTCACACATACTCATTATAACAAATGGGTTAAAATGTATTAGGTTTTTAAGCTAAACACATAACCATTGTCTTATGTTGGATTCAGCACCACCAATGTGCTCACATAATTATTTATATATTATATTTTTTTAAAATGATGAATAAATACATTTTCAAGAGTTTAAAATGTCTTTACATAAGGTAATGTTGTAGGGCTAATTATATCAATAGATTCATAATCATGCTCTTTAACTCCATGTATGTTTTAATCCAATAATTATAATACTCATATCATCAAAATTTATTGATGAGGTATTTGGAAGGGTTTATAGATCTTGACATGGATGATAAATTTTTCACATTATATCCCTAATGATGCATACCATAATGCACATTTGTAAAGTTAAAAAACTTTGTAGCTAAAAATTTGGGTATAAAGACATCAATGAATGAGAATTTCATCACAATATATAGACAAGTTTACACAAGGAATATATTATAGTTATCCTTGAACTCATTTAAAATATTTAGTTTATTTAAGAAGGATATAATTCATACTTAATATAACATTCCAGTGTTTGATATAAATTCAATAATCTTAAAGACATACTAACCAGAACCAACTTAATCAATTTATTTATACCATTAAGAATACTCTTTACAAACATTTAAGAAATAATATTCTTGTGTTAATGTTTAAAATAATACAAGTTATTAAAATAAATATCTCAACAACTTCACCTTTATATTTTATATTTTATCTGGTCCCTCTTTCAATTTCTAATTAGACATAAAAAAATTCTTGTGATCCTATTACCTTGTTGATTGGACCAAAAATTCATCTCATTCCCATATCACAATATAAGCCATTAAATATGTTAGTATTTTTTTCCACATGTATTAGGAAAATAAACATAGCTTATTATTGATGAAATCTACAAATTTACTCCCTATTATCATATCCCTCTTATACTATACTTGTGCAATTATTAAATCCTAAATATTAAATCTAGTAAAACATGTGTACATTAAACCTTTACCTTGAAAAGGGAAACATAATCCCTATTAGTAATATGGCATGATTCTAAGGGTTTCATCCAAGCTTAATATTAAATTTTAGAAATATTATCAATATTATGCATGACATAACTTTTAATACATAATTCTTTTTACAAGTCTAACATGGAAACCAATCTATAAAATACATAGTATAAAAATATTTATCCTTTTGAATGTTATGATCATTTATAACAACCAAGTTATGAATTTTCATGCTTCATTATGCAATTTGAAGCCAAAATAATTTTATCATGAACAAATCAAGCTAGTACGAGTATTGGCAAATAGAAGCAAACATAAAATAATTAAATAACCTCAAATACATGATACAATTTGATGTATTTATTATTATTTAATTTTAATTCACTCTACATTTGATAACTCAAATTATATATGGAACACACATATTTTCTTCCAAATAATTTTAGAATCAATTCTCTTTACAAAATATTATTTTTAATTCTCCTCATATTTCAATTTATAATGATAAATATTTCATAATTTCATGAGAACCCAACTCCAATTTAAATTATATATTTAAATACTTTTCTATGCAATAATTTGGTACTAGACTACTAGTGGTAGAATATAAATTTACAATTTAATTGAATATAGTTTTGCAATATTGTATACACATTGAAATGTTAATCAAGATCGAGTATGGAATTGTGTGAGTTTTAAAAATTGAAATAATCAATGATGTAATCTTTAAATTTTAAAATTATTTAAGTGTTTGTACAATAATATCTTTTTTTCATTAAAACTTAATTTAATAAAACTCCTACTAGTGAATTTCCATCCTTGAGCCAAAGCCTCCATGTTTTGCTTAGTTCCTACTTTATCAGGGATTATCTTTGGGTGCCCCATTATAAACATAGGTGATGTTCTATAGATTAAATTTCCATTTTAAAATATTAAGCACTTATTTTTAATTATATTATTCAAGAATCATTATAGTACCAACATCACTAGTGTAAATCAAAACTTGTTTCATGTTGTGGCAAACATTCACAAATTCACTATTCATAATAAAAATATGGTTCATGAATAAAATTCATGAAAAAATAACAATAGAAAGGTAAAATAAATTATCTAAAGTATCATAAAAATATAAACATTATGAATTAAATTATATCAGGATCTACTTAGTTCCCATCTTAGCAACAAACATACAAAGAACATATCCAGCAAGGTTTGAAAACTAGGAATAAGAGTTAGGATAAAAAGGAATAGGCAATATTGTAGTTAAAAAAGTGAGAATGGTGTAGTATAGGATATTTATGAAGTCCAAAAAAATATAAAATTATTTCATATGAAGTTATTTCACAATCCATTAGTCTAAACATAAATCAAGGTAAGTATGTCACAATCGTTGACAAGTAAAAATTAGTTATCTTAGGGTCTAAACAAGATGTCTCATAGTTGTTATAAACTAAAAAAATATATTATATTATCATCTCAAAGGATGAAATACACTCTTAGTTCAAAAATAATTAGATACATAATTTAAAAATAGTAAGGAGAAAGGCACCATTACCAGGAGAACATAATCAATTGAATCTAAGAGTTTACACCATTCTATAATAGAAATTTAATTTTTATGTTTAACAAGGATATAAATCAAGATTATTTTTGAGATATAAAAATATAAAAAACAAGCACAATTGGTTCAGACTCATATTGATCTAGCTTATGTGTTGTCTTATGTTCCACCTTTTTAGGACTACACTTTTTTTAACAAACACTTCTACTCTCTAGAAAAATGTGTCCTTTTTATCAAAGATATGGCTCTCTTCTCTCATTTTAACTCCTTTCTCTCCTTTAATCTCACCTTTGTCCTTTAGCATCCCATTTCAAAAGGATTAAACACATATATTTAAGGTTTTTAATTTTAACCAAAAACATTTATTTTACTTGTTAACTTTCTCCTTTAGGATAGCCTAGTTGGGAGAAAAGTAAATGGTTATGGATGGATGTAATAATTTTTTTGGAGTGTTTAAAATGACTTCAAATTCTCTTATTTCCCCATGAGGCATACCTCAATCTATCCTATTTATTTCATTCCAAGGACTTTCCCCTTCCAAGGTGGATGTACTTGGATGGAATTAGTTACTTATAGGTGAGATAATTAAATTTTTGACATAGTTATATTAGATAAAAACCTCTTTGATTTCATTGAGATGCAACCCATGTGATTTAGAATCTCAACCAAATCCAATTTCAATGCTTTGACAAAACTTCCCTCAAGTAAATTAAAAATTTTCAAGGCCACTTTTAATTTTTTTTTTTAATATTAAATTGATGAAATTTTTATTAAAAGTGTGCATGATAAGAAAAGAATGAAAAAACAAGAAGTTTACCATTGCCCCAAGTCATATTTATCTATGCCTCCAAGTAAAAAAATGTCCTTAACTAAAGTATTTACTAATTATTAAAAAAGAATGACTTATCATGTAATGTAACCCAAGGTTTTAAAAAATATTTTCTCTAATGTTTATTCCTTTCACTATGATTTAAATTAACATTAAAAGGAAAAATTGAATGGGTAACCATCATCACACAAATTAATGATAGGTAGAAATGACCACATGAATTGGCCTTCTCATGG